>CM031576.1:8070679-8236808 GCA_018467065.1 Ephestia elutella | reverse complement strand
CAATGCTAGTGAGATTATTTAGTTAATATAATCCATAAACAATATAAAAAATTCTTATAACTTTATGTGATAATCATAATCTTTTCTATGTGTGAATCACATTAGGTACTACATAAATTCAATTCATTAATTTAAATTTGTAAATTAGAGTCGTATAGTGCGATTTTTTAAACTTCCAACGATTTAAACACTTTTTATTATTATTTAATAAGTAGAAATATAGAAGTACATGGTTGAACACTCCGAGTGCGTGATGTGAGTAAATAAGAATTACCTATGTCGAATTGACTGCTAGTTTTTAAAATCTCATAAAATTCCTAGTCATCTCGGTACATAATATCTCGACGCTCGTACGATTACCAGGTTTGAACAAACCGTTTTTTTACTGTAGTAATTAAAAACGATGTCGTAGCAGTATATTTAGAAAAATATTAATTATATACCAATATTATGTTCAGAGTTACTGATCGCTTTGTATAATTAATTTTATAATATTATTTATTTTGTGTTTTAGAAATCAAATCGTAAATGTTTATAAGTAAACTTTATTCCATATATTAAAGTATATTAAGTCTATTGGGCTATTTTATAACAATTTTCCCATTTCCTTTTTCAATGCTCCTATTTTTACACGACTGACCAAAAAGGGAGTGTTATATTTTCAGGGTTCATGTATGTATGTTTGTGTACCTATGTATGTAAGTTTCTTTATTCCACCAGAAGACCTGAATGGCTTAACAGATTTTGATGTGAGAGGTATTTTTAGATTCCTTGCATTCCTCCGAGTGTAATAAATTAAGTTAAGTTTTCTCAATTTTTATATACTACATACCGTGGGAGCCCTTTGTTCCCACTAGTTCAGTTAATAAATAATAATAAATATATACGGATAAATTACACAGATGGCCAAAGTAAGTTCGAGACTTGTGTAATGGGATACTAACTCAACGATACTATATTTTATGACAAATACATATATAGATAAACATCCAAGACCCAGGCCAATCTGAAAAAGATCATTTTCCATCTTGACCTGACCGGGGATCGAACCCGGGACCTCCGGTGTGGCAGTCTGGAGGTCGTCAAAGTCCCATAGATGTAAAAAATCTAAAATTTTTTTTTTGAGTTGTCCAGTTCCCTTGATTGAACTATTGGGACAGCTAAAACGTAGCGATTATATACTCTTTGTACAGCTGGTAGAGACTACGTAGTGGAATAGCCTTTCTTTCTCAGTTCATTCGCCTGACTAGTTCAGTTGTCCACGGTATTCCCACGATATTGTATTACGAAACCGAAACGTGCATAAGTCATCTTGCAGCAAAGTTGGAAGGTTGGAACTCGACCACACGATAAAGTTATACCTTCTATTCTATATGCACTCGTTTGACTCGATCTCTCAGCATCTTAAAACTACTTCTAAACTTTGACATCACGGTGCACAAGTTTATTGACCTTCCATTAGCAAACTATAATTGAATCGAGTTAAAATCTATAACTATTAAATGTAATAATAATACTAACATGTAATATAGTCAGGCTTGGCACTGTCTACCCCGTTAGGGATAAAGACGGGATATGTGCAGGTATATGTACTAACAGGTATCAAAACATTTCGAGCTCAATCCTTTGTTTAAAAATGTTGGTGTCATGTAGCGATTGCATCAGGTGCAATTGATTTATGTGCATACGAGAGTATCGAGCGTGTCCGGTGTCTGTAGTTCCCGGGGTCGCGGGGAAATCGGACCCCGCGTGTCCTGCAAGCCCTGTTACCTAGCCCTAGCTAGTCTGACACGGCGCGTAGGGCGGGCGGCCGTCCTCACCCTCCGCCCCCAATATTCAAATTATATATACGCAAATAAATACGAATTCAATGACAATACAATAAATATATTAATTATAACATGTTCTAAGTTGGTTTAAAAATAATAACTAGCAAAATGAATAAACTACGCGTAGGTTAGTAACCTTTCTTTGTTTGAGTCCGCTCAGGTATATAATTAATTATTGGCAAGCTAGGAATAGCGAAACGCGAATTTTACTTTGTTGTATAAGGACAATTATTTTTGTATTTAGTTACACATATATATAACTAGGTACCTAGTTATTTTTATAACTTTTTATAGGTACTTGATAGTTAAATGGTTAATATGTCTATTTCTTAAAACCATGTTGGATAGGTAAAAAAATCTCATTGGAAGGGTCTGGATGACTTTTAAATTTGTTACAATATTTAATGATTTTTTTAAAATAAATATAGTCGTACATTCCTCTTTCACGTAAACACTTGACCACAGCACTTGACCGTTGACTTGGTTTCAAAATGAGTACCTACCTAGGTACTCTCTGCGAGGCACCTGCTGCATATCTAGATAAATTGGCACTAGAATTTGAGAGCAAATTGACCGGGTGACCTAGTTTTGTCTTATGACGCTAGAGAACGCGGTATCGTGATTAATTACTCTTTGTTGATGGTATTGATAAAATAACTCACGGAGTGAGCTTTAGCTTTTAGACGAAGAGTGAGTCAGTGAGGAAAGATTTGTATTTTTGTTTGTAAGGAATAAATTCAAAATTACTGGACTGATTTAATTTTTTTTTCACCGTTCGAAAGGTATCCCTGATAGGCGATGTACTACGGGCGAAGCTGGGGCGGACCGCTAATTTCATAATATTTTTTTGTCTGATTGCGAGGGTAGGAAAGGGGAAGAAATGATTTACGAATTAGGCGATGTATGATGATGACTTCTTGACTTTAGTACATAGATAAGAATAATTAAGTACTGACGTACTTTAGTAGGCAGTAAACTTTGTAGCAGTAGTATGAAATTAAACTGGATAATTAGCACAGGCCTTTATTTAGGCATAGACATAGAGTGAATGTAGAGATTTTGGGGGTCGATTGTCACTCGCGTCCGTAGGCTGTACCCTCGAGACCCTACACGTGACCCCCGGGTGGTGCTAAAGAGTGACGTCCTTTCCGGTGGTAGGCTTAGGCCGTGGCTGGTCACCACCCTCTGGGTAAAATCAGGGTGCTAAGCGTTCGCGCGTTCCACCCTGCACGCCCTGAGTAGCCTTACGATGAGTGGGTCCACGCAGATTTTGCGCCTGCCGGCGTACCGCTCTCGGGCTCTCAGTGTTGCTGAGCGCGGAGCCTAGTTTCGGAGGGCAGCGGGATCCGGAGCAACGGTTATCCGCTGGCCGCCCGCCGATAGTTGGGAGCCCAATTGCAGACTAGCCATCTGTGAAAGGCTGCTCCGCCATCGCGCGCATAATCCTAAGGTTGCTCCTGTCGGGCCGGTTGGCAACCGGGCGAGAGGCCTCGACAGGCGGCCTTGGGGGGGTCCGGGCGTCCCCGCGGTCTCCGAGCTAGTCTTTCCTACCGCGCAGCAGCACTGTGAATTCTGATGGAGGCTGGTGGGAGCCTCGCGTAACTGCCACTCTTCGCCTTTTTTTCCCTCTTGCCACACATGAAAACCATGAATAAAAGAAATAGAAAGTTGAGGAATCGACAGCGGATGCACGGCCTCTCACTAAAAGTGCACCTCACCAATATTCGAGGTCTGCACTCCAATCTCGTTCCAGTCCACCACCATCTTGAGACTGCAAGGCCTCATCTGCTCTTGCTTACGGAGACGCAAATTTCGACCCCTGCTGATACGTCTTACCTGCACTACCCTGGATACATCCTGGAGCACAATTTCCGTGCGAAGGCAGGGGTCTGTTTTTATGTGCGTGATGACATCTGTTGCAAGCGTCTTCGTAACTTGGAAGACCCCCTCTTCATCATCAATCTGGGTGCTTGTGGACACCGGCATTGAACAAATAGTCTATGTAGGTGTCTATCGTTCACATAGCGGTGACCAGGAGACGACGAGGCTGTTTCAACACCTAAGTGAGGCTGCTGATGTGGCCCAACAACGGTACCCCACCGCACAGTTAGTTTTTTTGGGGGACTTTAATGCCCACCACGAACAGTGGCTGTTCCCTTTCAAGCAAACAGACCACGCTGGTAGAGAGGCGTACAAGCTTGCCTTGTCTTTAAACCTTTCCCAGCTGGTTGACCAGGCGACTCGGGTACCCGACGTTGAGAGTCACTTAGCCAATTGCTTGGACCTTCTGCTGACGACCGAACCAGATCGATATCAAGTGTCTGTTTCAGCCCTCTTGGGAGTTCTGACCATTGTCTGGTAAAGTCTGTCCTCACATGTTCCCCACCCGACTCCAGCCCCCGGGGCACAAGACGGGTGTGGCGATACAAATCGGCAGACTGGGATGAGATGCGGCACTTTCTAGCATCTTTCCCTTGGCTGCAGGTCTGCTTTTCCTCTGGCGATCCGTCGAGCTGTGCAAGCGCTGTTGCTGAGATTATCGGCCTGGCTATGGAGTATTATATCCCATTCTCGGATCGACCCTCTGGCATCAAAGCTGAGCCTTGGTTTAATGCTGACTGTTTGAAAGCTGAGGCTATTAAACAGTCAGCATACCAGGCTTGGGCAGACGCTCGTAGTCGCAAAGCTCCGGATACGCATGAAAAGAAGAAAGCTTTTAACTCTGCGGCTAAGTCCTGCAAAAAAGTGCTTAAAAGGGCCCGCTTTGACCACATAGGCCAAGTAGGAAGCAAACTCGCTTCGTACCCATCCGGCAGTAAAGCGTTTTGGTCGCTCGCCAAGTGCGTTGAGGCTAACTTCTGTCGCTCTTCACTTCCACCTCTGCTGAAACCAGATGGAACATTGGCACACACGGCTTTAGAGAAAGCTAACTTATTTGCTTCTCTATTCGCTGAAAACTCCCGTCTAGATGCAAGTAACCAAACACCGTTACAGTTACCCTTCTGCGGTTGTAAAATGCCAGAACTCCGCATTCATCAAAAAGAGGTTCTTAAAGCTCTACGAAACCTAGACGTGAACAAAGCCAGTGGTCCTGATGGCATACCTGCTATTGTTTTGCGGAATTGCGCAGCCGAATTGTCTCCTGTTCTGACACGCCTATATCGTCTATCTTTCCGGTCTGGTATTGTGCCAAAGGCGTGGAAGCTTGCCAACATTCAACCTGTACCCAAGAAGGGTAGTCGTGCCGATCCTACAAACTACCGCCCAATCGCAATCACCTCCATTCTCTGCAAGGTAATGGAGCGGGTTATTAACAAGCGCTTGCTAGCGTACCTTGAAGATAATGATCTCCTCTGTGACCGGCAATTCGGATTTCGCCGGCGCCGATCTACTGGGGATCTTCTTGTGTATGCTACGCACCTTTGGGGTGAGGCTCTCGAAAAATATGGTGAAGCACTTGCTGTCTCACTTGACATTTCGAAGGCATTTGATAGAGTTTGGCACGATGGTCTCATAGCAAAGCTTCCCGCCTATGGTATCCCTGCCAGCCTTTGTGCTTGGATTTCTGATTTCCTGAGGGAACGGTCTATTCGAGTAGTTGTTGACGGCTGCTCGTCTGACCTATTGGCGATTAATGCCGGGGTACCTCAGGGTTCTGTACTTTCCGCAACGCTTTTTTTGCTACACATCAACGATCTGCTAAAACCCGGTATTATTGGGTACGCGGACGATAGCACTGTTACGGAAAGGTATTTTTCTAGTGCAAAGGAAAAACCTGAAATAGACGATCTCAGACAGGCAATGGTGGATCGTACCAATCCTCACTCTGCAGGCTGTCTCCGATTGGGGCGATGCCAATCTTGTGAGATTTAACGCCTCTAAGACGCAGGCTTGTCTGTTCTCCGCAAAAAAAAGCCCGTTCAACTTGGCTCCCACTTTCCGTGGTGTGCCTGTTCCTGTCACCAATCATCTCGAACTTCTTGGTATCGAGCTCACGTCTAACCTTAACTTCGGCAGTTATATTGAGACCAGGGCTAAGACTGCTTCAAAAAAGCTGGGCATCCTTTCCAAGGTCCAACGGTATTTTACTCCGGACCAATTGTTGAGTCTTTACACAGCTCAAGTCCGGTCCTGTATGGAGTATTGTTCCCATCTGTGGGATGGAGCCGCCCGGTATCAGCTCGAAGCTCTGGAGGCTATCGACAGACGTGCCAGAAGACTCGTGGATGATGAGTCGCTTACGGCAGGACGACTTCAGAGTCTCGATCACCGCCGACTAGTTGCAAGTCTGTGTGTATTTTACAGGCTACACTTCGGTGAGTGCGCTCAGGAATTGCACGACTTAATTCCTTGTGCACCATTCCACCATCGGACGACACGGCGCGGACAGGGATTCCATCCTTATGTGGTTGATGTTCCAGCTCATCGCACCTCTCGGTTCGCCTCCTGCTTTATCGTGCGAACCGCCAAGATATGGAATTCTCTCCCCGCGTCGCTGTTTCCTGTCACTTATAATTTAGGGGTTTTCAAGGCAAGAGTGAATAGGCATATTTTGAGTTTGCGTGTACCACCCCTAGATCTCATCTTTGCTTCCCATCAGGCAAGATAGAGGTCAAACGCACTCAGATTTTTAATAAAAAAAAAAAAAAAAAGCCAACAAATCATGTGAACTCTTAAACACTTGGTAAAACCATAAACTTAAACTATATTTACGCAATGAAAAAATACACTACACTTACAGCCCTATGGAAATATATTTCAAAAAAATAGCGTAAATTTGACTTCGGGTCTTCAACTATATCCATACCAAATTTCATCAAAATCGGTCCAGCAATTTAGCTGTGAAAGCGTTACAGACAGACAGACCGACATACAGGTAGACTTTCGCAATTATAATTTTAGTATGGATCCTAAAAAAATATGTGTTTTAAAAATTCAATTCTATATTTTAAAAAAATCTGACTGTACCCATATGTATGTAATATACTATGATTTTAAATAGGGATGATGTTTGTTCTGACTACGTTGGCGGCGGCAATGACACCCCTGTGCGAAAGAGCCCCTGCGCACGCGCAAGCGACCGACACCGCTTACCGCATCACGGTCGCCGGAGACCCTGATCTGTTTCTACCCGGAGAATTGTATACCGGTAAACAAAGTTTACTTTTTTGGAGTCAAATGTAACAGTTATTATTCCTACTGCTTACCAATTCTATCTTTACGCTTGCTGTTTTGTACGGGTGTCAAATAAGTAGGTATACAAATTAACGACCACTTCCAGAACCGGCACCAAATCGTTTGTAAAACCGCTGGGAAAAGAATAGAACATGACCTTATTAAATTGCTACGAAAGTCGTTTGCGCTACGACGAAAAGTTTGTAAGAATTCGTAGCTTTTAAAAATCGTAGCTTATCGGCTACGAATTACCTCTAGCATTTCGTAGCTGCACAGATAAATATATACTCGTACCTAAACTGAAAAGGTGTTTAATCTGAGATACTAATAGTACCTAGCTGTAAATCTTCAGGCTGTTAGTATGTTGCATGTTAATAAGTAAAATAATAGGGATGCGGAGGATCGAAATAAAGTAAGAGTTTGCAGTTTATTCGAAAGAATAACATTTTCAAACAAAACTTTTCAAATACCTACTTATTGAATAATAAATAGTAATAATTTCGATATTTTAGTGTCTCTACAAGGGGTAGACGTCGGTCATGGGCTTACCCCATTCATTGGGTTCATGATATGGGCGGAAACAGACGAGGAATCACAGGCTGCCGGGGAAGTATCCACTGTTAAGACCCCCGTGGTGCCGGAGCTCGGCGGGTTCCAGTCTTACGACGCGCAGACCAAGTCGTTTGAAGGCTGTCAGCCAGCTGTCACCAATGCTACTGCACACCCTAAGACTGATATCCAGGTACTTTATAACATTTTGTGTGATATTTATTGTGCTTCTTGATGCAATCAAGAGAGAGCAAGGCGATTTAGTCAGTCAGCATAGCTCTTGGATGTCGCTTTTGTACTTGTTTATTCGAATGTCCAGGTGACCAGATTAATTCCCGTAATAAAAGTCTCTGTGTGATGTCGTGTCGACTTGCGGTGTGTGAGCGGTGCGACTATAGTTTATTAGACTAAATGGCATTATATACTGTTGCACCGCTCACTCACTGCTGGTCGCTGTCGCAGCGATTTTCAATACGAGAATTAAGGCCCATTTAGACGGTGCAAGTTTCTGCCTGTTGCATACAACTAAATTCAAGCAAGTAAATACTTGCATGGTCTAAACAACAGTTGCTTGCATTTCTTTATAGTCAATTGTTGCACTGCAATTATTGCTCTTGTATGTTCAAGAAACTTGCACCGTCTAAATGGGCCTTTAGGCCACAGGTTTTTGAGTATCAATGCGTGCATGCAGGTGATCTGGAGCGCTCCCCCCAACGGATCGGACGCGTGTATCCGGCTGTGCGCGCGCGCCAGCCCTGCTGCGGGCACGGGCTCGCCCTCGATCTTGGCGCGTAAGATCTGCCCGGCTCCCGTCGCGCCCGCCAGCTTCGCGCGCCAGCCGCCCATCGTGGAGCCTTGCTGCGCCTGCGACGAAGCTAAATACGAGGTGTGTTGGCAAGCAAAAGCTTACATTTCTATCGAAATTAGGAAAAACCGAAGAAACGAACTAACCTGCTGTGGAAGCGAAGCTTAAGCGAAAGTACTTTAGCGGAAAGGGAGGAACTTGAAGAGGAGTGGAATGAAACCTCAGACACAGGGCGGGCGCTTCATAGAAACGGCGCGTCAAATATGCCTACTACTACTACAAATGAAACTGTATATCCGTGAACACGTCAGTAGTACACGTCAAAGTGTGCGTTTTCATAGTCGAACGTCCCACAGTTACACAAGAACGGGGAGAAGTGCGGAAGGAGCGGGGGTTCCATATTGCGGGAGGGGCAGGGAGTTTCCTTTCTGTAAGTAGTACTAATATTAATTCTGTGCCTCAGATCAGAAGGCGTAGAAAGGAATGGACCACTGCACTAAGGGGTTATAATACTGTGACGTTGAGCTTCACATCTTCTTCCGCTACAGTGCACTGTAGCGGAAGAAGGTGTGAAGCTCAACGTCACAGTATTATATGTATGCGTCACATTATTTACCCTATAGATCTAATAATAAAAGAATATTATTTTGAGAATAATATTTTTATAGGTACTGTTTATTTTTTAGGTGGTGTTCGAAGGGCTGTGGTCGCGGAACACGCATCCTCGACAGTTTCCTCCCGAGGGCGCGCGGGCGCACTTCGGGGACATGATCGGCGCGTCGCACACTGCGCAGTACCGGGTCTGGCAGGAGGGCCGCGCGGCCAGCGGCGGCCTGCGCAGGCTGGCGGACGATGGCGCCACCACCGCGCTCGAGAAGGAACTTAAAGCTGAGGTTTGAAGTTAAATTATAGGCGAATCTGGCGCAGTTTCTAAATTAGGCTAATTTGTAGATACCTAGGCTGTAGAGTTGTTACAAGTTATTTTTCTATGCATCAATGTGCTCGTGCTTAAATTAAATATAATGTTACGAATAATTGTCAGTACTTACCAGAATATACAGTTCAATGAACCAACTCTCCAGCTATATTTATAACTAGGTATAGATTATCGTAATCGGACTGTCTTGCTTAGGATTGAATTGAAGTTTGTTTTGGTTCATGCAAATCAAAGACAGTGGACCTCTTTTCCAGAGCGATCACATCCGCACCATAATCAAAGCGCGGGGGATATCCTGGCAACAAGTGGCCGGGGCGGGCACCCCTAACACTTTCGCTGTGTTTCGCGTGGACGCCAGGCACCATTTGGTGTCGCTGGCGTCGAAACTGGCGCCGTCTCCTGATTGGTTTGTCGGGGTTTCGGCGCTGGAGCTCTGCAACTCTAACTGTACGTGGAGCAACTCTGCCACGCTGCCTCTCTATCCGTATGATGCTGGGACTGACAGTGGAATCACTTATACGGTAAGTTTTATGTGATGAAGAAATATCTCAGTGTGAGTCAGTTTCCTAGTTAGTTTTTAACTATCAATGCTGTTATGTTACATTCATAGATTTAGAATGACGACCCTTAATCTATGGCTATACTTATTTAAGCATGGAATCAAGTTCAGGGAAAGCAGATGCGAGACTGCTATAATACAGAGTATCACTCATTATATTCTTGCCTCTCCAATGTATTTAGGTAAATATTGGTTATTTTCCTTACAAAACCTATTTATCTCAGGCACATGGTCAGCCCACAAGCCCCGCGGCCCCGGTGCGTGCGCTACGTCCAGACTGGCCGAAAGATGAGAAATCTCCTTTCTTCAGCACCACCAACGAAATGCGACCCTTTGCGCGTCTGCGACTAACAAGACTCCGACTTTATGAGAAAAGCTGTGACGCTGCCGGTGGATATTTAAATATTTCGTTTAATTTAAAAAAATCTGTCATTTCATGAAATGTAGCCTAACCTTTTATATTTACCAAATTTCGGATATGTCATGTTTGTTCGGTCAGGAAGTCAAAGTCAAGACATGTCACGTTATGATTTAATCCAGATAGCTTAATTGGATGGCGATTTATTGCGATGGCGATTGATTAATTTAAAATGGCGTATACTCCACCGACAAGAGCGCGGCTCTTAAATAAGAAGAAGAAGCTTAAGTATCTACTAGTACCCTCTTCTGTATCGAATCCTATCGCTAGTCTACTGAGATACCACCACTTATAGCTTTCAAGTTTCCTTTTTCTATTTCCACCATCACATATACAGAAAACGAGCACGCCAAAGAATCAAGTGGTTCAATCGGGGCATGTGCTACCTTCGCGTGGGGCCCGTGGAGTCCTTGTAGCGTCACATGCGGCCCTGGTCGAGCTTCCCGCCAGCGGCACTACGTGTGGCCTGCGCGGGCGTATGCCGAGGCGTGCCGTGTGCCGCTCACCGACTACCGCCGCTGCACCGGCCCGAGAATGCACTGCAGGTGACGTCACGTCATACAGAACACGTTCTACATGTTGCCGGAGCGGTCTACACCGAAGCTACGTTAAACATACTATATTTTATTTTATGTTTAACATGACACTCGTAAAATCCATTCGGGCGAGCGAGTAAAGTCCAAACCAAAACATATCAAGCAGTAAGATTCCGTTGTACCAATAAACGTCCTTTTTAGTGGTTTATGGTAGTTGAATTCCTATTTCTTTGAAGACATCTTTCGGTCATAGGTGTACGATAAAAGTCAAATAGGGCAACAAGATGCTTTCAGAATATTTATCCAGGTGGTGAAACTCATCATGATTATACGTACATAAAACACTCTGGAATACTCCCTATAAAAAAAAATGTTGAATTATTTATTGTGATAAAAACGATTTACATCAGTTACAATTATCACACATAAGTATAAAAAAAAAAATGATGGTGCCCTATAAATGATAGGCATAATTCCAGGGCTGTATCTGAATACGAGCCGGACCCAGCGGAGTCGACCGGGCCCTGCGCAATGTCGCCATGGTCCGAGTGGTCTCCGTGCGAAGGCTGCGGCGTGCGCGCGCGCACGCGGCACTACCTGGTGCCGCGGGCGTTCAAACGCTGCCACATCGGCTTCCGGGCCTCCACGGTACTCAGTCAGGCCATGCCGTGCGAGGCGGGGCCTTGCGACAAGTATGTCTTGAAATAATACCTTTGTATAAAATTTATTTATTATATTGGAAAAGGATAGTTTAAAAAGCGCAATATATTTGTTTTAACAGGCATCGATCGTTGATCGATTATAATAATAGTAAACTCCATTTATGCTTACCAGTCCTATCATGTTAACAATCTTACTATGTATATATGACTTTTTAGGAAATGACTTTCGTGGTTAATAAATGTTTTACTTTAGAATGTTTAGGTTTAAACTAATATTTGATTTATTTTCAACAAAATTAAAAAAAAAGTACTGTGAAGATTGTTTACATGATAGGACTGGTAAGAATAAATGGATTTTAGTTATATACTTCAAACTGGCATAAGTGTATTTATTCCCGTGACTTTTGTACCATTTTTGTAATAACGTTCTAGTAGCCGCATCAAGTAAAAAAATGCTACTATTTATAAAATGTAAGTTTTTTTACAACAGGCCACCGGGAGTAAACACAACCTCTGCGATTCTGGATTGGTTCTACAGGGTAAGTTACGAAAAATAACTTGATTATCGACTGAAAATAATATTTTTTTTCTATTGCATTTCCATGCCATTTTCGTACCCATGTCGGGCACGAAAATGGCAATTCAAAGGCAAGATCAAGGATAAATGTACAAATTATAATATCTTTATCCATCGAGATATTATGTACTAACGCACTCATTATCCTTCATTGGCTTTTGCTTATTTCATTACTGATTTTCAATTTCTGTAATTGTATTTCAAAGTCAAAGTCAAAATTATTTTTTGAAACTTGGCCATCAAAGAAGGCACTTTTTCACGTCGTTTTTTTATATAATCATATTGAATTATAAGTCTCAAAGCTACAAACTACTAGCAACAAATATTGCTAGGACGAGACACAGGGCGAGTGCCGCGTATCGCAGTGGGGCGACTGGGCGCCGTGCTCGGCGCGCTGCGGGCGCGGGCGGCGCCTGCGCACGCGCTTCTACCTCGCGCGGGACTTCCCCGTGCAGCAGGAGGTGCTGCGCATTCTGCTCGACAAGTGGCAGCGCAGGTTTAACGAACTGCGTAATATGGTATACTCCCCAATTATTTTCGTTATTATATTGCCATTTTCGGCGCTTTAATAGACGTGTTTTTTGTCATAAAATGTATTATCATCTCTCTCTCTCTCAGCCTAAAGACGTCCACTGCTGGACAATCACCGAATCCTAATCTCAGGGTGGTCAGGTTTCTCTGCATCTGTCTGTACATACACAGAGAAATCCTGCGCATAGACCTTAACAAATGGTAGCCTTATGAAGTGTATCGAAGATACGAGGCTTAAATTCTGGACGCCTGCAAATATCCGGCATCTATTTATTGTGTATGCGTACAAATACGCGAGTGTTGTGCAAGCCGCGCGAATGATGTGATTGTCTTTTTATTACTCAGTAACTTTATATATACGATTATGTACCTATATAAAGTAAAGGATATTTCAAAATATTTGAAGAAACGGACAGTAATGTGTTTCTGTGCTTGGCTATTTATGAATTGTAGAAAATAAAAACATAATGGATTTGTATGGAATTTTAGAGCATGCCAGAAAACAGAACCATTGCCGACCCAGAAGTGCACCGCTCTGCGCAAGAGCACATTTCGCGTTGCCAGCACACGCTCAACCAGCAGGAGGCGCTGTGCGACGGCGAGGACGGCAGCTGCGGCCGTGTGTCGCCGGGTCAGTTTGCTTGTATTGTGTTCAAGCATATCTAAATGTATGATATTATTTATTCTAAGTGAAGGTCTATTTTCTGAATAATCAATTTGATTTTGATAACTAGTTCTACATCCGGCTCGAAGAACCGCAAGAATAAGAGTAAATAAATTTAAACCCCACGGTTTATACTGATTACGAATGAATTTTATATTAAAATGGTTATGCGTGACTGAGTACGGACTGGTTCAAATGAATTTACCTTCCTAGTTGACTAATGAATAATGAAAATGCTGACTTTGCGATGTACGTGTCTCATACAGTTTTTCCGGAGATTCGGAGGCATCCCTGCGACTATTCCCAATATCACCTTAATATTCTTCTCTTTTTACAAGCCTTCACGATATTCCACATTAAATATAAAATTTTATGTCATTTCCAGAGGTATGCAAGTTACCGATGATGGTAGGGCCGTGTCGGGGCTACACTGAACGCTGGTTCTTCGACCCAGCGACCAACACGTGCGAGCCGTTTGGATACACCGGCTGCGGCGGCAACGCCAACAACTTCCGCGATCGAGAGGACTGTATCTCCGCCTGCAAGACAGACTACAACTTGACCACCACTCCAAGTATGTATTTTATTTATGAGGACTGTATCTCCGCCTGCAAGGCAGACTACAACTTGACCACCACTCCAAGTATGTATTTTATTTATGAGGACTGTATCTCCGCCTGCAAGGCAGACTACAACTTGACCACCACTCCAAGTATGTATTTTATTTATGAGGACTGTATCTCCGCCTGCAAGGCAGACTACAACTTGACCACCACTCCAAGTATGTATTTTATTTTTGAGGACTGTATCTCCGCCTGCAAGACAGACCACAACTTGACCACCACTCCAAGTATGTATTTTATTTTTGAGGACTGTATCTCCGCCTGCAAGACAGACTACAACTTGACCACCACTCCAAGTATGTATTTTATTTATGAGGACTGTATCTCCGCCTGCAAGGCAGACTACAACTTGACCACCACTCCAAGTATGTATTTTATTTATGAGGACTGTATCTCCGCCTGCAAGGCAGACTACAACTTGACCACCACTCCAAGTATGTATTTTATTTTTGAGGACTGTATCTCCGCCTGCAAGACAGACTACAACTTGACCACCACTCCAAGTATGTATTTTATTTATGAGGACTGTATCTCCGCCTGCAAGGCAGACTACAACTTGACCACCACTCCAAGTATGTATTTTATTTATGAGGACTGTATCTCCGCCTGCAAGGCAGACTACAACTTGACCACCACTCCAAGTATGTATTTTATTTATGAGGACTGTATCTCCGCCTGCAAGGCAGACTACAACTTGACCACCACTCCAAGTATGTATTTTATTTATGAGGACTGTATCTCCGCCTGCAAGACAGACTACAACTTGACCACCACTCCAAGTATGTATTTAGAATTTTATGAGGACTGTATCTCCGCCTGCAAGACAGACTACAACTTGACCACCACTCCAAGTATGTATTTTATTTATGAGGACTGTATCTCCGCCTGCAAGGCAGACTACAACTTGACCACCACTCCAAGTATGTATTTTATTTATGAGGACTGTATCTCCGCCTGCAAGGCAGACTACAACTTGACCACCACTCCAAGTATGTATTTTATTTTTGAGGACTGTATCTCCGCCTGCAAGACAGACTACAACTTGACCACCACTCCAAGTATGTATTTTATTTATGAGGACTGTATCTCCGCCTGCAAGGCAGACTACAACTTGACCACCACTCCAAGTATGTATTTTATTTATGAGGACTGTATCTCCGCCTGCAAGGCAGACTACAACTTGACCACCACTCCAAGTATGTATTTTATTTATGAGGACTGTATCTCCGCCTGCAAGGCAGACTACAACTTGACCACCACTCCAAGTATGTATTTTATTTTTGAGGACTGTATCTCCGCCTGCTAGGTACCACCACTCCAGGTACCTATGTATTTAGTTTTTTGACCACTAATTTCTGTTTTTACGCGGCGAGAAACACAAACCAATTGCTAGCAACGGCAGTGAGAGCAACAGAAACATCAATTTTATCACAAAAATGCCACTTAAGGTTCTTCTCACAGGTGGCGATAAACTTTTAGGTGGCATTTTTGTGATAAAAAATGATGTTTCTATTTTTGACATTGCGAGAAACATATAGGGTACATTCAATTTTACAATTTTTCAAGACATACGTGAAAAATATTTGCCTTGATCGTGAGAAACATGCGAGAAACATGTGCAAATCTCAGGTTTCGACATTTCTTAATCTAGATCCATAGGGTGTATATAGTTATCCCTAAATAACAATCATTTCCATAATATGTCTATATAATTTTAGAAATTAGTTCTTGAAAATTCACTATACAGGGTGTAAAATAGCCGAAACCCACGTAATCTAATATGAACATTTTTTCCCAAGAAACCATGCCTGGGAAATCAGTAGTTTCCGGGATAATAAGGTTCAAAGTTGAATTGAAAATTTCCATCTTTTTGTAGATTTGTAAAATTTATCATGTAACCGTCATTTCATACTAAGAAACCTCATTAAAATTTTAAAGAATTCTCCATCAAACTAACGCTAAAGTTTAAAACAAGCAATAAACGCGCTCACTCACAGCTGATGCCGCCCGCACTCACCGCTCCGCGCGGTAATTGACACCATGCAGCGGCCGCAGTTCGCTATACACTAATTTTGATTATTTATTAATTTTTTTGATATCTATTTTATTGATCATTTTTCCCAGTCAAATTTTTACTCTGAAGTGACTTTAATTAGAGTACCCTATGCATACGTAACGGCTATGTCGGACGTGATTTTACACCCTGTATATTAGGTATATTGTAAAACTGATAAGATTCAATAGTGATTACTTGTTGGAAATTAGACTTCATATAGCGATAACATTTATCAATATTGCTTCAATAACGCTCACTATCAGATAGTACAGGACATAGTGTCATTGAACTACTTACAAATATCTCTCTCCTAGATTTGTTTTTGATACAGTTACATAGGGTAATGGGTACGAATATCTTTACATATGTAATTGAGTTTGAATTCGTATTTGTTTTAAATTAAAATGGGACAAAACTATAAATTAAAACTTTATAAATGAACAGTCGGTAGAGTCATAGTAGGGTAGGGTTCAGTATAATGAATACGTATTTGTTTTTATACACATGACTGGTATACCTTTTTTCATAGGTACAACACCAGCAACTGAGAGCCCGCCTAAGAAATTGAAACCAGTGAAGCCGACAGCCAACAACGAGGTTATTCAAAATGACGTGCCAACCATACAAGGTACTTATTACCGAGTTCATGTTTTACATGCGATCTACCAATATTCCATGTACTTCTGAATTACTGCTTCTGTCAACGTTTACAAATACACTACAAGATGACACGATGAAATATTTCGTACCGTAGAAAACTGTCAAGCGTTTACCTTACTCCTGCTACATTGTATAATTTACGCTATTTCATTTGTTGCATGACTTGAATGTATTAATTTGGAACTTCCGATTATTTTGATTACATGTCTTTATTTTCAATTATTCACTGAGAGTAGAGGACGTGAATTGCGAGACGGGTCCGTGGCTCGGGTGGAGCGACTGTGTCGGCGATTGTGACGTCGCTTTCAAACACAACTATCGCTTGGTCTTGGTAAGTCAAGTAGCTAATCAGCACTATAATAGTGTGCCGGGTTTCACAGGGATTTTCACCAACTTGCATATTTTTTGTCACTTGTCTAAATATGAGTCTAGACCAGAGGTCTGAATGTCATCGACATTATTTACATTCATTTGAATTATTAAGTTGTTAGTGTTTATTAATTGAAGTTGCCATTAAACTCATATGAAATTGTTTGGTTAGCTGAATTACATTATTATTGTGACGCATTTGATGACAATTGATGTATGCTGTACGCAAGTCAGCGTTTATAATTGTCTGGTCTCCGTGACTCATTCTTATACCTATCTATTTTTTCTTAATGAAAACCAAAGGTTACCTGCTAAACATGCAACTTCAATTAGTCAAAATAAATTTAGTTTCTAGGGCAAGTCGAAATACGAACAAACCGGAATATTTTTCTCTCACACTTCGTTAAATGAAATCTTTTTGTCTATTTATAAAGGACAGGACACCGTGCTTGAAAGAGTTTGATATCCATATGTTAAACCAATAGGAACAATTCGATGACATCATCAGTTTTTCTGCTTGACCTGCAAACATTCACAGCATTGTCGGCCGGCAGGTACCTTCAAGTTAATGATCTCTTTCAGCGCCAGGCATCTGGGGCTGGAAAGGCCTGTCGTAGACTCGTGCGCAGCCGCGCCTGCCGCCCCGCCGCCTGCCGCCCGCCCAACGGGACTTCACACCTTTCTAGTACTGATAATCCGAATTACGACGATGATTAGAATAAGATTTTACGATTCAAGAATAATTAGGGTTAAGACAATAATATTGTAGTAACAATTTGAATGTTCAGTAGAAGTTTAAAAGGATTTTTCAAATTTTTAAAGTATATAAAATTTCCCTATTTAATATTGTATATTAAGAAGGACCGGAGAGAGATATCAAGTGTTTGGTCATCTCTGTCAGACATAGCGTCATGCATTTTTTGAGGAGCTAGATTTTGGAAAATGAATTAGAGTGAGTAGTGATGATTGAATGTGAGTAGTGATTTGGTAATAAAGTTATTAGCCACAATCGACGTTTCAATAATATTTTGTTCATAAAACAGAAATGCAAAACTATTTGTTAGAATTATTTATTTCATTAAACTATCGTTTATCAAACTTTGTACATAACACTTACATCTATGTATAGGTAGGTTTATTGTCGTAATGATATATTTCTATTTAATTTACATGGAGCATTATAAATATTGACCCTGCCTAATTAGCTGCCCTAAGATAATACTGTCTAGGAACATCACAGTCTCTTTGTACACCACTCAACGTTATTATCAAAACAAAATGCAGCTATAATACATGTAATATACTAGTAAAATGCTTTTTCAAATTTTTTTCAATATTCTTACATTTCGTATTATCAAGCCCAGCCAAAGCTGATATCGCATATATTTTGTATTATCTCGCTACGTATTCTATACGAAACCTAATGAGCAAAATATTTAAATAGTCTATAGAATATAGGTACCCTGTTTCGATCTCTCTGCTAAGTCTGACCTATTTTCTTTATAGGTAGGTTTTCTATTTTCTTCCTTTTATATTTCTAAGAATAAAAAAATATTAATGTTAGAGAGTCTGCCATCTTTCGTTTGTGGTACGGTCGCATACATTCACTAAGATAGCTAATCTAATTCGTTTATTGAAGTTTATTTTATAAAAAATAGTTTTAACACGTTCTTAAATTTATCTCTATAAAAAGTACACATTGTTTTTGTATTTTGTTTAATACATTTCTTTGATTTCTTTAGATATTTCACTTATTCAATTTCTTAAACCTTGACATTAACATTTCGAACAATGGTCTCAACATGATGAATGCGATCGTTCCGACAATAGTTCCCTGTCATTTGAACATCATTCTGTAACCAGCTAACCATCATACACGAGGTGCTGTAGACTGACATAACGAGGAAACTAGAACCATGTCTTTATAATCTACTTTCACTTGCAGTTGAATGCTCTGTCATTATTAACCTCGATTAGAAAATTCACGGCAACGATCGGATAATGCTTCTTTGGTTACGTTTATATCTAGACCTTAACAAACTTATCTATAGTCGGATCGGTGAGTTCACTTACTATTAATATTTACAAAACAAACCCTCACCGCCTCGGATCATGAACGATGTCAGACAACGTTACATTATTTTACTAATTTGCACGAAGTTTGTGTACCCTTTCGCTTAAAAAACTATACGATTTATCAGCAACACGCTTCTCCGTACCGTCCAATGATTACTTTATTTTGTTGTTATGAACGTGGACTTTCAAATGCGTGCTGTAAAATTAGAGAACACATGCGGCTGAGCAATTGGGACCCTCGACTGGTGTCTAGGCTTGCGTGATAGAAGGTTTGTTGGGTGGTTCGCAGCAGCGGCGCGCGGTGCACTCCTTGGCACAAGGGCTGGAGCACGCTATGTTTGCCAGGTCTATGCTTGCCTTCTTCTCTTCCTCTGTTCCTGTTTTAGAGGATAATAAATTGCTTAAATTAATACTAAAGAGCAGTACATATTTCATTTTACTTTTATCTTCAATTGGCGCATTATTATTAGATTATTTTTATCAGAAATTGCCCATCGCCATGTTGAATCAAAAAACATCGATATTAGCGCCTGGTAACGGTGGATAATATAACTATTATTATAGGATCATGTTTGGCCATATCATGAAGTAGCCGCATTTAGCTGTTCATGTCGTCAAACGATTATTTTTGTTGATTTGGCCAGATCAAATAAAGATGTGGATGTTTTGAAGATCTGTTTTCGACAGACATAATATATTTGCAGATCTTACCAGCGAAAGAAGTAAGGTTGAACTCGGGCTGCAGAGTGACTAGACCGATGCCGTAGCGCTTGAACAGATCGCTCACGAGTGTCGAACTGTGTAAATAATCCTAGAAATAAAACAAATATTAAAAATTCTAACAATTTTAGTCGAAGTAAGTATAGGTTTTTCAATCAATAATACATTGTCGATTATTAACAAAGGATCATTGAAGTGTTGCTTAAGATATTGTGCCTCGATATCTTATCTACGTACTGCCGTATCTAAATACTTAAATAATAATATAATTCAAACGAAACCCGTGTAACCACTTGACGTAGACATTTTATCCTCTTTCGGCTCCTGTAAGCCATTGGTTACAGCAATCCTCCTTGGTTTCCAGCTCCTATCGTTCATGGCATGTAAGGCAATGTTAAGGAAGCGGCGGTGGCCAAGTGGTAATGACACAAGTAGATTGTTATGCCGGGTCTATTCTTTTTTAGGGTTCCGTACCTCAAAAGGCAAAAACGGAACCCTTATAAGATCACTTTGTTGTCCGTCTGTCTGTCAAACTTTTTTTCTCAGGAACGGTTAAAGGTATCAAGTTGAAATTTATATCGAATACTCGGATCCACGGTCTCTTTCAGCAAAAAAATAATCAAAATTATACGTCAACGCGATCAAGAGATATTACCGTAAATGTTGCGAATTTTCGCATATTTTGCGATTTTAGGCAGCAATCAAAACCTATGCAAGGTCTAACAGTACTTATACAGAAATAAATCTGAAAATTAATTTTGCTCTGGATTCAGTATTAATCTTAGGGATCGAACTGCAAAGTTAAGTTTGTATTTGAAACTAGTTGGTCTTTTAGTTAGAGCTATAATGTGAGATGCTTTGCCTGTACGGAACCCTCGGTGCGCGAGTTTGACTCGCACTTGGCCTGTTTTTTACTAAGTCTATGGTAATAACACAATAAGAAAAAAGGCAATGTTACCAACCTTGTGCGAGGCGTAGGCCACGTGGGCTGTGGCTACGACTCTGTCGCGGTGCAGCTGCCACACGTGCAGCTCATGGATGGCCAGCACGCCGGGCAGCCGCCGCGCCGCCGCGCGCAGCTCGCACGCGCCCAGCCCCTCCGGCACCGTCTGCAGTAGCACCAACCCAGCAGAACGCACTGTACAAACAAACACATCTTGATTTTGGTTGTTAGGTCTTGCATAGAGATATTTGCAATTTTGACCTTTGAATTTGGCTTAACATCAGGCACTTATACGTACAGTGATCACGCAGGATGGAGCCACATAAACTCGCAATTTTGATGCTAACTATAATAGCCAAAGCCCAGTGCAGTCTTGATTCTAAGTAGGTAATATTTACAACTAGAAGGGTCTTGGAAGTCGGGTAATAATGTTGATATATTGTTCCAAGAAATAATGTAGGTACATACAAAATGGATAGTTAAAGATGACCAGGACGATGGCAGCGACGGCCGACAGTGCTGGGTCAGCGATCTTGGCCGCATCGGGCTCCCACTCCAGCGTCAGCCCGGCTCCGATCACGAACAGGCTACCTGGGGAAATGGACAACATTAATCCTTACTAATGTTAACCTTACTAACTGCGAAGGTGAGTTTGTTTGTCACCTTTTCACGCTCTACCTACTGAACCAATCTTCCTGAAATTTTGCATACACATAGTTAGAAGTACTGAGGACCTAGGGTTCCTTTCATCTTGGGAAAAAGCACGGTTCCCGTGGGAAAATCACGCGGGCGAGGCCGCGGGCAAAAGCTAGTTTCAAATACACGGGTTATTTTTACTTTAGATTAATGCCGTGCGAAGTAGTCAAGAAACAGTAGGAAAGCTAATATTCCCTAGTATTAATAGTTCCTGGACCCTGGGCTTCGACGCGTAGCTGAGGATGCAGCCGGGAATACGCTCAGATGAGAAAGAGAGAGAGAAATGAAATTTAAAAGTATCTTGTGCCCTTGCAACTCTAGATATTGTAAAAAAAAAGAGATAGCGTTGCGCTATTCGAGTAGTTCCCTATTAGTATTAGTAATAATCTGTAAGCTCGAATCCTACATCTGGAATTTAGATGTAAGTACCTAATTTATAATTGATGTAAAATGGTACCTACCTGAGCTGATTATTGCAGCTCTCGAGCTAGTGTGTTTCACTATCAGACAAATGATCGCTGCTTACTCAAGTGTTATAGATTCCTTTTCAGACATAAGTGGCTATCAGTCTCGCTCCAAGTGATAATATTGTATGGCCAATTCATTATAATTTTCTTACAATGTGTTATTGATTCAAGCTGACAATGGGTTGTATACAATTAAGTAATATAGTGAATATTAAGATATCATATACGACGGACAGGCATATATATTAATCGAATCTTTCATTATTTAGGTAGGTTGTTTTTAAGTGATGACACTTAAAACATAAATGTAAAATTAAGAAATATATTACATCCATACGGACAATAAGTGCCTCTACCATAAACCAGAAGTTATCTACACGAAACCAAAGAAAAGTGACGAAACTGAAATCCTTATTATAAGAATACACGACAAGCGAGTTTGCGTTTTGACTATTCGCTCTTGGCTGTTGAAATTTGAAGTTTTTCATAAACACGCGGAAAAGAAAAACTTCTGATAAAAGGGCCGATGATGTCATGAAGAAGGGCAACAAGTAGTAAACCTTTATCAAAGAGCACATATGACTTACTGGCGATGTCCGTAGGTGCGTGTGCTAGGATGGGCTCCCCGGCGCCGGTCTTCAGCACCACGCCCCCGCCCTCCGTCATACTGAGGCGGCGGCTGTAGCTCAGTTCACGTCCTACATTGAACACATTTTTATTGTAATTATTCAATGGCTGCTTTATCATATGTCTACAAGGAAGTCCTAAATTACGAGATTATTAGAATTACGAGCTTAATTTTTGTTTTTACTTTTGATTCTACATTTCCTGGCTTTCCGACGTGTTTATGAACGAATAATTCCAAAAATCAGCGAAGCATTAAGTTTTACCTGTTCGTCCAAGGAGAAAAAAACTTTCGTGTTTATAATACAAGTAGGAATAGGAATAAGGACATACTATAATTCATGTCATTAGTATGTTATGTTTTACACTATGCGCCGTTTAAACACAGGCCGGTGTTTGAAAATAAGTGTCCGTACTGCCTGCTGCCGGCTTCACCCGATCGTAACAGATATCAAAAACAATCGCTACTACTTACCTAGGAAATTCCACGTGGAATAATAGATACAAACTAACCGAACAATCTCTTTTGTTCTAGAACATCGTTACCTACTTGACTGTTTTATGAACAACTTCGAAATATCCTTGTTATGTTCGCAGTTCACAAATAGATCTACCATAAAAAAAATAATTAGATGCCGCCGTAAATTAAGAGCGAGGTCAATTAAAAATTAATTCTTGTGGGTCTCATATTGTTATTACAATTAAGCGGAAGTCCTTCTTCTAATACCAGAGGCCATGGTTATTTGTCAACAAGGACATCAACATCATCTCAATGACAAAAAGTCCACTGTTTGATGTAATCCTCTTCCATGAACTCTTCCAACCGCTCACTAATTTTCGTGGAAACATGGACCTATTGGAAGCGAACAAGAGTTAGGACGTACTTGGTCGTAAATTGTGTTAATACTAAAAGTTCTAATCACATAACCATCTTTTACTTCCATCCTCTTACTCACCAGCTAGGAGCATGTAATTAATAATATAGAGGAACAGGCCGATGACGGCGCTTCCCACGATGACCTTAGGGTAGCGTGGCGGCTGCCCGTGTGAGGAGTGCACGCCGAGTTGCAGGGCGTTGACGACCAGCGCCAGCGCAAACGACGCGAACAGCACGTGCACCGACAGCCGGCCCACCACCTCGATGCGCGCCCAGCCGAATGTGTTGCGAAGCCGGCCCTCCCGGCCAGCGCCCTCGTCAGCTCTTTCGTACTGCCAACAATTTATAGATAAGTATATGGTACAGTCGGATGCAGAGAAACCAGACCCCTGGTCCTCTGCATCTGACTGTACGTTCTTCTTCTTCTTAGCGTGTCGACTTGGCGGATTAAATTTGTGATATGTGATTTGTGTTTTGTGAGGTACGAACTTATCCCATTCCATCCTATCTAACTAATCCCAATCTAAGAATATTTCAAATTAGAAAGTGAGTCTGTATGTGTATTTATGTGATACCTCTGCACGCTTTATCTACTGAACCAATCTTCCTGAAATTTTGCATACATATAGAAGTACTAAGAAGAACAACAACCTGCCTGTCATCTTGATTAAACGCGAGCGAAGCCGCGATTAAAAGCTAGTTTAGATTGTTTACTTAATCACGCAAATCTGCTCTTCGTAACACATCTCAGTTCTCTTTTTAACGATTACCTAAGTTGAATTGTATACATCCGTATACAAACTTGATCAAAATATTATTCTATAGATTTTGTGTCTCGAAGAACCGATAACACATTATTCAAATGACCCACCTATTACTTAATTACAACTGGTATGGTGACGATTTAATCTTTATTTACCATGTTTTGAGTCGAGTCCTCTATCAATTTTAACTATGCAAATTCCATTATTGATATTAAGCATAAACTTGATTACTTCATTATAATAATAATGAATTACTTATATGTTTGCTACGATTATGATTAGTTCAATAGATTGGATGTTAATCTATAAATGTAAGTATTTCTTATAAAATGTTGTATCATTGAGTTATCTCATAACACAACACTCGAACTCACATTGGGGTTGGGGCTAGCTCATTCTGTGCGATTTGCCCGTAAATATTCATATATAGCTATTATACTATTATTAATTGATATATCCATTTTAGCATAACAGCTTGTATTAAATAATTGAGTGTAAAGCATACCTTATATGCTAAAAGGGTTGTGATCAGTCCCACAAGCCTGCACAGGGAATGGCAGGCATCGACGAGTAGAGTTGGCGAGTGTGTGAAGTGCGAGGCAAAGAGGCGTGCGCTGAACCCGGCAACCGCCAGCAGTAAGGCCAGCAGGGACCGCGGCGGTGGCAGCCACTGAAGCCATTCCTTCATCGCCATCCTTTCTCGATGCTACAACTGTTGAAATAACTACGTATTAACTACTGATGTGGCAGCACCCAGCTTATATTGGTTCATAGTTATTTATTTGTGGTAAGGAAGTATATGATTTAGCTACTTAAATGAAACTCATTTACTAATTTATTTATTTATTTATTAAACTTTATTGTTCCAAATAAAAAATTCTATGAAGTAATGGGCGTAATGGCTATTTTAACGATAAAAGCACTAATGCTACTAATGACTTGCTTCTAACTTCTTTATTAACTTACATGAAGTGCTTAGTGAAAAATTTCAACAAAACAAACAGTAAATAAAAATATTTATGATAAGTAATTCAATTATTATAAAACATCATATTTAGAAAAGCAATAACCAATAACACACAACATCCATAAGTAATAAGTAGCTTATCGGAATTGTTCCAAATGGCGATAAAATTCGATACGACTAAAACATTGTTATATTGCAAAAGTAATAAATTATTATCATCGATAAGAATCCTTAATTTCTTTTTCCTTCAAGCAGCAAACAGTCTGTGGCTTTATTATTACACGACTGACCAAAAAAGGAGTGTTATGTTTTTAGGGTTCATGTATATGTAAGTATGTATGTATGTAAGTTTCTTTATTTCACCATAAGTCCTGAACGGCTTAACAGATTTTGATGTGAGAGGTAGAGGTATTTTTAGATTCCTTGCATTCATCGAGATCTTGCATTTCTCCGAGTGACATAGGCTATGTGAGTTGTCAGTCAGTCGTGTTTTTTATTTTTTTAATAATTAGCTTGTTTCTCGATTTTGAGTGTAGTATTGAAGTGGGTTCAATTTTTTTGGAAAAATATTTTATCTTTAGTTATTTTTTTTTGTTCTTATGCTCAGTAAGCATTATTTTTTTTTATGCGGGTTGGTAGGTACTTATTACAGAATAGTATGAATTTTACCTAAGTAAGAATATTTATTTTACTGTATTGAACAACTGGGGCAGATTACAAGTTTACCAGTAGTCATAAATCAGTTGCTTGAGATGTTCTTGGATGAAATAAAAGTGAATAAATTAATATGAGCGCGTGCGACCTAGAATATTTTTTGTGGAAACCGGTTATATGTGAGGTAATGAGTCATATGGATGGTTTTATGACAGTAATATTTAAGAGAAGAAAGGGACGAAGCATACGCGATACTTTTAAACCTAAAAATGAAAAATGTATGTTAGAACTTTCAATAAGCTCCTCCAACCTCATCCTAAAATATTGTTTCAAGTTAGGTTACATATTTTCCCAGAAATAAATATAGTCTGAACATATCCTATCATCAGATTAGACGTGTTAGATCCTATCACGTGTTATATAGATAATGATCCTATGATGTGTTGATATTTTTTGCGATAAATACCTAGCTCTATCATTTTGTTATATCGCAGAAGCAACATCATTCTTACAGTTATAACCCATCATATTTATTATGTAACTGGGAGGGTACCTAACCCTACTATACCTACTTCTGGCTTCTGATGTAAAAGTTTGTTATTCTGTCTTCAGACCCAGGTATGGACTCATCGATGACAATGAGTCTTAAAAGAGAGTTCAAAAACAAAAAAAAAACAGTTTTATTTTAGCAATAAGGGTAATCTACGGCAAATAGGTACAGATACATTACCAGTTCTCAAAGCTAAAAAGTAGCATGTCTACTCTGTTTTTACGAAAGTTGATAGTCGCACGGTAGCAGAGCCGTCTAACGGTGGTGGCATGTGGGAGGCGCGACTGGTTTAGTCTCGATTTGGATTTGTGATGTCTGTCTGTTATTCTAATCAAGAGTTCAATTGACCGAGACCAACACTAAGT
Organism: Ephestia elutella; assembly: GCA_018467065.1. Taxonomy (NCBI): domain Eukaryota; kingdom Metazoa; phylum Arthropoda; class Insecta; order Lepidoptera; family Pyralidae; genus Ephestia; species Ephestia elutella. The sequence continues at coordinate 8,210,155 of CM031576.1, read as the reverse complement.
ACATCTTAAGTGTACGATGTTTTATCTAGGTATACTTTTATAATACGAAGCTAGTGTAAAAACAGATTATAATATTATTAGGACTATAATTACAGGTAAGTATGTAGGTACATTACAATTATTCAAAAGTTTTTATTACCTACATCAAAATCAAAATATATGTATAAATACAATGAGTAAATGAATAAAAAGGTACAAATATACAGCATTGTATATAAGTTGAAACTCCTACCTAATCTCATGAATAGAGAATCCCCAATATCTTATCACTATGTAAAATTTTCCTCTTTTCCCTATCACAAAGTACCTACGGAGTATATTTCCCAAGAACTTTCCATAAGTGTAATTAAAAGTAAATAGAAAAGTACTATATAGAAAAAGAGTACTCATATAGAAAAAGATATGGTAAAAAAATTTCATTACAGCAGTACTTACTGACCTGAGTCTCGTGTTCAAGTCCTGGGGCCCTATTTTTGAAAGTGTGACATACAGCCGAAAACGAATAGACTATTATGTCGCACTCGTCCTATTATGTCACTTAAAACATAAAAGCCGTATTTTTGAAATCACTCGTCTAGCAATGTTGCCAGTGATATGAAAATAATGCGAGAAATAATATCTGCTCCATTCTACGCAACGAAAACCTTTTTTCAATCATAGAGAACTTAAGTGTTAAACGGAATGCAAATATGAAAATTTTAATAGACTCCATCTATATCCGTATCCGGTTGTCTATGTCATTCAAGAGTTTGACGTAAAAATCGTTCGACTACCAAATCATACCAAAACGAGTGGTCTAGACCACTCGTTGCGAATTATTCGACATAGACAATTCAAAAATACAGAATTATTGATATCAAATGAAAAATCATTCGGCTCACGCTTTTTTGGTGAGTCACACTTTCAAAAATAGGGCCCCTGCTCGCATGGAATTTTTTCACCATATTAAATTTGCATGCATCTGCATCTGAGATGCACAAAAATCCAAAATAGAAAAGTATAAATTTTTCATATATGCAAGAATACATTTTAAGTAAATAAGGGATTGGGCGCTACTGTAAAGTACTCGTAAATACTTATTTCATCTACTTAATTACAATGAACTGAAAAGCCGAAAACGCTCTATGGTCTCTCCCGTGATATTATATTGTTTAAAAATGTAAACCATTTGATGAACTTATAGTTTTTACTACTTATAATAATATTGTACACAGATATTTTTACATTCATATTACCTTAGAAACCAGGAGAAACGCTTTCGAATATTTCTCGCTATATGTTGCTTGAGGATGGCCTGGGAAATTTTTTTTTTTTTTTTTATAACATAGGGCGGCAAACGAGCAAGCGGGTCACCTGATGGTAAGTAATCACCGCTGCCCATGGACAACCACAACACCAGGGGTATCGCAGGAGTGTTGCCGGCCTTTTAATCTTCAAATTCCGATCAAGTTTATATATATAATTAATATAACGATATTTATGAAGTTTGATTTGACACCTCCACTACGCATCCGATTAGGTACTATGGTGTTTTGTTTAAAACCCGATCTATATATTAACGATTAAGAGGAAAAACAAGACTTCTGCGTCAACAAAATGCCACAAGTACTATAAATAGCATTTGTTTAAAAGTTTAACGTATACAATGTGTCTCGTCATCAGTTTCGGAGCCTTTAATGTATGTTATATGGCATTTTTTATGGACAAATCACCACTCAAAACTTTTATTTTCTTTTTTTTCATTTTTAACTTTGGTTTTAAAATAAAAAATAAACATTTTAATGGGCTAGTTTATTCACAAGAAGCTAATAATAATTTAAAAAAACACAAAAAAAATTTTTTTTTCTTTTACGATTTTTCCTTTTTGTTTTGTCTTTCATATTGAAACATCTTTCTCATTTTATATTTGTCTATATGATTAGCTTTTAAATGAGACCTATTTTATATCGATAGGACTTTTACACGAGTAGTTACGATTGAATTAGTATAAGAGCTCAAAAAAAAACAAAATGGCTGCCATTTTATTACAGTAGAAGAAAGAGTTTTGGGTAGCGATATGTGCATAAAAAATGCCATATAACATACCATTAAAGGCTCCGACACTGATGACGGGACACATTGTATATTAATTTAAAAAAAAAGATGGGTTTGCTCTTGACCACAATCCACCAGGCATTTGGCTTGAGGAAAGAGATGAGGTCTACGGTGTAACCAGAGATGGGTATCATCTGAATAAATTTTTATTTGAATAATCATCCGAATAAAATTTTATCCGTGGAAATTCATCCGCGGATGATTTATTCTTGAATAAATTATCCGCGGATGAAATGGCCACGAATAAATTATCAGTGATATTATCCGTCATTTGAATAACGAATAAATTACGTCATCATTTTCATACAATCGTTTTAGGTATGTAAGGCTTGGTCGTTTTTGATGTAAAACATCAGTCCTCACGCTTTTGACAATTATAGGAGTGATTTTGTAGTGTCAAATTTGAACTTAGGGAAGCGGGCACCTTTTGATTAGACCAAAACGGTCGCTCAAATGTCAGATGTTTTACATGAACCTGACATCTGAAACGTTTCGACTAATTTTGGGCTTGCTCATTTTGATGTTGTACTAACATTCTTCATCTATATATCCTGATGTAGAACATCTGACATCTTACCCTCCCTGAGCTTATTATTATGTTATACATAATGATTTGTGGATTGCGATCTGATAATCTTTTTGGGACCTGAAATATGTTCCTAATTATCTTTTAGTGGCTCACGATTCACGATCGATCACGAGTCCAGTCCATTCTGCCCATTCAGTCCAGTCTATTCGGCCCATTCAGTCCAGTCCATTCAGCCCATTCAGTCCAGCCCAATCAGTCCATTCAGTCCAGTCCATTCAGCCCGCCCGCTGAATTCCCGCCTATCTCTGCCTGCCCTCAGATACATGAACCTGGGACTTGCAGCAAAGTCCCAGGTTCATGTAAAACATCTGAAATTTGACCGACCGTTTTGGTCTAATCAAAAGGTGCCTGCTTCCCTAAGTGTAAATTTGTCACTACGAAATCACTCCCACAGATTGACAGAAGCGAGAGGACAGATGTTTTACATCAAAAACAAGTAAGCCTTACATACCTAAAACGATTGTATGAAAATGATGACGTAATTTAATCGTTATTCAAATGACGGATGATATCACGGATAATTTATTCGTGGCCAATTTATTCGTGAATAAATTATCCGCGGATGAATTGGCCATGGATAAAATTTTATTCGGATGATTATTCGAATAAAAATTTGCCCATCTCTGGGTGCAACGAGCTTACAAAGAAGCAGCCTATATTCACTCTGGTTTTGAATAGAGTCAGGTTGTATGTGCTCGGAAACACAGAGTAATTGTGGCTAGTATTACGTGTAATAAAAATTTCTGATACATTGTAGAAGAATGATCGTTCTGGCTTTGGTAGGAAGATAGCGTTCAACGTGTAATGGGCAATCTCCGCCAATTGAGCCGCATCCAAGAGCGAGTTTATGATCATGCAATATTCATAATGCCGGTGATATGAGACCTAGTTTCCTAAAGAATGAATTTAATATTTATTTAGTTGAAGTTATATTACTTTAAAAATATATAAGTAAAATTCTTATTTTTTATTTTTGCCCAGCGGAGTTAAAGAATTGGGTGTTGGACTTAGCTCTACATTAGTTAAATTGAGCGTTAAAGTTTAATTTATCATTATATAATAATTAATTTTGCTACACCCACACTGGGTATATGTTTAACTGCACTTTGTCATATTTATGATCATGTTTTGCAAATAAATGAATTATGAATTAAAGTTCTTAATTAAAAAAAGTGATGAAATATACCAAATTAACGTTTATTTTCTTTTCCAAATGAAGGACATGGCTGACAACAGTCTCGAGCTGTCAGCTACGACAAGTGTCGTGCAACATGGTTTCGCTCAGTTCTTTCTCTTGACTGGATATACTTAGCTTAAAGGGCTTGACGAGAATATAGGAGTGAAAGAAAACAAACGGTTTCGTAGAAATTCATACATTCTGTTATAATTTACTACTTACTTACATGTTATTTGTTGATATGAAAAGAAACTTGAATTGATATGCATATCAAAAAAGTTTGATTTACAGTGAAAAAAAAATATTTTCTAACATTAACGTCTACAAATTTATCAGGATTATGTTGTATAGATAGTTATGTTCTATTTCAATATGTTTTAAACTGCGATAACGGTAACGACGAAATAACCTTATAATAACGGTGTAAGTTTTTTTACAAGTGAAACTTCGCGCTCTATTTACGCTGACATTATCTGTGACGGAGACGGAGTTTCGCCGAGTTTTGTTTGACTTCAATACAATAAGATTGGACTGTCTGCTAAATAGGGTGAAGCTTCATTTTTGTACCTACTTATGCCGGATGGCTAAAGGTATATAATGTCATCGTAAAAACTTCTGTGCTCTACAAACTCATTACTTCCAAGCTTGCAAACAACTCGTCTCGCTAGTGGTAAAAACTCAAATGTATGTAATATATTAGCAACATTTTTAGTTTGCAATAGGTATAGTATCTACCAGTATATCTATAGGTACTCATTTTTAGATGTAATCACGGTAGTCAGATAAAAGTAATTAGCAGGCTACGTACTGCATTTCATTTCCAGGGAAACCGTGATTCAAAAAACTCGTAACTCTTTAAAAAAAAAATTGTGAATCGAATTGAATCGAAAACACAGACGAATACAGGGGAGGGGTATTGTAAATTCGTCCCTAGAGTTAATTCGGTACCTAATTAATATTTTGCTTTGGAATAAAGCTTTTCTTGAAACTCTTACAAATATATATATATTTTGGAGCCAAGTCGTTCGCTTAGCATTTACAAACTTTTGCCATTAAATTTATAAAAGACTATTCAAGTATTTAGTTATCTAAATTCATGAAACATCATTAACTGTAGAATCGAAAAAAATATCAAATTTTAATGACTTGGGCAGAATTTGCAGTCATTAATATACCTAATGCTGCCAATTTTCTGGACAAGAAATGTACCTTGGATGAACTATTAACTCTAGCTAGAAAAGTTTCAGTCTTTCAGTAAAAGATAATAGGTTGAAATGAAGCTCTGAACCGAACTGTTGTGCCATTAACACAATTTTCGAGTAATAAATGAAGAAGAGGAAGGCGAATCTATCTCTAGATAGCAATGACCTCATTTCGCTTGTTTTGAATCACCGATTCGTAAATTCCATAGAAAACGTTTGTGCTGAAATAAAAAATATTGAAACGAACAGTCAATTACCTATTCTTATTCGATTGCTCCCGGTGGTGTTCAAATATGTAAACATTTATTTTCATTGAATGACATTGAAAAAAATAAGTTAATATTGCATTGCATCAACCGCAATTGATAGTACCAATATTTTTGGGTGCAAAATGCAAAAATATACTAACAATACAACTAAGTAATATACCCATCCATACCCATATCTCATTTTCTGATAATTACATAAGAAGGATTATACTTGATACAGGATAGACAGAGGCTCATTTTATACGTTTTATTTTGTGCAGTTACGTATTTACTGATATTTATGTAAATGTAACTTAATTTGAGTGTTTCCAATTGCTGTTTTTGTGAAAGTTTCTTGAAAAAAATTAACTACGTGCAATGCTTATTCGCGGTCAAATTTTGAATACGTAAACCTAGGTATTTAAATATTACAATAGTTGTGCGTTGGTTGTGACTAATCTCTAATATAGGTATATTTAACTATTTTAAATAAAAACTATCTGTTTCATATAAGTTATATTAAATTCGCTAAAAGTCGGACAGAGCAACTAGTGTTAAATTAATTTTACACGGTTTACATTGTTTAACAAATTAAAATTAAACCATTAGCTATATATGTCATAATTAAATTTTGAATGTTAATATGAAAGTGTATGTTTATGATATGGTTAGTAATATCAGTGATTTTTTTCTGTGTTGCTAGTAAAGTCACATGTAGGTAGTAGAGTAGTAGTACGACTTTTGTATCCATGTTCGAGAAATAAATGATTCTAATTCAGGGTTTGGTTTGCCGATCTTTTAAATTTTATACAATTACATAAGTTGAAAGATTGAATTGAATACAGTTGGATTGGAACCTCAGGTTGGTTCAGGTTGGTACTTATTCTAGTTTAGCACGAAACCTAGAAAGTTGTAAATTTTACACAGTTCATTGATCTATTCAAGTGTGCAGATGATATTTATAATGCATTTAGCCCTTCTAAGGTAAATTCAGTCTATGCTATTAGATAACTTTCCCTTGGAAACAAGTCAAAAAAGTAGAAGTAGTTTTTTTATTGTTAATAGAGTCATGGATTTATTGATGTTCTTACTAGTAACCATAGCTGTAAGTAAAGTTAGTAGCGTAGAATTACAAGAATGAGATCCAAAACCAAAAATTCTATTCATAAGGTCTCAGTATGTTGACTGGATCCAAAGCTAGTGATGATCCGCAGTTCCTCACGAGTCTCTGCCATACAATAGGTAGGTATACCTACAGAAGTAAGTAAAAACGACATTTCCAAGCAATTTAACTCATTGTGAATGGCATAGATTTCACAAATCCCATTTTCATTCTAATCGAGATGAGTGAAAATAGAAAGGTCAGAGAAAATAACGTGCAGTGTTTGGTCGGGTGCACACGCGAGCTGTGACGATGTCACCGCGACATAACGCGGCCACAAACCATGGGAACCGACTCGGTATTATTCACGTAACATTTCACTTTTCATACCTCACAGTTACAATACGCAAACTACATAAACAAAAGTGTGCGAGTTCGGCAACCAGGCCCTTGATTCTACTAATTACAAACGTACTAGGTATATCGTGCTTCAGTTGTCTTTCAAAAGCCAAAGAAATCGTAAAATAGCATAGAAATCTTACAGAGATTTTGTCGCTTCAGTTTAATTTCTTTGGCTCTTGAGACACGACATTTACGTTTGCAATTAGTAGAATTGGCCCCAAACATTGTTGTCTAATTCGGCCGAGATTTGCTGAAGTTTGTTTAATGAATGAAATATATACACTGCTTATTATTGATTTTCGATATAACAATATGTGATGAGTCGCGCACCCGATCACAAATAAACAAACCTGCCGGCTCCGCATGAACTCATGACGACTGCGCTGCTCTGCGGGCGCTGCCGGTTTATTTTTGTTTTGTTTCATTGGCCCCGCGAATTCGGTTAATAGCCTCATGAGACGTGTAAACCAACAATTTATTTCGTTCAGCTATCATCCGAAAAGTTGCAATTCTGCAATAATAAAAAAAAATGCACTTACCCGCACTCTGATGTATCGGTTATGAACTAGCGCACAGGTTAATTAAAGAAAAGCAACCCAGGTCACAACACCAAAGTTTATTAAACACTAGCCGGCAGCGGTTCAGGCTCATAGCAGTTGAATAATATTGTTTAGTTTGGAAACGGTAGGAAATTGTAGAGCGGCGGAGCGTGAGCGGTGGGCTGGTGCGGCGGGTGTCGCGGCACTGGCTGCGCGCACGCATCGCGGCGGCTTATCGACAGCCTGAGCCGATAAGCGAGCGGCTCTACGCGGCGCAGCTGGCTCCCACTGCACTCACGCTCCAAGTGCCCGCTGCATCATCTCCTCTGGTGCAGTATATCCCAAGAAGGTTATTATAACCTTGGCAAATTGAAGAATAGTTATTGTCCAAACTTTTTATTATCCTCATAACAAAATCTAAATGATTTTTTCACGCACACGCTTCATCGTATTTTAAGAATGAATTTTAATTGTTTAAAAAAGCAAATGCATCACCAGAATCTTTGATCTTGATATAATAATAAAAACTCTATGTAAGCGTAACGACGACTCTACCTATTTAATTTAGGAACGTATTAGGTCAAAGTCAAGTAAAACATATTTCTTTTATTCAAAAGTTTAATACAATTTTTAAATAGTATCTATGTTTTGTCATATTTGTCAAAATAAGATTTCCCCAAATATCCGCCTGTGCACGACGCAGAGCTCTATCATTAAGGTCACGGCCGGACAGAGTTATTTGCGCAATCGCATGTTCCGAAATATCTCTCTTCGTCTCTACAAAGTAGAGATAGAGAATATAAAAATATACTGATATTGCAGATACACCAATTTCAATGTTTTTTTTTAAATTTAACATTTGAAACATAAAGTATCTTTTATAACATATTTGCTCGTAAAGTGTCACTTATTTCTCCATGTTCAATATTGTATTGTATCTCATTACGCACTTGTGCGTTATTGTAAAGTAAAACGCACGCTCCGTCTAAAAACGAACGATACTTTTTTAAAACTTAGCAAAGAGTTTTTATCCAGAAAAGTGGTCAACATTTTATGAATAAAATTGACTTTAGGAGATAAAAGAAATAAAAATTTAATTCTTTAAATTAATTTTGACAATAAATTACAACCATATATCTGTAACAAAACAAAAAAAAATTCATTTACTTTATTATTAATACTGGCTGTTTTTTGTGCATTTGCCTTTAAAAAAAGCGCTGATGCGCGCGCATCGCTAATTTGTGAACAAGTAAAATTATACCGCGCGCTTTTTCTTTGGTATTGTCGTTTTCCGAGTTTTATTTAAATATTTCCTCGCAAATATGTTATAAAACGTCGTATGACATACGTGCGCTTTGAAAATTACAGCCTTTGCCTTTCTTGTAGCCCTCGCCTACGGCTCGGGCTAGCAATATCGCCTCGGCTGTAATTTTCAACTTACCGCACTTATATCACAATGTACTATAATAAACATTTTTAATGTTTGTTCTTAAATTAGACCTTAACAGGTCAAGTTTTAAATTAGTATACAATATTATTAATCTCAATACTACTAGCATTTCGGAACGACCATTGCTGAAAAGAACGAATTACGATTAAGTACTTATACAACTTGTAAAGAAATATATTTAAAAAATGTATGTAACTATCCGACCGATCATCATTAACTAACATAAATAACATAGTGATATCTTTTTTGATCCGATCCAATGTCATTTATTTAGAACGCGACACTTTAATATTAAGTTAAGTACGAGCAATATAGATAGAGTCACAGGGTTTACGTTCTTTGTCTGCTCGTTTATCGAAGAAAATTCGCTATTCGTAATAAAAATCTTGCTTATTTTAATAGACTTTTTAATAGACTATACGACAATAATACTTCTACATAATAAACTACTATATAATATACTAGCTATCACGTTATACCACATAGTACCACCAGCGAAGCAGAACAACGTATTGAAAGAACATAATTAACATGTCAATTCGGCGACTTTGTTATGATCTACAATAACAATAACGGATATTATTCGCAAGTTTATTGTTTCAGCTGAACGAGATGAGACATCCTCAAATTTTCCGATTGACGGTGAATCAGTTACGCTCTGGAACGAACCGAAAACAATGAGGTTTCTCGATTCATTTAGCATGGCTTATCATGGAAAATAGCCGTGAAACGACACTTAACTTATTATTGTATATATGAATACTTTTTTTTCCTAGCTTATTGAAGTGTCTCACTGCTGGGCAAATAATAAATAAAATAATACTTATTGCAAATATAATGGGTATAGCTATGTATGTATGTACGAATATTCCTAGTATGAAGGTAAACCTACAAGACAATGGAAACATTGATATATCACTTTACTACATCATTATCACTGCATATAAAATTCCGTTAGTCACGTCACAGCATAACTTGAGAACATCTTGAGAACAACTTAACGAATTTTTTATTTAGTTTTTAAATGCATTGTAGAATATGGAAAGAAAAAATTAGCAAAATTGGAAAATTTCACAAATTCAACCACTATTTTTCTAAGTTTGTTCGTTTTTAAGTTCCCATGCGAGGAAAAATGTGTTACTTTTCAAGTTATGCTGCCTTTCAAGTATATGGTCGTTCGAACGAAATGGCCGTTCAGGGATGTGGCCGTTCAAGGGATGTAGCGTTTCGGGGGAAACGGACGTTCAAATCCTAATTCTTACTATTTTTTAAATAATTTTGCAAAGATAACATGGCCACATTCAATAAGCATGGGGACCTAATATATTACTTAGTATTCAACAGTTAACTAAATAAATGGACAACACTCACATTAAGCACTAAGCTTATATCGTGGGTCCGGTCGATACAAACACAGGATCGTGTATACACAACACACCTAGAACTGCAGACAAATATCTGTGATAACAAGTACAAATATTTGCTCGTGCTGGAAATTGAACCCAGGGCGGTCAGTGACAAAATATGAATAGCACTATTTTTGAAAAGTTCTGATAGATACCATAAATGCCATTTATAACATACTAGCTTTCGCCCGCGGCTTCGCTCGCGTGAATTTCCCACGGGAACAGTGCTTTTTCCCGGGATGAAAGGTACCCTATGTCCTTCTTCGTACTTCCAGCTAAGTGTATAGCTGGAAGTACGGAGCTAGGTTGTCTTGTATCTCATTACGTACTTGTGCGTTATTGTAAAGTAAAACGCACGCTCCGTCTACAATCGAACGATACTTTTTTAAATCTTAGCAAATAGTTTTTATGTCAGAAAAGTGGTCAAAATTTTATGAATAAAATTAACTTTAGGAGATAAAATAAATAAAAATTTAATTCTTTAAATTAATTTTGACAATAAATTACAACCATTTATCTGTAACAAAACACAAAAATATGAATTTACATACTGGCTGTTTTTTGTGCCTTTGACTAAAAAAAGCGCAAATGCGCGCGCATCGATAATTTGTGAACAAGTAAAATTAACTAGTAAAATAAACTTTTTCTTTGGTATTGTCGTTTTCCGAGTTTTATTTAAATATTTCCTCGCAAATATATTATAAAACGTCGTATGACATACCTACGTGTGCTTTGAAAATTACAGCCTTTGCTTTCTTTTAGCCCTCGCCTATAATTTTCAACTTACCGCACTTATATCATAATGTACTCTGTGTAATGTATTCTGGAATAGTTGTATTATTGAAATAGTTGTATGATATAATTCATCAATATGCTATCACCACCGTAATCTGAAAAACAATATTAGCTACTTTTAATAGGAACAATATTAATCAGTTACTCTATCAAAATAATTGGTCATGCAAAATTTATTTAATGTACAATACTTCTAGTAACGAAACGGACAAGCCACATTTGTGAAGTTAGAACTTGAAGAATTAGAATGTGTAGAGTTAACTAGACTCTACATGAGATCTGATAACTTTTTGACAATGCGAAAAACTGCAAAGTCATCAGTAGATTTAGTAGGTCGGCACTAAATGTAGGGCTCATAAGAGGGATTTGGGGAACTGGGCGAAATGGTCCCAGAATGGGAGGACAGATCTCCCGTTTGGTGCTCACATCAGTTGAGTATTTGGCAACTGATATAGTTATAATATACTCCGGTCAATGTTACAGTTATACCGCATTTTATATAGCAAAGTCGACGCTGTGCGAGAACCCCTTATCAGTATATTATCAGGTGTATATTTTAGGTTTATTTCGCAAAAAATATTACGGAAGAGTTTGTTATCGTAAAGTATTATGTTATGATATTATTTGGCGAAGATTGGCGGCCATGGAACAAGTCCGAGGTCAACCCAAAACTCCCCGTTATTGGATGTATGTATGTACATGTATGCTAGTACGGATAAAAGATAAGTATTACTGTCGTTTTGCGCGTATCATACAGGCAGAGAGAAAACATTATTTTTTGACCGCATTTAAACTTTATTTTAGTTTTTATCAATTCTTCTTAAAGAGACTGTACTTCCTGGATTCACTATGATTCTTCTAGACCTTTTGTCAAATATGTCAAAATTGACAATTTTCACGAAATTTTAAGTTGATTGTTATTTATCTATAACAAAATTATTCAAAAAAAGGGGAAAACATATTTATTGGACAATGTTGAAATCTGGACTGATGCCGACTTCAAAACCGCCCCCCGGCCGATCAGGGATGGGTATGATTTGCATTATCAACACTATTATTCCTCATCATGAAATTTATCGTCTGATGTTACTGGTTTCATAGTTTAACATTCTTTAAGATTCATGGTATGCCAGGGCCAATCTAAAACAATTTATCTACACCCACCTATATTTTGTCCTTTAATTTATTTTTATCATATCAGCAAAAAAGGGAGCAAGGTCAAGATAACAACTAAATCCAAGTGGAAAAATACTTCACCTTGTCCAGTCTAGACTACTGTATCAATTAAATACATTATTTATGTGGCAATGGTTATAATCCCAGTACACCACTCATAGTCCTGGGTTTGTATCTATTGGACCCACGTTTTTTCTATTTAGTTAGAAAAAAATTCAGGGTATCCAGCCATGTAATTGACAGTCATATGGACCGAGTTAGTTCTGATTAAAATATGAAATATCGACCATGGATAGAGTAAGCTCCGTTTGACCCCGATCCGGAACTGACCCCTCTGTTTGCCGTAATAACATGTGATATTTTTGGCAGAGTGCCCAGGATACTCGCAGCATTTCCCCACTGGACAAAAACAAATTAGACAGATATTGTAGAGATCTTCCCAGTTCCATGTTTGCACGTACACGCACAACTGTTAGAGAAAGCAAGGGAGCGCTCCATCCTATAACTGCCTTTGGTCCGGCATTGTATGGATGGTTATTGAACTAGTTATTGACTGTTTAGGTCCGGACATAGCCGCGAAAAAACGCATTGGGCGACCAGCTTTTACTAGGAGACCTCATTCAGTGAACGCTCCACCTAACAGATCGAAGGTACGTTTCATTATAGGAGGAACCTGGTTGCATTTCTAGTACAGAAGATCAAATCAACGAAAAAGGATTTAGGATACATTTTGCCATGACAAACATTCGCAAAATTGGTAAACATCTAACTAGAAGGTGCGCATCGGATTCTTGTATTTCCTAAGTTATAATAGTACATTCTTATAATAATGAAGATTGATGATGATGTAATAAAATGTATGTAAACAAATAAAAAAGTACGGTACCATACCATCTCATACTATGTCGTCGGTGCCCCAGTTTGCCTGATTTAGACTTGGCCGAAATATATATCGTTTTATTGTTATGACCAAATAAAAAAAAACCTAGTCGTCGTAGTTATAATAATTTAATCCTAAACAACTATTTTAATTTTTAGAGTCCTATCGGAAAGACCATCGATGGCAGAAGATGTCAGAGCTTATCTCCTTCAATGGTAAATATATGAAATATTATATGAACTACATTTTTATCAATCCCTACGATTACATATTAAATATTAAGCACAGTCCAGTTGTCTGTTTGTCTGAACGCGATAAACTCAAAACCTACTGAATGGATTTCTATATCGCTTTTATTTTCTTCAACGAAATAATTGAATTACGCCAGCAAACCACTTTGTAAGATTTTTGGGATTTGACGACTGTGAATACAACCGGCAGAAAGATGGGTGAACGATATCAGGAAGCATGTCGGTCACAAGTCACAACTGAATGAGGAAGGCTAGAGACAGGTAGTCATGGAAGAGTATGAAGGAGGCCTATGTCCGAAGACGGACTCAACATTGTACCTTGGCACAAACTTAGAAAAAGCATCTTGGGCATGGCACCCAAAATATTTAATAAGTTGCCTAACACACTAAAAATGCTTGACGTAAAAACGTTCAAAAAGCAATTATTTGATTTATTAATTGACAAATGCTATTATTCGATATATGACTTCACAATACTTTAATAATTCTCTACATTAATTAAATCTGTAATCTAAATTATTCAATATTTGTATGCTGTTACCGGCAAAACATAGTGACCCTGTATTTTTGTAACATGTGAACCTATACTACCTATGTTTTACAAATAAAGTTTTTGATTGACTAATTGGCGGACAAAACAAAGGCTGTCATGATGATGATGAATACAGCCACGACCTTCCAAAGTACGGAAGAGCTCGAGGGCAATACACTTTTGGTTACCCATCCCGTGACCGACCATTGCGAAAGGTTCTGTTTGTAATATATTGGGTAAAACTAAACGCCGGCGTTTCCTGTTATCGCCGCCAGGCGTTTTGGGGTTCTCACATTGCTCGCGCGAATGGCTCGCGGACGGTCGCCATTGTCCTATGCGATATCGGTTTGATTTTTAATACGCGAGAGGTCCCGCGTTCTTTGATTGCTAATTATCTTGAGTTGTATTGGTGAATTTCCTGTTTGTTAAATAACTATTGAACTTTGTGTTTGTGTGCCCGTCATTGTGACTTTCCGGTGGGATGTGACGCGTGGCTGCTCGCTCACATCTATCTGTTGCCGAGCCGATTTCGGGAAGAAATCTATTTATGTGTTCTGGGGGAATTGAGATCTCATGGGTTAGGTAGGGTGATTAGAATTCCCTTCCCGAAGACACTCAAGTTTGGATCCGAAGAGAAAGAAGATTTAGCTTGGTAAGTGGTTTTCCATTGTAATTAATTTATAGGTTAGGTTATCATATAGGGCCCTGTAGCTCCCTTCATAAGCTACGGTGGTAGCAGACTGCGTTAAGTTAGTTAGGTTTTAGTCGGGCAAACGTGGTGCCGCGTGGAGATTTTTTCCCGGTACTTATTTTTACCGGTGGTTTTTTCCCGGTGAAGTTCCGGTACAGAATTCTTCCCGCCGCTTCGTTTGTCCGGATTCTCTCTGCCACATTTTCTGGCAGCAGACCGTAGTTGCTCTGCACATTTTCTGGTAGCAGAGCGTAGTTTATCTACCCTCTATTTGTTCGTTTGTAAAAAATAATTAATTGTTTGTAAAAATTATTAGATTTTTCTTAGTTTGTTTGTATAAGAATATTTGTAACCTTTTTTGTATTTGTTTGCGGTTTGTACCGTGCGTTCCGGGTTTGTGCCATTCTCATACCTACCGCGGTTCTTCGTGTAGTTGTTTGATTTTGTTGTTTTTTATTTACCTTTTTGTTATTTTTTGTTTGTGACTTGACGCGATGGCGAAGGCCTCCAATGCTAGGGCGACACTCGCCAACGAATTGAGATGGTTTGTGACGGCCGGTGGACTCCCTGTCCCGGAAGGACAGGGAGGCCGCTATACTGGAAAGAGCGGATCAGCTCCGCTCACGATTGAACAACGCGGAAGCGGCCATGGCGGCGCTTACCGAAGCCGACCTTACCCCGGAGGTCTACGCAGGTCACGTGGCGGACCTGGACCAGATCCTGAGTCTGCACGATGACATCGTGGAGGCGGCGGCCGCAATAAGGGCGAGACAGGCTGGCGGACCAGCCCCTCGCACACCTGTTAGACAGGAAGGACCAGCGGTTACTGGTCGGCTCCCCACCCTTCAGCTGTCCCACTTTGGGGGTAGGATGGAGGAGTGGGTGGCATATAAAAATATGTTTGAGTCCCTGGTCGTAGCACGACAGGATTTGTCGAAGGCCCAGAAGATGGCCTACCTCCTCTCCACTCTTGAGGGTGAAGCGCGGTCGCTCATCCAGCACCTCCGGGTGGAGGACGACCAGTACGATACGGCTTGGGAGTTATTGAACTCCCGCTACCAAAATTTACGTTTGTTAGCGGATGCGCACGCCGCACAGTTGATGGCCCTGCCCAAGGTGGCCAACAGGGCACAGTTGCGCCTGCAGTTGCTCACGCCCGTTACAGTGGCCTGTAACGCGCTCCGCACACTGGGGCTGCCGGTGGACCAATGGTCCTTTTTGCTGGTGCACATTGTATTGGGCAAATTACCCAATGACATCCGCTCGCGGTTTGAGCGCGAAAATGCGGAGCGGGATAGCACCACCCTACCAACATTCACTGACTTGGTGAAGTTTTTGGAGTTTGAGGCACGGGCGGCTGAGAATACCATGACGGACTCAGCGCCATCCAGAGCGCCTGAACGTAGGCCCTTGGAACCCTCATGGCGAGGGAGGCCCCAACAGGGACGGCAACCGCCACCGCGTGGAGCTGGTGCGCGGGTTGCACACACGGCAGCAGTCGCGAGGGACGCGGACTGCCTGCAATGTGGTCGGATGGGCCACAGCCTGCTGCAATGCAGGGACTGGCAGGGACTGCCAGTACAAGATCGGCGCCGCATGGCAAAGCGGCATGAACTTTGCTTTTATTGTTTGGGCGGTCACTATGCACGTGACTGTCCCAGAGCCATACCATGCAGTGCATGCCGTGGGCTGCACCACGTGATGCTCTGCATGAACCGGAACGGGGATGGCCCCCGGTTGTTGAGGCAGGGGTCCCCTATGGGCGGGGGCGCTCCTGCGCGAAGCCCTCCACCATCGGACGGAGGACGCGGCTTCGCTCGTCGCACCCCCCTCGGGAGGGGGTCGCGTACCTGCGCGGGTCTTGGCGGACCGGGACCACGCGCCCCAAGGTCATGGCCAGTATATAGCTGGCCAGGCCCCGGATAGGGCCCCCATGGGCGGGGGCCCTAGATCGGACGTGAGAGTGGGGACACCCCCCTCCACGCGGGTTACCAATGCCCAACACATGCAGCCGCAGCGGTTTTCTCCGCCGCTGCACGAGTACCCACGGCTGGAGTACCACCCGCCGTACCATATGTATGGCCGGGCCGCGGGTTATGCCCCCCCTCAGATGGGGATGTGCACTCGCCCGCCATATTATCCGGGTCAGTGGCGCGCCCCTGGTTTGAAGAGAGTGGGGAGCCCGTAACTAGCTTGCTCCCTTGCTGGGACAGAGCCGCGGACGGTTCTGCTCCCTACCGCGGTGGTCCGCGTATGGGGTCGTGGGGGGGAAGCCATTAATTTGAGAGCTCTGTTGGACTCAGGGGCTCAAAGCAGTTTGGTTACCACTCGAGTGGCACGCCAGTTAGGTTTAGTCGTGGAAGACTCGCCTGTGCCACTTCTTGGAGTTGGTGGCATACAAGTGAAGTGTCTGACGGGCCAGACACTTGTCACCTTTTCTTCGCTGAAGTCCTCCACAATGAGGATCACGACTTCGGCTATGGTAATGGATACCATTGCGGGTTGGCACCCCTCGACAGACATACCGCCGGGTGTGTTGTCTTTGGTTTCGGGTCTGGATTTGGCCGACCCCTTTGTCTTTCATCCCGGCCCAGTGGACTTGCTCCTGGGCTCGGACGTATTGGGTTGGATTTTGTTGGGTACACAGAAGGCTCGGGGTTCGTCTTCACTGATGGCAGTGTCTACGATTTTTGGTTTTGCCCTGATGGGCCCTGTGTTTGATAATGGCACCGCGGAGGAGCCACCGGTTGTCGCATCTGCGTCCTTGGCCAAGACCATGCAAAGGTTTTGGGAGGTGGAGGAGCCACCTATGAGTTCCAGGATGGATCCGGAACACGCTGAGTGCGAAGCCCTTTTTCGATCGACCACGGAGAGGTTGCCCTCCGGTCGGTTTGTAACTAGGTTACCCTTTGTTGCCTCTCGTCCTAGCCTAGGGCAAAGTAGGGCGCTTGCGGAGAAACGACTGCTGTCCATGGAGCGACGCATGCAGCGTGACCACGTACTTCGCGATAAATATATAGAATTTATGCGCGAGTACGAGGATTTGGGTCACATGTCTCCGGCTCGAGTTGATTGGAGCTCAACTGAGCATTATTTTTTGCCCCACCACGCGGTGGTGAAGGCCTCAACGGGCAAGTTGCGGACTGTCTTTGATGGGTCCGCACCCACTTCGAACGGAGTTTCGTTGAATCTATGTTTGCATTCAGGTCCCAAATTGCATAGGGATATAATTGACATCATCTTGAACTTTAGAAGACATCAAGTGGTTTTTGGTGCGGACATCCGGATGATGTTCCGCCAGACAGTCATACATCCTGAGGACAGGCGATTCCAGTTGATACTCTGGCGTGAGCGCCCTGAGGATCCTGTGACGGTGTATGAACTCAACACAAACACGTATGGTTTGAAATCTAGTCCCTATATCGCCATCAGATCATTGCTTGAATTGGCAGAGCGGGAACGGATCCGCTTTCCCCGTGGGGCTTCCGTGCTGTCACGTGACTTGTATGTTGATGACGTGTGCACCGGAGCCCAAAGTATTGAGGAGGCCCTCCTACTGCGGGATGAATTGATTTGAAATATTGAAGACAGGTGGCTACGAGCTACGTAAGTGGTTGTCTAATGAGCCTAAAGTTCTAGAAGGGATCCCGGAGGATCACCAACAGAACCCTCACCTGTTTGAGGATGTGGATGATCCCAACAGGATAGCGGTGCTGGGCATGCAGTACCAGCCGCTAACCGATATTTTCACATTCCAAGTGGACTTGGAAATACCAAAAAGTCTGGACTAAGAGAACGGTGTTGTCCGTAATAGCTCGTATGTTTGATCCAAGCGGTTGGATCAGTCCAGTGATATTCTCTGCAAAGTGTCTTCTTCAGAGACTTTGGACTTTGGGCGTCTCGTGGGACGAGCCGCTGTTTGGTCCTCCATTGGATGATTGGCTCGAGTTGTTTTCATCGATTAAGGAAGTCAATCGGATTGCCTTGCCTCGTCGAATGTTGCCCCCCGGGAAATATCGAGCCAGCCTGCATGGCTTTTGTGACGCGTCGGAGCGAGGCTACGCCGCGTCAGTCTATATGCGGACAGTTGACGCCGATGGCCGGGTCACTGTCTCGCTTTTGTTAGGGAAGAGCAAGGTCGCCCCCATCAGGACTAGGCTGACTATTCCCAAGCTTGAGTTGAGTGGAGCTCACCTTCTCTCTAAATTGTTGCATCACGTTGCCAGTGAGCTGGCGGCCACGGTCGAGATACGAGACATCTTCGCCTGGTCGGATAGCCAGGTCGCGCTTGCATGGTTGCGCGCGGCCCCACATACCTTGGAGGTTTTTGTGGGAAATCGGGTTTCCCAAATCCAGAATATCGGAATTGATATAACATGGAGACATGTGCCGGGAGAGCTTAACCCAGCGGACTGTGCCTCCCGAGGTTGTACGGCACCAGAATTGGTGTCACACCCGCTCTGGTGGGGTCCAGAGTGGCTGATGGGATCAGAAACTTCTTGGCCTGTCTGTCAGACAGATGTTACTTCTTTGAGTTTGACTGGGCTCCGTGTACATGCTGTAGTCGCTGAGACGACGTCGGAGCCGGATTGGCTACTTGCTCGGTATAGCAGCTTGGATAAGCTTCTGGGTGTCACCAGTTGGATTAAGCGTTTCATACATAATTGTAGAAACCCACAGGCAAAGCGGTTGGAGCCGATTGCAGGTGCAGAAGAGCGCCGGAGCGCATTGTTGCATTGGGTCCGTGTCGTGCAGACCGGACGGTTTGAGTCAGAGCTTCATATTTTGCGCGAAGCACGCGCTTTAAGTTGAAGGGCGCGGTCGCTCGTTTGAACCCGTACATCGACTCGGATGGGCTTCTTCGGGTTGGAGGCAGGCTCCGGAAGGCGGATCTTCCATATGAGACTCGCCATCCTCTGTTGTTGCCCAAGGGCGGACCCTTGGTGCAGCTTTTGGTGTCTGATCGACACATTCGTAACGCCCATGCTGGGTGCAATGCTTTGTTGGCTATTTTTGCAACGCGAGTTTTGGATTTTGTCTGCCCGAAGAGCAATCCGTAGTGTCCTGTTTCGATGTATTGCATGTTATAGGTTGAAGGCATCCACGATGCAACCACAGATGGGTGATTTGCCCGCTGATCGAATCCGACCTTCGAGACCGTTTGACGGCGTTGGAACCGATTTTGCCGGTCCCTTTTCGATCAAGGCTTCTCCCTTTCGTAATGCCCGTATTGTGAAGGGCTATTTGTGTGTATTTGTTTGTTTGGCCACCAAGGCTGTCCATTTGGAGGTGGTATCGGCTCTGACTACGGAGGCCTTCGTCGCCGCGTTGGATCGCTTTGTTTCGCGTCGAGGTCTACCTTCCCTTATTAGGTCGGATAATGGCACAAACTATAAAGGAACTGTAAATTATCTTAAGGATGTTTCTGTGTTTATTGATAAAAATTGTACTAGTTTAAGTCAAATTGCTGCCCAAAGGGGAATAACCTGGAAGTTTAGTCCCCCAAGTTGCCCCCATTGGGGAGGGATTTTTGAAGCGGCTGTGAAATCCGCAAAGACCCACCTCCGCCGCATTATCGGAGAAACGGCTCTAACTTTTGAAGAGCTGGCCACAGTGTTTTTGTAAAGTTGAGGCGGTCCTCAACTCTCGTCCTCTCTGTCCGCTATCTCCAGATCCAAATGACTTGGAAGTTCTCACCCCTGGTCATTTTTTGGTGGGAGGGCCTTTGAATGCCCTGCCCGAATACCCGTGGAAGGACGAACGCGTATATCGGTTGTCGCGTTTTCAAATGTTGCAGCAAATGAGCCAGGACTTTTGGCGTCGCTGGTCGCTTGAATATTTGCATTTGCTGCAGCAAAGAGTGAAGTGGACAGACAGGACTGAGCCTCCCAGGGAGGGTGATTTAGTATTGTTAAAAGAGGCAAATTTGCCCTCATTGCTTTGGCGACGAGCTCGCATATTACGTTTGATTCTTGGCGGAGATGGCACTCCGCGTGTGGCTGAGGTGTTGGTCGACGGTTCGATTTTAAGGAGAGGTGTGACCTCTCTCGCCCGCCTTCCCGTAGAGTAAGCTAGCGGTCTGCTTCTCAGACCGGGACGGGGGGATGTTTGTAATATATTGGGTAAAACTAAACGCAGGCGTTTCCTGTTATCGCCGCCAGGCGTTTTGGGGTTCTCACATTGCTCGCGTGCAAAATGGCTCGCGGACGGTCGCCATTGTCCTATGCGATATCGGTTTGATTTTTAATACGCGAGAGGTCCCGCGTTCTTTGATTGCTAATTATCTTGAGTTGTATTGGTGAATTTCCTGTTTGTTAAATAACTATTGAACTTTGTGTTTGTGTGCCCGTCATTGTGACTTTCTCCGGTGGGATGTGACGACGTGGCTGCTCGCTCACATCTATCTGTTGCCGAGCCGATTTCGGGAAGAAATCTATTTATGTGTTCTGGGAATTGAGATCTCATGGGTTAGGTAGGGTGATTAGGAATTCCCCCTTCCCGAAGACACTCAAGTTTGGATCCGAAGAGAAAGAAGATTTAGCTTGGTAAGTGGTTTTCCATTGTAATTAATTTATAGGTTAGGTTATCATATAGGGCCCTGTAGCTCCCTTCATAAGCTACGGTGGTAGCAGACTGCGTTAAGTTAGTTAGGTTTTAGTCGGGCAAACGTGGTGCCGCGTGGAGATTTTTTCCCGGTACTTATTTTTACCGGTGGTTTTTTCCCGGTGAAGTTCCGGTACAGAATTCTTCCCGCCGCTTCGTTTGTCCGGATTCTCTCTGCCACATTTTCTGGCAGCAGACCGTAGTTGCTCTGCACAGGTTCTTAACCACCACTATCAAATTCCGAGCGTGCTAACCACTGCGCCACCTCGTAAATGTTATATTGCATATTTGCCAACAAACTGCCAAGCAGTTTGGCAAAGTAAATGATGTGTAAAATATTTTTTGGTGTTGGGAAATGAAGTAAATAAATAAATGTAAACAACGATGCGTTATAATTCTCTTACCCTCAGGAAAAGCCAAGAGGTTCAAATGAGAAGGTGGCTGTGGCTGAATCGAGCGTGTCGGCGCCGGAAAGTGGCTCTCGGAGCAGCACTCTCACCGACAACATCGACTTCGAGCAAGGTTCATGCATGACACACATACTTACGTACATACATAGAATCACATCTTTATCCCTTACGGGGTAGACAGAGGCAAGAGTCGTGTGACTCGAAATTCACGCTTAGCTTAATAGTGGGCTTTATGATACACATAATCCTTGCCAATCATATGTACTTACTTCGATGGTTCGACGACCCATCTTGGCCGGAGACCAAGATCCTCTTTGGGTCTAAGATCTCTTCAGGACTTCATCCCTCTAGCGTTATTTGGGCCAGCCGATAGGTTAACATATTAATTTATAATATACATTTACTATCTTATACGTATACATAAATACAGTATGACATATTTATTCACCAAAAAAAAAATATTTACTCTCTCATGCTAAGTCTGATCAGCTTAGTTTCAAATTTTGCTTGTAAATAAAATGACAGCCTGTACATACAAGTAATCTGTGGTACATACTGTACGTTTAATAGTATAGATAGGATATTTTGGTATCTTCTGTTCAATTATAGGTATCTATTACTTATTTCAGAAAAGTCATCTATTCGGGCCATGGCGGGAAAATTAGTACGAACGATGGCTGGCAAGAAAAGGGAATTCATTAAACAAAAGAAAATCTTAATCCCCATACAAGTAAGATTACTAATATCTCATAAGTATAGGCATATTCTAATGATATCTAATTCTGAGCAACAAAAAGTCCATTGCTGCATACAGACCTTACTTCTCATCTAGCAAAGCAATATTATAAATATCCTACTAATTGACCGAGCGAGCGAAGCGAACGAGGGCTATAATTCAAGTTGGGGCGAAAACAACATTGTTTGTATGTATGTATGTATGTAAGTATGTAACTATGTATGTATGTTTGTTCTGCGATAACTCTCAAACCGTTGAATTAATTTCGATGATATTAAGAATACATGTTACAACTATCCATAGAATTTTTAAGTTCGTTTGCGCAACAAAATCGGTTCAGCCGTTTTTGAGATATTTTAAAAAAATAATCGCGAGGTCTAAGTTCGCAGCGAACAACTAGTATTATAAATGCGAAAGTTTGGATGTAAGTTTGTGAGGAAGTTTGTTACTCAATCACACAAAATCTACTGGACAGATTTCGATAAAATTTGGTATACGGGTAGAAAAATACCGGAAATAGCACATAGGGTACTTTTTATCCCGAAATTCCTACGGGAGCGAAGCCCCGGGGCGCGGCTAGTAGATAAATAGATAAATAAATGAGCAAACATTTTAAATCTACTATACTATATAAGTATACCTTACTATAATAATATTGACGCAAATAAACTATTTGACCGAGCGAGCGAAGCGAGCGAGGGCTATAATTCAAGTTGGGGCGAAAACACATTGTTTGTATGTATGTATGTTTGTTCCGCGATAACTCTCGAACCGTTGAATTAATTTCGATGATATTAAGAATACGTGTAGCAACTATTCATAGAATTTTAAGTTCGTTGCGCAACAAAATCGGTTCAGCCGTTTTAGAGAAATACGCATTTTTATGAAAATAAATATTGCTCTATAACTTTTGAACCGTTATTCAGATTGGGATGAAACTTCACAAATCACGAGATATTATCACTATTTTTTTCATGTATATTGTATATCAAAATTGTTTCACCAGTTTTAGAGATATTGAGTTAAAACCTGAATCGTTCATTTTCGTATCAGCGACATCTAGTGACATTTTTGTACATGTATTTATGTTCTGTGATAATTATCAAAACGTTGAATTAATTTCGTTGATATTAGGAATGCGTGTAGAAATATTCCTAGAATTTTTAAGTTCTTTGCGCATCTTTTATTACAGATATATTGAGTTAAAACATGAATCGTTCATTTTCGTATCAGCGACATCTAGTGACATTTTTGTACATGTATTTATTTTCCACGATAACTTATTAATTTCGTGGAATGCGTGTAGCAAGTATTTTGCCCGCGACTTTGCCCGCGTGAATTTCCTACGGGAACAGTGCTTTTTCCCGGCATGAAAGGTACGGTGGGCCACATAGAAAACCTGAGACCGCTGCACCTGAAATACGATCCACTATAGAAGATTGGTTCAGTAGATAAAGCGTGAAGAGGTAACAAACAAACCAACTCACTTTCGCATTTATAATATTCGTTAGTATTGGATTAGGATACAGTATCACGACATTTTCCCTTACGGGGTAGATTCATCTAGCCGTTATACGTAGGTATTTTAGTAAAAATAAATATTTCTCTATAATTTTGTAACCGGTAAATAGATTTGGATGAAACTTAACATTTTTTGAGATGAGTATTGCTATATTTCTCATTTATATTGAACTAGCTTTCGCCCGCGGCTTTGCCCGCGTAAATTTTCCACGGGAACTATGCCTTTTCCCGGGATGAAAGATAAGCATGTCCTTCTCCGTACTTCTAACTATGTGTATGCGAAATTTCAGGAAGATTGGTTTAGTAGATAAAGCGTGAAGAGGTAACAAACAAACAAATAAACGAACAAACAAACTCACTTTCCCGTTTGTAATATTAGTTATTTAGTAGTTATTAGTAGACTAGCTGTTGCTCGCGGCTTCGCCTGCGTGAGTTTAGCTTAGATAAAAAAAAAATGTGTTCCAAACTGTAGTTCAGCAGAAAATGCTCATCATGTTGAACGAGTTTCACTAAGGCGCCATTTCCATATATCTTATAAAGTAGCTGAACTCTTGGAGTTCTTCATCAGATATTCCAGATCTTCAATTTTTATACGTCAGCAGAAAATGCTTATCAGGTTGAACGACTTTTGCTAAGGACCCATTTCCATGTATATTATAGTGTAGATGGTCTCTTGGAGTTCTTCATCAGATGTTCCTGATCTTCGATTTTTATCGTCAACAGAAAATGCTCGTCAGATTGATTAACTTTTGCTCAGGTACCATTTCCATATTTCTTATAGTTCAGCTGTTCTGTTATGGTTCTTCATCAGGTGTTCCAGTTTTCAAAAAAAATTATAGCCTTTATGTTTCCCAGGCTTAATAGCTATACAACAAAAAGTTTCATTCAAATCTGTCCAGTAGTTTTTGCGTGAAACGCGTTCATACATACAGACTGATAGACAGACAAACAGACAAGAAATTCCAAAAAATATTTTTAATTTTTAACTATTATTCTTTAACTATTATTCTTTTTAAGTGTCCCTCTATCCATTTCAGTCAAAAATACTAAATGTACAGACAAAATATTTTTACTGTTTTATTATATGTATAGATTAGGATATCAAAAATTTTGAAACAGTTTCCGTGATATTCAGCTGAAACCTAAAACGTGACGAAAAATTACTGTAATGATTTCAAAAACAGTTATATTCTCCTTAGATGAAGCTCGGGGATGTATACTCGATTATAAATCACTTACTTTGGATAAAGTAGTCGTGGACATTGGCGTAAAAGAGTTGGCAGCCGGATGTACATACGTAGCTCTTTCGAGATCAAAACGGTTTACAGATATTATATTTGATCCAGGTTTTGATTATATCCGCTTGGAAAAAATTAAAAAATGAAGTTGTTGCAGCTCAGAAAAGATGAAGAAAAAAGGTTGGAAAATCTGTTCTACTCAACCGCGCAATAACTGAATAATGTAATGCGTTGCACCTTACATTTTTGTTTTAACAGAATCCCGTATTTTACTGAAAATTCTAATTAGTTCAGTAAATTTACGTTCTCATATTTTTAATAAATAACAACCGCGAGGTCTACGTTCGCGGCGAACCACTAGTTATTTCATATTTTTGTTCGCATTTTGGTCGGTAGTAACTATAACATATAACAGCAGATAATGACGGACACTCTCCGTACCAGTTAAAAAACTGAGTTGCGGTGCGGCAGGGTAGAATATAGCGCTGTTTATATTACAGAACTCCATGATAGAGCTGTACGCCTCTCTGCGGGAGTTGGAGATGCGTACAGACGTAAAAGACGAGGCGCTGGGCGAGCTCCGCGTGGTGTCCGTGACGGGGTGGCCGCCACATGACCTGCTGCTGCTGGTTCGCGAAGACCTGGACCTCCCTCTCAACCCGGACATCAACGGAATATTCAGTTCGTAATCATAATAAATTTATATAAAATTCTTTCGTTACTGACTGACTGACAGACAACGTACAGACAAACTGGGCGTAGGAAGCTGAGGCATGTAGGTTCCTTTAGGGAGTGTAGTGGCACTAAGAGAGGATTTCCCCAAATTCCCATGGGAACAAAGTTCCGCGGGACAATGCTAGTAGATGGCTAGTACTCAATATTTTGAAGATGAGAGTGGTGTTCATTTATTAATTTATTAACACATTAACTTACTCTCTATATCAAACATATCCACATACAAATTCGGTATTAAGTCACTGTCGCGTGAACACATGTAGAGTTAATCGGTAAATACAGCAGATTTGTTTGTACAAAAGAGTGATTTTTTTTTCTATGTCTAGAGCTACATGTAGTACCCATAGACAAAATATGTCATTATTTAAAAAAAAAACTTTATGGCAGCAGCTAAAAAAATAATTCCCGACCTTGGGCGTGAATTAATTTGTATGAAACATTCCCGCCCGTGTGTTGGATGAAGCACCTTCAACCCGCTACTTGGATTAAACAAACACTTTTTTTACGTCTTCTTTTGCAGGTCTTCAGATTTTACAGCAATTGCATGCGCAATTGAATCAAATTCCTGAAGAGGTATTAGGAGTAGGCGCAGAGTTGATGGCCCGGCGGATCGAGCTTCTGAATGTGATACGAGCCAAATATCGTAACGTACGTAGCCGTATCATTCACGATACTTTGTTTCCTTCCAAAGTGACCAAATTCTTCACAATGACATTTTGCGAAAATGACATTCTGCTTCAAAACCTCTTAATATAGGTACTAACTAACAAGCTGATTATTAAAAAATAAAAAACACGTCTGACAACTCACATAGCCTATGTCACTCGGAGGAATGTAAGGAATCTAAAGATACCTCTCACATCAAAATCTGTTCAGCCCACAGAACATATAAAAGAGGTTCAGCCATTCAGGACTTATGGTGGAATAAAGAAGCTTACATACATACATGAACCCTGAAAACATAACACTCCTTTTTTGGTCAGTCGTGTAAAAAATGGCACAACTCAGAATTTACTTTGATTACATGCAGTAAATAGCACTTACTATTAAGTTAGGTTAGTATATAGGGCCCCGTAGCTCCCTATATAAGCTACGGTGGTAGCAGTCTGCGTATAGCTTAAGTTAGGTTCTAGTCGGACAAGCGTGGTGCCGCGTGGAGATTTTTTCCCGGTACTTATTTTTACCGGTGGGTTTTTTCCCGGTAAAGTTCCGGTACAGAATTCTTCCCGCCACTTCGTTTGTCCGGATTCTCTGCGCACATTTTCTGGTAGCAGAGCGTAGTTTATCTACCCTCTATTTGTTCGTTTGTAAAAAATAATTAATTGGTTGTAAAAATTATTAGATTTTTCTTAGTTTGTTTGTATAAGAATATTTGTAACCTTTTTTGTATTTGTTTGCGGTTTGTACCGTGCGTTCCGGGTTTGTGCCATTCTCATACCTACCGCGGTTCTTCGTGTAGTTGTTTGATTTTGTTGTTTTTTATTTACCTTTTGTTATTTTTTGTTTGTGACTTGACGCGATGGCGAAGGTCTCCAATGCTAGGGCGACACTCGCCAACGAATTGAGATGGTTTGTGACGGCCGGAGGACTCCTGTCCCGGAAGGACAGGGAGGGCGCCATACTGCTAAGAGCGGATCACCTCCACTCACGATTGATTAGCGCGGAAGCGGCCATGGTGGTGCTTACCGAAGCCGAACTTGCCCCGGAGGTCTACGCAGGTCACATGGCGGACATGGACCAGATCCTGAGTCTGCACGATGATATCGCGGAGGCGGCGACCGCAATAAGGGCGAGACAGGCTGGCGGACCAGCCCCTCGCACACCTGTTAGACAGGAAGGACCAGCGGTTACTGGTCGGCTCCCCACCCTTCAGCTGTCCCACTTTGGGGGTAGGATGGAGGAGTGGGTAGCCTATAAAAATATGTTTGATTCCCTGGTCGTAGCACGACAGGACTTGTCGAAGGCCCAGAAGATGGCCTACCTCCTCTCCACGCTTGAGGATGAAGCGCGGTCGCTCATCCAGCACCTCCGGGTGGAGGACGACCAGTACGACACGGCTTGGGAGTTATTGAACTCCCGCTACCAAAACTTACGTTTGTTAGCGGATGCGCACGCCGCACAGTTGATGGCCCTGCCCAAGGTGGCCAACAGGGCACAGTTGCGCCTGCAGTTGCTCACGCCCGTTACAGTGGCCTGTAACGCGCTCCGCACACTGGGGCTGCCGGTGGACCAATGGTCCTTTTTGCTGGTGCACATTGTATTGGGCAAATTACCCAATGACATCCGCGCGCGGTTTGAGCGCGAAAATGCGGAGCGGGATAGCACCACCCTACCAACATTCACTGACTTGGTGAAGTTTTTGGAGTTTGAGGCACGGGCTGCTGAGAATACCATGACGGACTCAGCGCCATCCAGAGCGCCTGAACGTAGGCCCTTGGAACCCTCATGGCGAGGGAAGCCCCAACAGGGACGGCAACCGCCACCGCGTGGAGCTGGTGCGCGGGTTGCACACACGGCAGCAGTCGCGAGGGACGCGGACTGCCTGCAATGTGGCCGGATGGGCCACAGCCTGCTGCAATGCAGGGACTGGCAGAGACTGCCAGTACAAGATAGGCGCCGCATGGCAAAGCGGCATGAACTTTGCTTTTATTGTTTGGGCAGTCACTATGCACGTGACTGTCCCAGTGCCATACCATGCAGTGCATGCCGTGGGCGGCACCACGCGATGCTCTGCATGAACCGGAACGGGGATGGCACCCGGATGTTGAGGCAGGGGTCCCCTATGGGCGGGGGCGCTCCTGCGCGAAGCCCTCCACCTTTGGAAGAAGGACGCGGCTTCGCTCGTCGCACCCCCCCTCGGGAGGGGGGTCGCGTACCTGCGCGGGTCTTGGTGGACCGGGACCACGCGCCCCAAGGTCGTGGCCAGTATGTGGCTGGCCAGGCCCCGGATAAGGCCCCCATGGGCGGGGGCCCTAGATCGGACGTGAGAGTGGGGACACCCTCCACGCGGGTTACCACTACCCAACACATGCAGCCGCAGCGGTTTTCTCCGCCGCTGCACGAGTACCCACGGCTGGAGTACCACCCGCCGTACTATAGGTATGGCCGGGCCGCGGGTTATGCCCCCCCTCAGATGGGGATGTGCACTCGCCCGCCATATTATCCGGGTCAGTGGCGCGCCCCTGGTTTGGAGAGAGTGGGGAGCCCGTAACTAGCTTGCTCCCTTGCTGGGACAGAGCCGCGGACGGTTCTGCTCCCTACCGCGGTGGTCCGCGTATGGGGTCGTAGGGGGGAAGCCATTAATTTGAGAGCTCTGTTGGACTCAGGGGCTCAAAGCAGTTTGGTTACCACTCGAGTGGCACACCAGTTAGGTTTAGTCGTGGAAGACTCGCCTGTGCCACTTCTTGGAGTTGGTGGCATACAAGTGAAGTGTCTGACGGGCCAGACACTTGTCACCTTTTCTTCGCTGAAGTCCTCCACAATGAGGATCACGACTTCGGCTATGGTAATGGATACCATTGCGGGTTGGCACCCCTCGACAGACATACCGCCGGGTGTGTTGTCTTTGGTTTCGGGTCTGGATTTGGCCGACCCCTTTGTCTTTCATCCCGGCCCAGTGGACTTGCTCCTGGGCTCGGACGTATTGGGTTGGATTTTGTTGGGTACCCAGAAAGCTCTGGGTTCGTCTTCACTGATGGCAGTGTCTACTATCTTTGGTTTCGCCCTGATGGGCCCTGTGTTTGATAATGGCACCGTGGAGGAGCCACCGGTCGTCGCATCTGCGTCCTTGGCCAAGACCATGCAAAGGTTTTGGGAGGTGGAGGAGCCACCTATGAGTTCCAGGATGGATCCGGAACACGCTGAGTGCGAAGCCCTTTTTCGATCGACCACGGAGAGGTTGCCCTCCGGTCGGTTTGTAACTAGGTTACCTTTTGTTGCCTCTCGTCCTAGCCTAGGGCAAAGTAGGGCGCTTGCGGAGAAACGACTGCTGTCCATGGAGCGACGCATGCAGCGTGACCACGTACTTCGCGATAAATATATTGAATTTATGCGCGAGTACGAGGATTTGGGTCACATGTCTCCGGCTCGAGTTGATTGGAGCTCAACTGAGCATTATTTTTTGCCCCACCACGCGGTGGTGAAGGCCTCAACAGGCAAATTGAGGACCGTCTTCGATGGGTCCGCACCCACTTCGAACGGGGTTTCGTTGAATCTGTGTTTGCATTCGGGTCCCAAATTGCATAGGGACATAATTGACATCATCTTGAACTTTAGAAGACATCAAGTGGTTTTTGGTGCGGACATCCGGATGATGTTCCGCCAGACAGTCATACATCCTGAGGACAGGCGATTCCAGTTGATACTCTGGCGTGAGCGCCCTGAGGATCCTGTGACGGTGTATGAACTCAACACAAACACGTATGGTTTGAAATCTAGTCCCTATATCGCCATCAGATCATTGCTTGAATTGGCAGAGCGGGAACGGATCCGCTTTCCCCGTGGGGCTTCCGTGCTG
This sequence comes from Ephestia elutella, assembly GCA_018467065.1. Lineage (NCBI taxonomy): Eukaryota > Metazoa > Arthropoda > Insecta > Lepidoptera > Pyralidae > Ephestia > Ephestia elutella. The sequence goes on along the minus strand of CM031576.1, from coordinate 8,179,862 downwards.
TCACGTGACTTGTATGTAGATGACGTGTGCACCAGAGCCCAAAGTATTGAGGAGGCCCTCCTACTGCGGGATGAATTGATTGAAATCTTGAAGACAGGTGGCTACGAGCTACGTAAGTGGTTGTCTAATGAGCCTAAAGTTCTAGAAGGGATCCCGGAGGATCACCAACAGAACCCTCACCTGTTTGAGGATGTGGATGATCCCAACAGGATAGCGGTGCTGGGCATGCAGTACCAGCCGCTAACCGATATTTTTACATTCCAAGTGGACTTGGAAATACCAAAGGTCTGGACTAAGAGAACGGTGTTGTCCGTAATAGCCCGTATGTTTGATCCAAGCGGTTGGATCAGTCCAGTGATATTCTCTGCAAAGTGTCTTCTTCAGAGACTTTGGACTTTGGGCGTTCTCGTGGGACGAGCCGCTGTTTGGCTCTCCATTGGATGATTGGCTCGAGTTGTTTTCATCGATTAAGGAAGTCAATCGGATTGCCTTGCCTCGTCGAATATTGCCACCCGGGAAATATCGAGCCAGCCTGCATGGCTTTTGTGACGCGTCGGAGCGAGGCTACGCCGCGTCAGTCTATATGCGGACAGTTGACGCCGATGGCCGGGTCAATGTCTCGCTTTTGCTAGGGAAGAGCAAGGTCGCCCCCATCAGGACTAGGCTGACTATTTTCTACGTCCTACGGCCTACGCTGTGGGGTAAGGCAGGGGGGATTGACCTCCCTAGATTGTTTAATTTGTACATGGATGGACTTGTTCGGGAGCTGAGTAGCACCATGGTCGGCTGTTCCATAGACGGTACTATGATTAACAACATTAGTTACGCGGATGATATGGTGCTGCTCAGTCCGTCTATAGAGGGGCTGAGGGTATTGGTTGGCATCTGTGAGAGGTATGCGGGGGCGCATGGTCTAAGATACAATGTCGAAAAAAAGCGAGATCATGGTATTTAAATCACGCCACCGGAGGTTAACACACGTGCCCCCTGTTAGGCTATACGGGACACCGCTGCGTTTTGTGACGCAATTTAAGTATCTTGGTCATGTGCTTACCGACCTTCTTACGGATGACCTTGACATTGATAGGGAACGCAGGGCCTTGGCGGCTCGCTGTAATATGCTGGCTCGCAGGTTCGCACGCTGCACGAGGGAGGTAAAACTAACTTTATTTAGGGCATATTGCCAAGCTTTTTACTCCTGCAGCTTGTGGGTCAGGTATACGAAGGGGGCATACGAGGCTCTGCGGGTCCAATATAATAATGCCCTGAGAATATTGTTGGGACTTCCACGGTATTGCAGCGCGTCGGGTATGTTTGCGGAAGCCAGATTAGATGACTTTTTTGCTATTATGCGGAAGCGGGCTGCCTCGATGCTGCGTCGATTTCGTGGGAGTCCCAATAGTATACTTAGTACCCTGGCCGGTAAAATCGATGGGCCTTTTGTGAGGCACTGGGTGGATGCGCTTATGCATAGAGGTGTACATCGGGTCAATTAAACCGATTGTACCTAAATGTAAACGTTACTAACACTAGTATTAAGAACAATTGTATACTAACAAAATATGGACTAGTCCGAAATAAAGATTATTATTATTATTATTATTATTATTATTCCCAAGCTTGAGTTGAGTGGAGCTCACCTTCTCTCTAAATTGTTGCATCACGTTGCATGTGAGCTGGCGGCCACGGTCGAGATACGGGACATCTTCGCCTGGTCGGATAGGCCAGGTCGCGCTTGCATGGTTGCGCGCGGCCCCACATACCTTGGAGGTTTTTGTGGGAAATCGGGTTTCCCAAATCCAGAATATCGGAATTGATATAACATGGAGACATGTGCCGGGAGAGCTTAACCCAGCGGACTGTGCTTCCCGAGGTTGTACGGCACCAGAATTGGTGTCACACCCGCTCTGGTGGGGTCCAGAGTGGTTGATGGGATCAGAAACATCTTGGCCTGTCTGTCAGACAGATGTTACTTCTTTGAGTTTGACTGGGCTTCGTGTACATGCTGTAGTCGCTGAGACGACGTCGGAGCCGGATTGGCTACTTGCTCGGTATAGCAGCTTGGATAAGCTTCTGGGTGTTACCAGTTGGATTAAGCGTTTCATACATAATTGTAGAAACCCACAGGCAAAGCGGTTGGAGCCGATTGCAGGTGCAGAAGAGCGCCGGAGCGCATTGTTGCATTGGGTCCGTGTCGTGCAGACCGGACGGTTTGAGTCAGAGCTTCGTATTTTGCGCGACGGACGCGCTAAGTTGAAGGGCGCGGTCGCTCGTTTGAACCCGTACATCGACTCGGATGGGCTTCTTCGGGTTGGAGGCAGGCTCCGGAAGGCGGATCTTCCCTATGAGACTCGCCATCCTCTGTTGTTGCCCAAGGGCGGACCCTTGGTGCAGCTTTTGGTGTCTGATCGACACATTCGTAACGCCCATGCTGGGTGCAATGCTTTGTTGGCTATTTTGCAACGCGAGTTTTGGATTTTGTCTGCCCGAAGAGCAATCCGTAGTGTCCTGTTTCGATGTATTGCATGTTATAGGTTGAAGGCATCCACGATGCAACCACAGATGGGTGATTTGCCCGCTGATCGAATCCGACCTTCGAGGCCGTTTGACGGCGTTGGAACCGATTTTGCCGGCCCCTTTTCGATCAAGGCTTCTCCCTTTCGTAATGCCCGTATTGTGAAGGGCTATTTGTGTGTATTTGTTTGTTTGGCCACCAAGGCTGTCCACTTGGAGGTGGTGTCGGCTCTGACTACGGAGGCCTTCGTCGCCGCGTTGGATCGCTTTGTTTCGCGTCGAGGTCTACCTTCCCTTATTAGGTCTGATAATGGCACAAACTATAAGGGAACTGTAAATTATCTTAAGGATGTTTGTGAATTTATTGATAAGAATTGTACTAGTTTAAGTCAAATTGCTGCTCAAAGGGGAATAACCTGGAAGTTTAGTCCCCCAAGTTGCCCCCATTGGGGAGGGATTTTTGAAGCGGCTGTGAAATCCGCAAAGACCCACCTCCGCCGCATTATCGGAGAAACGGCTCTAACTTTTGAAGAGCTGGCCACGGTTTTTTGTAAAGTTGAGGCGGTCCTCAACTCTCGTCCTCTCTGTCCGCTATCTCCAGATCCAAATGACCTGGAAGCTCTCACCCCTGGTCATTTTTTGGTGGGAGGGCCTTTGAATGCCCTGCCCGAATACCCTTGGAAGGATGAACGCGTATATCGGTTGTCGCGTTTTCAAATGTTGCAGCAAATGAGCCAGACTTTTGGCGTCGCTGGTCGCTTGAATATTTGCATTTGCTGCAGCAAAGAGTGAAGTGGACAGACAGGGACTGAGCCTCCCAGGGAGGGTGATTTAGTATTGTTAAAAGAGGCAAATTTGCCCTCATTGCTTTGGCGACGAGCTCGCATATTACGTTTGATTCTTGGCGGAGATGGCACTCCGCGTGTGGCTGAGGTGTTGGTCGACGGTTCGATTTTAAGGAGAGCTGTGACTTCTCTCGCCCGCCTTCCCGTAGAGTAAGCTAGCGGTCTGCTTCTCAGACCGGGACGGGGGGATGTTTGTAATATAATTGTTTGAAACGGAACGCGAGGGTTTCCCATTGGCGCCGCTACGCGCAGTCGGCGCTGGCGTCGCACGCCCGGCCGGCGTCGGCAGGCGACGGCCATATTAGTATCGGTTTGGACAGCGCGGTGTGAGTTTGAAGTGTAATTGTGTATTTCATCGTTGTTAAATAACTAATAAGCTCGCGATAATTTGTGTTGTGCGAAAGAAATGTGTTTAGACTGTTTGTTGTGAACGACGTGATTTGTGGCTGCCTGGGGACGCCGAATCCTGTTGCCGAGTGAACCCTCGTGAAGAGAGCAAGGTATTTATTCTGGGGATTGAGATCTCAAGGGGGTAGTTTGGGTGATTAGGGACCAACCCCCCCCTCTTCCGAAGACACTCGAAGTTGGATCCGGAAGATTAAGAAGATTCAGTTTGGTAAGTGGTTTGAATTGTAGTTATTAAGTTAGGTTAGTATATAGGGCCCCGTAGCTCTCTATATAAGCTACGGTGGTAGCAGTCTGCGTATAGCTTAAGTTAGGTTCTAGTCGGACAAGCGTGGTGCCGCGTGGAGATTTTTTCCCGGTACTTATTTTTACCGGTGGGTTTTTTCCCGGTAAAGTTCCGGTACAGAATTCTTCCCGCCACTTCGTTTGTCCGGATTCTCTGCGCACACTTACTGTTCATAAAATAATTGTAAGATCATATTATGTGTATATATTTCCACAGCAAGAGTACAGTATAGCTAATTTACTGCTCGCATGATAAGTATTCCTTACCGATAAAGATACTTACTACCTAACATATAAGTGCTATAGATATCACACTGTACTTATGCCGAGAAACTCTGAATAACAACTTTTGCCGTAAGTGTATTCACTGTAATCATGCATTGTGATGTAAAAAAAATACTTGACTTACTGCAAAATTTTAATTGTTAACTTTGGATCTAAAAACGATACAAACAAATTGGTAAGTTACGATTGTAGAGATATCGTTATCGTGATCATGGCTGTATATCTAACTCAGTTTTGACAAAAATCCGACTTACTGTAACTATGCTATTGACGGCAGTATAACGGCAGACGGCATTCCTATTGTACAAAAGGTACTAATGTTAAATTTATTAACTTTGCGGACGAAGAAAAAGCAAAAATAAAATTAGCTAGGCAAACCTATAAAATAAGTAACGTACAGTCAGATGCACAGAAACCTGACCCCCTGAGATAGATTTCTGGGAGATAGGGGTTACTTCTGCATCTGACTGTACATAGTTACTGTTATTCTTATTAACCATTTTTATGATTTTCTATGACTATGTCTACTACCTTTGCCTTTGACTAAAAAAAGTTCATTCTCTTTACGGCCGAGCCGATTCCTTAAAAAGTTCTATGATGAAAATATAGTGATACTAGCTGCTGCCCGCGGCTTCGCCCGCGTGAGTTTCCTTAGATGAAAAATCTTTTTGTGTTCCATACTGTAGTAACCTAAACTCCAGTACTCAAAATTTAAGCTATTTGGTTATCCCGTGTCCCGCGGGAATATATTAGGTACTTGTAGTACAGTCGCGGTGTTAAAATGAATCAAAAGTGATATTTAATTCAATAAACGATCTTCGTCTGCTCGTTATCTACAATTTCCCGTGTACCACCACTCCCACCCCGAGTCCCTCTTTATCCTATCCCGTGTTCTGTCTATTAATACGTCAGTAGAAAATGCTCATCAGGTTGAACGACTTTTGCTAAGGCCCCATTTCCATTTTTTATAGAGTAGCTGGTCTCTTGGAGTTCTTCATCAGATGTTGCATAAACTTAAATTTTTATACGTCAGCAGAAAATGCTCATCAGGTTAAACGACTTTTGCTAAGGCGCCATTTCCATATATGTAATAGTGTAGCTGGTCCCTTGGAATTCTTCATCAGATGATCCTGATCTTCGATTTTTATACGTCAACAGAAAATGCTCGTCAGATTGATAAACTTTTCCAAAGGTACCATTTCCATATTTCTTATAGTTTAGCTGTTCTGTTAAGGTTCTTCATCAGGTGTTCCAGTTTTCAAAATCACTTATAGCCTATATGTTGCCCAGGCTTAATAGCTATACAACAAAAAAAAAATCTTTCAAATCCGTCTAGCAGATATTGCGTGAAACGCGTACATACATATACAGACGGACAGACAGACAGACAGACAGACAAAAAATTCCAAAAAAATGTTTTTGCGTTCTGTTATTCTTTTTAAGTGTCCCTCTATCCATTTCAGTCAAAAATACTAAATGTACTGTACAGACAAAATATCTTTACGGTTTTATTATTATACCCACGACCCCCCAAAATTGCGCAGCGCCATCTATTGAAAATATTGAGAAATAATTTCAGCTTACATTTCTCATTTTATCAACGCCATCTATTGGATATTTTTCTAGGCACAATCAGTAGATGACCGGAAATAAATTTGCAAATGAATTTATTCGTTTCTTTTTAAAATTAAAAAAAAAAGTAAGAAATTAATTCTAGAAAACAAATAAAAAAGGAAACAGAAAATTATTGTTAGTGGCATGATTCGATCCAGCTACTTTCTTGAAATATTTCTTTACTAAAATATTTAAAAAAATATAGAATCTAAAAAACTAATACAAAACGCAAAAAAAAAATGGAAAAAAAAAGTCACATCTGGCAGGATTCGAACCCTGTACTTAAAAAAATAATCCGCCGCCTCTACCGATAGGCCAACATGCATTGCTTGTGACTGGCGAAATTTCAAATGGGATTTGTCTAATGGTACGCAAATTCACCCCTTTTTTGGACTGTAAGGGTTGAAATTGTGAACAACCCTTTCTTATGTGGGCAGTATATTGTATAATGAAGACACTAACCAAATTTCACGTTTATAGCTTTTATAGTTTCGGTTTTGTGATGATAAATTAGTTTACCTCCCCTTTTTTACCCCTTTAGAGGTTGAATTTCAAAAAAGCTGAAAGACGCCATTGGTTATTTTTGTTGAGAAGCATTCTTGCCAAGTTTCAAGTAAATCAGTGAAGATTTAATTTTTTTTTCATACAAACTTTGCCCTCAATTTTAACCCCCTTAGGGGTCTAATTTTGAAAAATCCTTTCTTATCTGAGCACTACGTATTAACATAAAACTTCGATCCAAATTTCAAGTTTATAGCTTTTATGGTTTAGGCTGGGCGTTGATTTATCAGACACCCTTGTTCTTTTATATATAGAAGATAGATAGAAGATAGATAGATAGAAGATAGATGGTGATGAATTTGTATGAAACATTTCCTCCCGGGTCAAGATAAAGCATTTTCAACTCGCAATTTGGATCAAAATACTACTTTCCAAGTATGAGAAATGAAAAAATATTTACACTTATTAAATAATGCAATTATAGTTATTATTAAGTTAATATATATGTTATTAAGTTAAAAATAAATTAAATTTTTCAGAATGCAAAAAATGCAGAATGGGATTCTGAAACTGAAAAACTTCATAGACTGCTAGCAGGAATAGCCGAGAACCTGAAATCAAAAGTAAATTACTGTATAGATTTAGCTAAGTAAGTTTTTATTTCAATTTTCCTCAATTTGTATTAGTTTCGTCTAGAGTAAGTTGTATGTATGTACTTAGTAACCTTTCAAACTGGCTCACCTGCTGTCGTTTCCTAAATGCTCAACTTTCTACGCAATGGAGGACTTAAACGAAGCCAAGGACGGGGCGATTAGCGTGGCCAAATACTGGTCCAAAATGAATTAAATAGCCATCTCGACTCGACAAGTGACAAGACTCGATTAATACTTATTTCAATTTGAATTCAGGATCCCATGGCTAGATCGCGAGACGATGATAAAAAAAATAGATCGATTACAAAGAGACAACTTAATTCTACAACACAAACTGGAAGATTTCTCAAGAAAAGAAGGTGACGATGGAAAGGAATGTATAGCCGAAGGATTAACATACCGTGTAATTTTTTGGATTTATATATCTTATCTAGCTTCCTTTTAAATCTAAAAGCCAAAGTTTGCCCATGTAAAAGCCTTTTATTAAGATTTATTTGCTTACTTCCCTTTATTATCTGGCCAGGTTTTGGGTTTTGTAATTTCGTAGGGTCAGTTAAAAAAGTGAGTTATTAGAATAAGATTTAGATAGTTTTCATTCATATATTCATATGCAACTCGAAGAAAAAACATTTTTTTCAAAATTGAGTACCTAAGCACTAGGTATTTATGTCACACCGTAAGGTTAAAAACATCGCTAGCTCTATCTCGCGAGATTGTAAACTGTTCACAAATTATAAACTGTACCAAACTATTATTTTTTGATAGTTTATTTTATATTGTAATCTATTCATCGTAAATCACTATCAGTCCGATTTTATCACTCGTAAAATTGTGAGCCATCCTTGATTATTATTAGCCATATTTTGCCCAGTCTCTATGATAGAGCTATGAAACTGAGAAACGTATACAATGGGAGAGATTGGAACTCTGTCGGGGTTTGCTTTTGAATAGTGTATATATGTACATTCTTTAAAATGTTTACCATGTAAAGTTTTGGATGCTCGCTCGCTTCGCTCCGATGTTGTTTACGGGATGCCTTACGAACTTAACCTATCGATTTCGTAAATAAAAAGCCAAGTCTGAAAACAACACAACTCACAAATTTTGTTAACAACTGTGACATACATATTTGGAATCGCCATTTTTGCTGGATATAAATCCGAATATCTTAGATACCTACTCAATTTCGAAATAGAATGTCATCACGTGTAATCCTCCAATCAGAATTGTCGACCCCAGAAACTGGCCGACGACTTGACCAAAGAGCGGAATGCGCGCGAGTCTCTGAAGGACGTGGTGTCGGCGGCGGAGAGCATGCTGCGCGTGGCGCGCGGGCGCATCGCCACGTTGGAGCGGCAGCTCAAGGAGACCCGCGCCGACCTCGACGCCTCGCGCCGCAAGCACAAAGACCTCGAGCAACTCGTAAACAGACTCGAACTTCAATATCAACAGAAGGCAGTGAAGTTGTGACAATCTTCATTGCGATCTGAATCCGATTTTTCGAATTCTGAAATCGCATTGTTTTTTGTTGTTTTATTAAAGAATAGTAGTTAGATTGCTTGCGTAGGAAGCAAACTACATTTTTTAAAGAAGAGAGTGTTTTATCACCTCTCTTCTTCTTCGTCCGTCCCTTCGCCCACTTTATTTGAGGTCGGGTCAGTGTTTTATCACATCTATGAGAAAATAAGTATTTTTTTTTAATTTTTTGCCAGCAAATAATTTTTTATACAATATTCGTGAACATGTAAAATTACAATATCCACTTTTTAAATTCAAATAACTTTTAGTCCCTAAATTTACTCCTGTTTTCAGAGAACCAACTTGCTATTTTGAATAGATGTGATAAAAATATATATAGGTACTTCAGTGGTTTTATCCAAAGGTGAGTGTCTAGCCATAGAATTAATATAAGTATGGTCTAGCCCCTAAAATAAAGATTAGAAAAAGTACTCGTATTATATAAGGCTGGCCGAGGCATTTGTCTAAAGTTGAATCTAACTTTAAAGGGCTGTTTCAAATATTCCATACAAGTTAGGTTAAAGGAAATAGTAAAAAACAATCCTATACCCACTTATCTAACAATTAAAGTTTAAACTGAATGGATATTTTATAGATTCTATAGGTTTTTGTTATCAGCTTCCTTTGATTATTAAGTAATTTTTTAATTTAGCTAATAGGTCCCACTGCTGGGCAAAAGCCTCCCCCTTATCTCTCCAACTACCTCTATTGCTCGCTACCTGCTATTAAGTAATAAATTGTTAACCAACCTTTTTAATTATATAGGTGATTTTCTATGCGAGGGACTTATTTACGGGTAGTTTCCTAAGGGTAGTTTGTGCTTGCATATGACTGAAAAATATTACCTCATAAATGCATTGTAAATAACTGAAAAAGCCTTGGTTACAAGTTCATGAAAAATCTCGTAACATATGGGCGCCACTTATTTGCGCGTGTCAATGGCCTTTAGATACATTATTTAATTTGATAAAATATTAGAGATGAAACGGATATCCGGTACATAATCCGTAACCGGCCTATCCTACGCTAAACCGGCCGGATACCGGATAACAAGAGTCTATCTGGCCGGATACCGGATATAAAAAAATAGTAATTTTACTTAATTTATTAAATATGTTAGAGGTACACAACCTATTAATTCCATAATTTAGATAGCTAAAACAAAATCAAATTTTTCATTATTCAATTTTAGAATATTAATAAGAGCAGAATAGGTAAGGTGAATAAATACCAGCTTCACGCCAGCTTCAGAAAAAGTCGCTCGATTTTGGCAAATTTTGTTTTTGGGTAATTTATGTTTCTATTTTTTTTATTTCGATCGCGATCAATTCGCGCTGATTTAAGATAAAAATCAATCTTATCAAATACAATGGAGTTTCATTCTTCATATGGTGATTGTGACTGGCTAGTATTGTTTTTATTTGCTATCTCTAAATCAATCCTAAAACATGTCAAAAGCTTTGCGAAAAACAGGTGACTCCGGGACTCTGTCTCCTCTCTTCTAATTTATTTAAACTGCATTTGAACATGCACTGTTAGTGGAGGACTAGTAGTACTCTTGACAAGACAAGACATTTTTTAATACTGCAATGCGCCAAACGGAGTGTCCCACCGGATATCCTGCGGCCGAACATTCGGCCATCCGGCTACATAGTTGGCTGGATGATCCGGCTACACAGTTACCCATTTCATCTCTAATAAATATGCAAAAAAAAAAAATAAGGATATATTTTTTGCTAGTTGGATTGGGAATCGAATACCACATGCGCCCTCCCTAAATATGTCCCTCGGGTTAAAAATCATCCTGTATTAATATTGTTACTATGTATTTGTGGACCTAAAATAATTTTTTGCAGTATCGTCACCGAGAGACTAGCTACGACGCACGGTCGAGGAAGTTGTTGGAGATGTCGAAAACTGGAGAAGTAACGATCGAGGCTCTGTCTAGGCAGCGGGATGCTCTGGAAATTAGGTTTCTTAAAATTATTATTGTGTCATTTTTTTACCGACAGTTTTGGAAGTTAAGAAGTAACAAAAACGTTTTAAGGGTGAAGGAACTCCGTGATATTGCTGATCAAGCGGAGAAGGCAGCCACGGCGCGTGAGGCGGAGCTGCGCGCGCGCCTCGACTCCTTGACCGCGAAGGTGTCCGACCAGGTACCTAACTTGACAGTGTATAGTAGTCGATGCTTGGTAGTGGTGCCAACTAGGCTCTGTTTAAACGGATGGAAACTCAATAGTATCTATTACAGAAAAAAAAAAATTGTCGTGGTGCACCCACGCGAACCATGAGCAAAAAAAATTGGTTAAATCAAGGCTTGTAATTTGAGAGTTTTCGATGTGCTTGTTTTAAAATTTGTCTATTTAAATTACAAAAAATCTAAGCTGAATTTCAACCCTATAGGAAAAAAATCGAGTAGCAACAGAGAGCAGGATCCCGGGATATGAAGTACGTATAAAGGAATTGGAAGACCAGCTACAAATATACCGAGAACGGTCATCAAAATTGGTTGACATAGAACGAAAACGTTGCGTGGAATTTTTACCATCTATAGGTAAATATTGCATACAATATTTTTTTACACTACAATATACCTACTATAGTTTGGTTTCAAAAACATTGGCGACATTTCTACTGGTGAAAGTACACATGAATGTGACGAACTTTTTGTATGGGATCCAATTTTTAATTCATCTTTCCTATTTTTTTGTATTTCCACAGAAACAGAGCCTACAGATAGAGAAACAGAGATATGGACTGAACTACAATTTACTAGAGCAGCCTTAGCTCGCACCGAAGATGAGTTAAAACATTCTAGAGCGGACAAAGACAGCTTTTTGAATTCGTTAAATAAAATTGCGGTTTGTTATGGTTTATTTTATTTTTTTTATTAATAATTAGGGTTCCGTACCTCAAAAGGCAAAAACGGAACCCTTATAAGGCCACTGTCCCTCTGTCTGGCAACTCAGGAACGCTTAAAGCTATTAAGTTGAAACTAATATCGAATACTAGGATCCACGGTCTCTTTCAGCAAAAAAAAAAAAAAATATATATATTCGTCAATCCGATCAGGAGATGTTACCGTAAGTGTTGCGACTTTTTGCATATTTTGCGATTTCAGACAGCAATCAAAACGTATGGGGTACTTCCCGTTGACCTAAAATTATGAAATTTGGCAAAAAGCAAGGTTAAACAGTACAGTGTGTCTATTAAGTCGTGAAATTAAACGATGGCGCCACTGGTATGCATATAGCAACTCTTTATAGTGTGACCAAAATTATTTTGATACTAGCAGTTCGCTCAGGTAAAGCGAGCTAATAAATAAAAAACACATTATTCAGTCATATTGTTTGTGTTGTTTCCGTTTTATTTACAGTAGGTACCTCTGCTTATGAAAAGTTATACTAAACATTTTTAATTTAACCAGAATAATGTTTGTTGCAATGACTCAGGATAGGAAATGTAAACAAAAGGAGGCTTATACCCAGCAGTGGGTCATGGAAGGCTGACGATGATGATGAATGTTTTTATAGTTAAAATACTAAGGTTGATCACTTTCACTCATCATCGGAGTCCAAATATTCACGATTAGAAACGTTTCGTTGCCGCTTTCATTAGCGGCACCGTTATCACTACAGCTGCTATCCAAGGCTCGGATACCAGGTTAAAATATTTAACCAGCTCATTAGAAACGCCATACATTTTGAAAAGAGCAATAACATTTCGATTCCGCTCGAGCGGAATCGATATTATTTGGGTTCTGATCAAAGAGCCAATAATAAGTGTTTCAGTTCGCGAAACCAGGTAAATTTCGTTCAGATCATATTGGCTCCGCCTACCGACACCCTTTACCTGCGCGCCCGCCTGTATCTTTCTTGCTTTATAAAATAATAATCTTGAACGAAGACGGGAAGCCCCGCCCCCAAATCGTTTGAAATTAACCTGGTTAATCCCGGCGAACATAACGCTCGCGTATCCATTCCGCTCCTAGCGAGAGTTCGCGAAAAACCTGGTTGGGGTTTTTAATGAGCTGATATTTTTCGAACCGTTCCCAAGCCCTGCTGCTATCATCGCTAAGCGAACAATCAATAGGGTATTTGACAGTATTAAAAATATGAGTAATTCTATAAGTATCCTTAAAGACAATATTTTTCTTAAATTTTTGGTTATTTTTAATTGTCAAAAGAAGCAATGATTATGTTAATAAACGAATTATAAAGTTATTTATTTCAAGCCCTTTACCACGTGATATGAAACGCTCCGCCATTTTCAATGACGTATGTAATTAGGTGGTCAAATCAGTCAAGTGTCAATTCCATGTTCCGTTTCGCACTGTAAAAGTCGCACCGTTATTTTAGAAAAATTGTGAGACTATATCTGGACCCTTTACACCATTGCCATTAGTAACTTACATTGGTAATTAGTTTTGTTGCTCACATTGACATTTCAATTACATCGCATTCTATTGAAAATCTTGTTATGAAAACAAGGAAGTGATATTAGTGTACGTAAGACAGAACGTCTTTTAGTGATGAGTGCCCATAATACGTCACGGGGTTCTCATTGTAACATAATGAGCATTTATATGATTATTTTGAATTTTTTATTGATTTTAAATGTAAATACTGAAAAATAATCAAAAATATATATATCGTTAGTTTTCTGATAACGTAAAGAACAATTTTAGATAGGTTTTCAAAAACAGTTAAATACCCTATTCATCTATATTTAGATACAGGTAACGTCCTCGCTCATAGTACTCTTTTTTGAGCGTCTCAACGTAATGGCGGCAGTTTTTCCATATTCAAATGTGATGCTGTGGCCTTCTACAGCATCACATTTGAATATGAAAAAAATCAACCTCTTCAACAAGTTGCTTCGTCGACTATGGGCCTAACTGTACTCTTTGGTTTTCCTAAAAAAAAGGAATAAAAATTGTAACAGAATAGAAACAATAACTTATTCACAAGAAACAAATAATTAAAATTCAAAATTGGTAGAAAACCCGAATAGACTGAGATGTACCATCATAATGTATCAAAAATTTATGATCATGCTATAATATGACCTATTTACAATTTTCTTTTAAAAATCGTAAATTCAGTATATTTGTAACTTCAGGTTGATAAAAAACAAACAATAACACGATATCATACCCGGGTGAATTTCAACAAACGGTGATTTTTTTATGTTATCGGTGGATTTTTTTGTTTTCCTTTTTTTATGTATTTTTGAGTTTTTATGTATTCCTTATGATATTATATATATGCATTGTTTACGACAACAACGTATCAGTCATAACGAAGGAGAAAATTGAGATCAAATTTGGTTGCCACCGATTATGTAAATTGTCCACCGATTAGATTTTCTGTCCACCGAGTATACAATCCTATCCACCGATTTGAGACGGCTATCCACCGATTTGAGAAGATTATACACCGATATTAGATTCAATATTGGAAGGTGGCCTTCTAATATTGAAAACTGTTCTGTAATATATAAGAGCCATATAGTATACTAATAGTACTTATAAATTAAATATTAACCAATCAAGAAACTTAAAAATTTTTTTTCCTTGATTGCTATTATATATGCAAAAACTTAATAAAATATTAGGAAAAAAAATTGAAATCACACCGATTTCATAAAACAAGCCACCGATAAGATAGAATTGCCCACCGATTTGATAAAGCAGTCCACCGATTTCAGATAACTGTGCTTTAAATTATAAATTTGACACCGATTACAGACATATGCCACCGATTCAAATTTTGTGGTGTTATCGGTGGATTTTATGAGATCGGTGGACAAAAATGTCCACCGATGCCACCGACTTCAGAACACCGAGGTCAGAAAAAATGCACTTTTTCAAAAATTTGAAGAGATGCATAATATGTACGTTATTTTCAATAACAGTTAATTAAACTTATACTCTAACTACATGTATTGGAATCCAACAACTATGACATAACTGCTTTTTAGACTAGATAAATCAGACCACCGATCATAGGAAAAAATTGTCCGGGAGAAACTGAAATGGCTTACTTACCTTATTGGCGCGAAAACGCGACGATCTGGCGCACGTCCGTCTTGCCTACGCTTTAGCACATAACTGACGTAAAACAAAATTAGGGGCGGGGATACCTACGCGTTCTGATATGTAATGTTAGGCCTAAATTACTTTTGCCCACCGATCTCAGGACGTTTTGTAAAACAATACGTTTGTACCTGTCAGCAAAAAACTTAGCTAGTTATGTAAGAAAATATGCTTCATATTAATAATGGAACTAATATTCTATAAAAATGGATAAGTTTTAAACTGGATTTACGCATATTTGATAAATTATGAGCTTCTTTGTCTACAAGAACAGTAGAAGAACAGCCACCGATTACAGAAAATTTGGTGTTTATGTATATATTTCTACCCTCAAAAGTAGTCTCAAAAGAATTATATTTTTGCCACAAACCAATAACTATCTTATCTTAACAAAAAAAAATAATTCGGTCCGCCATTTTAATTATAAACTACGAATTTCAAGAAGTACAATCGAAAAACTCGTTTGGGAAATTCACCCACCCATAATATATGTTGTTCTCCCATAAATATCATCGAAATCTCACAAAATTCGTCCATCCTTGCACTCCGCAAAACATTGCTGGAAAACTTTAAAAATCAATTCCCGCGTGCGACTCCGATTTACTTTACTCATTTTTTAAACTTTTCTGCGTAGTTTGGTCTTAATTTATTGCAGTTTATAGCGCAGTAAATAGACGGGAATCAAATTACAAACGGTCCAGTAATTTAAAAAAAAAAACTTTCTTCAGATTTAGGCTCATATTTTCGTTTAGATGCATTTTTGCTAGGAAAGTGTTCTACAAAATCTTGTAGATAATTAAATTTCCTATTATTTACATTTTACATTTTGTATCTAGGACTGATAGTTACCGAGATGTGTGCTCATAAAAAAAAATTAAAAAAATCTTCTTTTTCTGAAATTTGTCAAACTTTTCACTTCAGAACGCTGTAATCTAGTTATGGCATATTTTAGGAGAATAAGTATTGAAATAAAATTTGTAGGGAATTTAATTACCTACAAAACGCATTTGCATTTTTCTTAACCAACCCTGCAGAATGGGGAGTAAAACTCAATATTAAAACTACGGAATATTGCTTTTTTTGTTATAATATTTTATTTTCTGCTAACTGCGCCTCGGGTCTTCGCTCCCGTGGGAATTTCAGGATATAAAGTAACCTATGTACTATTTCTGGTATTTTTCTACTAGTATACCAAATGTAATACAAATCCGTCTATAGTTCATTGAATAAAGACCAAAATAGAGCTTAGGGTAGGGTTTACTTACAAATGGTTCAATAGTTCTGAATTTTTGATATGTCATTTAGGATGATTACTAAGTGTTTAAAATGCAAGAGGCACAATTTCTCCCCCCTTCCACGCCCGCCATATGTTGGAAAAACAAAAAAAATTGCCGCTTTATTCAGATTTGCGCTCTCACTTTCGTTTAGATGCATTTTAGCTACATTAGAGTTCTACACAATGTTGTAAAAATAAATTTCCTATAATGTACATTTTATATTTTGTTTCTAGGACTAATAGTTATGGAGATGTGCACTTTAAAAAAATCGCATTTTTGATCGCATTTGGAAATTTGTCATACTTTTTACTTCAGAGCGCTGTAATTCATTTATGGCCTACTCTAGGAAAATATATATTGGAATAAAATTTGAAGGAAATTTAATTACCTACAAAACACATGTAATTTTTTTTAACAAACCCTACGGAGTAGGGAGTAAAAGTAAAAGTTAAAATATTACGTTTTTGCTATCATATTTTATTGTCTACTAGCTGCACCCGGGGGCTTTACTCCCATAAGAATATTGGAATAAAATGTGCTAGCCCTGATATTTTTCTACTAGCATACCAAATTTTATCGAAATCCGTCCAGTAGATTTTTTAAGATTGAGCAAGAAACATCACATCCAAACTTTTTCATTTTAAAATCGGGTTTTTTTCCTAATCTTTATTGCTGATGAAGCAAATATTATGTAATATCTGTACTTGATAATTTCCACAGACACTTTTACAGTGTCCCGATCAGGTACCGATTACTCACCTGCAATGAATCACACTATAAATGGGAAAGTTTGGATGTGATATTTGTTGCTTAATCACACAAAATCTACAAGACGGATTTCGATTAAATTTGGTATACTAGTAGAAAAATATCAGGACTAGCACATAAGGTACTTTATATCCCGAAATTTCCATGGGAGCGAGGTTTAGTTAGTAAAAAATAAAATATTATAGCAAAAAACAATTTCCCTTGTTTTATCATTTAGTTTTTACTCTCCACCTTGCAGGCTACGATATTTGTTTTGCTACTTTTTCTCCTAGAATAGGTCATGACTGGATTACGTCGTTCTAAAATTAAAAAAGATTGACGAATGTTTGAAAAATGAGATTTTTTTAAGGCAAAGGATTTTTTTTTCTCGGAAACTGTCAGTCCTAGAAACAAACTATTAAATGTAAATAACGGCAAATTTAATCTTTTACAACATTGTGTAGAACACTTTTCTAGCGAAAATGCACTTAAAAGAAAATATAAGCGAAAAACCGAACAAAGTGGTGATTTTTTTTTTATTTTTCCAATTTGGCGGCGAGTGCAAAAGCTATTCAATTGTGCCATATTTATTTTAAATACTTACAATCATCCTAAACAATAGTATAAAAAAAATTGAGTTACTGGACCGCACGTAATTAACCCCTAGGGAAGGTTCGCTCTATTTACTGCGCTATTTAATCAAAACAATAAAAATACAAACGAAAAACAATTCAATATTGTTGACAGCATTGACAGCTGATGTACATACGTTTGGTGTTGCCAGACACATCATCAATGTTAGTTCCTCGAACATTAATGTCAGGACTTTCTAGACAAACTGTACTTATATAGGAATGAATCTAAAAGTTGTACATATGTTGTTGGAAGTCTAAAAAAAAGTGTTACCAACTTATTTTTGTGCTCGATGCAGTATGAATCCTAGGGATCAAACTGCAAAGTTAAGTTTGTTTTTAAAACTAGTTGGTTTTTTAGTTAGAGCTATAATGTGAGATGCTTTTTGTGTACGGAACCCTCGGTGCACGAGCTTGACTCGCACTTGGCCGGTTTTTTTTCGTAATTTCTGTTTGATTACATAAACAAATGTTTTAGCAAGGGGAAGGAGACGATTCTATTCAAGATAAAATGGCTGCGGAGTTGGTGGAGCGAGAAAAGAAAATTTCACAGCTACAGAATATTATTGAACAGCTAAAAGAAAATGAAAAAGTAATGTTAGTAAATTTTCTATATTTGGAGAGGTGTTAGGTTCTATAAACTAAAATAATCGAATGTACCGCGCAGTGCTAGCGTAAATTTATTTTTTTTTAAATAAAAGTACATTTACACTGATACAATGAGTAGGTACTCATTATTTTTTGGCGCGGTGGTGGCCCAGTGGTAATGCCCCAAAGCCATGTTGCCATTTTACATGTTGAGGTATTTTTTATAATTTCAGGCAAGAGGAAGCAACGACGTATGAAAACAAATTGATGGCACTTAAAATGGAGATTAAACGCCTAAAAAATTACCACTGTTATTCTAAAGAAATTCCGTTTCAAGAATTACAGACGGAGGTATGACTTGTTTTGTGTTTCTAAATAAATAGGATTCTTTAAAAAGAATTCTGCGAATGCGATTCAAACGCAAATTGTAGAACAGACCTAGATACTACGTACTGTTGGCGAGAGTCAAGTTATATGAAGCCAAACGAATGCAGTTACATTTTTCTGTTGATTGAAGCATAAGTAATTTGGTTTCATTGACCGAGCGAGCGAAGCGTCACAGTTTCCACTAGCCGAAAATTCTTTTGTCTGTCCGGATCAGTCCGGATGTTATCGCCTACAGGTCGCATTTCTGAACCGATTCTCATGAAATTTTGTGAGCAGGTTCGGTAATTTTATTGAATTTATTAGTCTAACCAGTTATTCAAAATTTAAAAAAATGGCGGAAATATTAAAAAAAATCTCATATCTCAGCTATTTCAAAAAGGGTACTAATTAAACAGACTTCTTTTAAATAGCATTATTCACCTCTAAATATATAAATTGCTTACTAAATTACTAAATCGGCCACAATCGACGAGCATCTGAATAAATCTATCTTAGCCACTAATTATCTTCTAGTAAGCCACTCTAATAATAACTCAGCATGGTGGTTATTTTTAAGCATCTAAATTTTTAATATGCATTCAAGCAATAAGTTTCTAAAATATTGATATATGGCAACAAATAGTAATTTGATTAGCTTCTAATTTTAGAACTCATATACATGAATCGAATGGTGCTACACGTTACTGTTTCTACATCACCCAGTTGGTTGACTGGTAGAGAAAGCCCTAGGCTTTAAGTCCGCCTTTAACTTTTTTGTGGCCAAATGGCCGGTAGCTGTCATCTGGCGCAGTCGCACCAAATCGTGCGGTGGCCATTTTCACGATAAAAGAATATGATCTATTATTTCACATGCTGAGATATTATATATGGTTATGTAAATTGAAGTTTTAATTATATTATTTTGAGGAGTTAGTTTTGAAGCAGTAAAACGTAAAATAGTGATAAGTTGTAAAATCTGCGGCTAAGTTAAATTACGTGGCGATTTATAAATTAGAAAGACAAGCAAAAATAATTGTTGATCTTTAATTGATGCTTACTTTAAAATATTTAGTAGGCATTGTAAAAAAGACGAATTAGTATTCCCCCGTTGCTTAGTTATAAAAAGAGAAGGTTGATCACGGGGCCAAACAAAAAATGCTGGACTTATTATTCTCTTTAAAAAATAAATCAAAAATGTCATAATTTTTTTTTGTTATTCTTAATAAGATGCAACTTTTTTGTCTGAACAACATATTGAATTAAATAAATTAAATAAAACCGCTATAAATCCATATATTTTAAATCCTCATACGTAATATTTCACAAAAAAAACCAATAGATAGCGCAGCAAAGCTTTTAATACCTACCCGAAAATTCGCTATTGTTATTTATTCATTACAAGAGTTACATACTTGATTTATTGATTAAAATTAGATGGTTCTTATCAATCATATAGCTTTTTTGTCTTGTTTGGCTTTGAATTGTGTGTATTTATTTGGTTAATGGTATTGTATTGTGCATTGCTTTGCTTGGTGGAATTATCTTGAACACTTGAAATAAATCTGATACCAAAAAAAATCATTGCATGATTAGAATCCTATTATAAAAAAGGAATATATAAGTAGTAATTACCTATATACCTACAAATCTGAGAGAAATTCGATTTTTAATTGAACTTTCACCGTTAATTTTGTTGCGCAAATTACATTATACCATTGGTACCATGCATTCCTGACGACTGACGACTTCCGTGGCCTAAAGATCATACGCAATAAATAAATATAGTATCGTTGAGTTGAGCATCCCGTTACGCAAGTCTCGAACTTACGTTGGGGTATTACTCAATCTGTGCGATTTGACCGTCTATATATGTAAATTATTATTTTTTATACGGGTCACGTTAGCAGGATGCATTCCGATAAATGGGCACTAGGCATTACACCCTGGGTTCCTGAAGGTAGTCGTAGAGAGGAAGGCCAAGGAAAAGATGGCGCGACGACCTTGACGCTTTCTAGCCGGATTGATCGAGCGTTGCTATGGACAGGGATAGGTGGAAGCAAGTGGGGGAGACCTTTGTCCAGCAGTGGGATAACATAGGTTAATTAAAATATATATATTATTTCGAGGCAAAAAAAGGGAGGTTTCAGTAATTTTTTTTGTGGTTTTGATTTTGACCAACCACAAGAACAATGGGTAAAAGATGAGACTTTTTACTTTCTTTCCAGCATTGGTAGGTTGGTTTCAAAACTCTTAAATGCCTTTGCTAAGCCAGGGACACGGTAAAATATTAGCGATTTCATGGTGGTAAGAGCTCGCGAGGTCTACTGTTCACACAGAACCACTAGTAAAATACCTAATTCGCATATCCGTCGCAGTGTAAATCAAAGACTTTTCCCAAATGTGGCAGAAAACCTGCAACCGAAATAATGTACGTTCGTTTTGGCTTCAACCTTTTATTGCCTTAAGTAGGTACCATCTTGTAGTCTTCATAGCTTTTTACCAAATTTAATGTAGTAATTTTTCAGACAGGTAAATTGACAATTACATTCTTTATCAGTTGTTGGACCTGCATATGCAAGTGGAGACATTATCGCGCGAACGCAACGCGCTAGTGACGGCGGCGGCCTCCAGAGCCTTGATGCTGGAGAGACACGAGCGGGCAGCGTCCCTATTTGCCCGCATACTGAGGGCTCGGCGAGACCTCACGGCTCTGGTCGAGGGAGGGGGCTCCGAGCCATCGTCGACAGACGAAAGTAGTCATGCAGAGGTAGGACCCTGATGCTGGAGAAATACGAGCGGGCGGCATTTCTATTACAGTAGCAGTATCGCTTTTGCTGTATTTAGTTAGTCTTTTATTATTAATTTGATCTGCAGTTAAGATTCCCCTCCGTGATAATCCGTTTTAACATGAAAATGCAATCATTTTCTTTTAATTGTTGAAGGTGTCCCGATCGCTGTCGTCAGTGTGTGCAAATGCAGCGGAGACGTGGACAGCTCTGCAGGCTGAGCGCACCCGGGTGCTGCGACTAGAGAGCGCGGTGCTGGCGCAAAGTCTGCAGCTCGAGCGCGAGGAACGCGTTCGCACGCAGCTCGAGCGTCGCCGCGTCGTGCTCGAGCGGGAGGTGATGAGGGCCCACCAGACCACTTCTGCTGAGCATTGCTCGTCGATCAACTCTAGGAAAAACTTAAATTGGCCATTTTAATAATGTTTCGATTCATAGTGACTTATTTGTACCAGTTTTAAATAATATTGTACTGTAATGTATAAAATATAGAACATTGGAACTACACTTCATAAATATGGCAATACAAGTTTTGTGATATTTTGTTACGTTAAATAAATGAAAAATTTACTTATATTTCTTTACCCAACATGAGAGCAGTTGACTAGAAATATATCTATTATGTTTCTAAATAGAACTTTTAGTTTCGAAGCTAACCTATTGTCTAAGCACAGAACAACAAGGATATCTGGTGTCGGTTTCGGCCCTATTGTCTAAGCACAGAACAACAAGGATATCTGGTATCGGTTTCGACCTCGACCAGTTCTTGCCACAATTTGGTTTTGGCCAATATTTTCCCTGACCCACCTTAATATGTTCGTAACGAAAACCATTTGACTTCCAATGGACTTCCATGACGAAAACGAGACCATAAAGTACTTCGATTTGATCGCAGAAGAAATTATTTTCTTTAGGTAGGTACCTATTTCAAGAGACGAATTTGTAATTTATCCACAGACTTACTCTTTAATATTTAAAATATATATTTCTGTGATTTCATCATATAAGATTATTAAAAGCGTATGTTCTGCTCCTATATCTGTGGATTTCATCGTGTCGCTAGGTCGCGATTACGTAACTTTATAAGCCCTCTGGCAAGTAACTAATGGACCAATGGCAAACCATGGGAAAGCAAAAATTACCAATAAAAAAAATACACGATCGTTCGGGAGTCGACTCCAGGCTATAATTTCAATTTTGGTCGGACTCTAGATCGCCGGAATTCATCATTGCATGGCAAGGCCCTAGGCTACAAAGTGGCTACAAACAACTATATAGTTACAGCAAATACTATATAAACTCTAGCGAGTTAATACGCGCAGCTCCGGCTAGAAATTGGCAACTTATGCGACACAAGCGCCTCTTCCTGGACGAAGCGGTTGTTTGATGAAACTGTTAAATTTCGCGAATTTATTTTGTTGTAACACAGTGTATTTCACAAATTTAAATGGAATTACACATATATAACATAGTTGTATTTTTTAAATATTAAAGGACCAACATATAACATGTTAAAATGCAAATAAACTGTGTTAGGTCACCTCCTGCCACCAGATGGCTAGTTGCCAAACCAATGTATGGGAAATGTCAAGAGCTGTGCGTATTAACTCGCTAGAGTTTATATAGTATTTGGTTACAGCTAGCAATAAAATAATAAGGCTTCAATAAAATGTGTAAACTTTTTTATTAAACGACACAAAAAAAGTCAAAAACGGCACTTTTACATACACAGACTACACTGACGAAATTTCAACTTGATTTAATTTAACCATGTCATAATAGAATTTAAATCCAAACTAGAAGAATAGATATTTCCTGCAACAAAATATAGGTATTATGAGTATTGAACAGTATTCATAAATTGAATATTGTTTTTTTTTATTATTATTAAAGATGGGTTTGCTCTTGACCACAATCTTGCACGAGGACAGAGATGATGTCTACAGTGTAGCGAGCTCACAGAAGCAGCCTATTCACTCTGGTTTTGAAGAGAGTCAGGTTGTACGTTCTCGGGAACACAGAAGCAGGCAGGGAGTTTAAATGTTTTGCTGTGCGCATTAGGAATGATGATGAAAAGCGCTTGGTGTCTGCGGGGGGAATATAAACCAGGAAGGGATTATGGCCCGCAGTGCGTTTGGTTGTCCGATTGAAGAAAGGGGCGTGCGGTATGAGCTCATGCAGCTTATGAGCACACTTCTCGAAGTACACTCGGTAGAAAACCGACAAACAAGCAACTTTTCGACGATAACATATGCCGTTGAGTTTAGCGTTCGTTTTTCATCGCCGATTATTCTTTTGGCTCTGCGTTCCACCGAGTCCAAAGTGGCCAGTTGGTACTTCGCCGAGCCGTCCCAAAGGTGACTGCAGTACTCCATGCAAGATCGGACTTGAGCTTTATATAGAGTAAGAAGCTGTCCAGGTGTGAAATACCGCTTAACCCTATTGAGAATGCCCAGCTTTTTGGCCGCTGATTGGGCTTTGGATTCGATGGTGGTGCCGAAGTTGAGGTTTTTAGTCAACTCCACGCCAAGGAGTTCAAGCTTGTAGGTTATGGGAACCGATATACTTCGAAAAGTAGGAGCCAGGATGAAAGAGCTCCTTTTTGCAGTGAATAGACACGCCTGTGTCTTAAAAGCGTTAAAAGTGACCAGATTACTCTCTCCCCACTGGGATACGTATTCTAGCGTCTGATCAGTTCGCTCAACCATGGCCTTCTCTAGTTTTAGCTGATCCCCGTCAATCCCTGTATTGGACAAGTACCTCTCCACAACAGTACTGTCATCTGCATACCCAACAATACCGGATGTAAGGAGGTCATTGATGTGCAGCAGGAAAAGTGTTGCATAGAGGACAGACCCCTGAGGAACACCGGCGTCAATAGCTATTGGATCAGACGAGTAGCCATCAATGACCACTTTGATCGATCGTTCACTCAGGAAGTCAGCTATCCAGCTACAAAGGCCAGCGGGGATGCCGCAAGCTGGAAGCTTGCTCAGCAGACTTGCATGCCAAACCCTGTCAAAAGCGTTCGAGATGTCCAGAGAAACACAAAGTGCTTCACCATGTTTCTCGATGGCCTCGCTCCAACAGTGTGTCACGTACACAAGAAGATGTAAAAGTATGGGATCCCTTCTTTTAGCATAATGTTTTTTTTTAATTTTTTGTTTAGAAACAGTGTGTTTACCAAATGTTGCCTAATAAATTGCCCGGCTATTCGTCTTTCAGATTCATCTAATTTATTACATTCGTACATCTTGTAGCACTTCTAGATTTAGGCAATTTTTTCTTTGGTCTAGGTGCATTACACTCGACTCGTCAAAATCGCGCCAGTTTCGGATCATAAATTGTCTCTATTTTTAGATTTAAACTAGCCTCTGCCCGCGACTTCGTCTGCGCATATCTCAGATTCTAAGCGGCGTATCAAGATGAAACTTACGCCAGATTTTAAGTTATATCTTCTATAATACAACAGTGAACACCGCATCGAATTTGGTCCAGTAGTTTTTGCGTGATGCGCGTACAAACATACAGACATAAAGACAGACAGACAAAAATTCTAAAAAAAAATGGTTTTGGCTTCTATTGGCCCTATGAAAACCCCTCATAGTTTTTTTCTTAACTATGTACAGACACAGACCAGTTACATTTTTATTATATGTATTGATTGATAAAGAAAAATCTGGCTGTATTAAAATCAACTCTTTGGTATACCGTTCCCGTCGGTTGCCGCCCGCGGCCAGCTCATGCTCGAGCGCCGCGATCTTCTCCTCGTGGCGCGTGCGCTGCGCCTGCGCGCGTCGCTGCTGCTCCTCCAGCGCCAACACAATCTTCTCCAGCCGATGGATCTGCTGCTGCTTGTTCTCTAGAGTTGTGAACAGCTCCTGAATCTCGTCGGCTTTGGCTGCTATTTGTTTATTAACCTGTAAAAGCCAAACAAAATAATAACGTGTATTATTAAGTAGAATGAGTCAAAGGAGAAAGTTAGCGTTGGGTCGTATCATGAAGTAAAAAAGTTGGCAATGGAAAGAGTAACATGAAGAGAATTCCACCGACAAGAACCTCACTTTTAAATTTAATGATGATGAGGTACCTACCTAAATCAAAACAAAAAATCTTTATAGGGGTTAATCTATTTGATCACATCATCGACTGAACGTAACGAATCTTTTCTCTCTTCGTTTACAAAAATTACATACATTACGGAGTTTAAGTATGTCTCAATTTGATCAAGAAAAATAAATTAACAAAATAAATGAAAAAAGGTCACGTCTCACTTCATCTACAATTTTCATTCGATGTTCAAGGTCCTGTTGTAATGCTGTCAACTCGCGGCTCTGTTCTGTTTCCTTATTTTTCAACATGTTGATGAGTTCCTCGCGAACCTGCACACTCCATCAAGTTATTAATTACACTAAGTATTAAAACCTATTCTGGGTAATGCAACTAGGTAAATAAACAAAGGGACAATGTTCAGACATATATACTATGAAGGACCAAGTAACCTTTATAAATCTTGCCTGGGCACGTGATGTCTTGTCTTGCTCCTCGAGCTGTTGCTCCTTTTGCATCAACATTTCATTTAATTCCTCCTTTTGATGTACAGCTTCCAGAAGACTCATTCTTAACTTCATTATCTAATAAAACAACGATATTTTAATTTTCACAATTTACTTAGGTACATCAATGTTAGTGTAATTTTGATTAATATACCTCTTGTTGCATTTCTTGGTGGCTTACACCATTAGTGTTACCATCTTGACATTTTACCATATTGTTCTTATGTGCTTGTAGGTCGTGCACGTACTGTTCATATTGTATTACCTTTTGCTCACTACAAACGACAATGTTATTAATATAGGTACCTCTGATTCAATTCAGTAATAAGAATTTGATATCTAGCGATAATTACTTCAGTTTAATATTTTTCGTCAATTCTCTCGTCTGAATCTGCATCTTGGCTATTAGTTCTTCTTTGCTCAGAAGCTCGGCAGCCAGTTTCTGTTGCATTCCTACTTTGTTCTCGGACTCCTGTGAAATTGAGTTTACTACTGTAATTGACTTGATGATGATGTAAAAAATACATCAGGGATGTAAGACTGGAAGTAAAAAAATGGGAAGTGTCATTTGCAAACACTTAAGGAATAACAAATTATGGAAAATGTTTCTTTTAATTACCGTTATCTTCGTAAGAGTTTCCAAAAATTTGACTTTCTCTCTTTTACAAGCAGTCACTTCATCCTCCGTCATCCGTAATGTATCTTTAGTAGCTTGAAGTTCCGCCCATAACTCCATTTCTCTTTCAGTTGGTAAATCTGAAATAAAAATAAAGACATTGCTCTAATAATATAGCGATTATAATAATGAACCTCAAATAGGCATCAGTTTAAAGTAAGCGAGTATTTTCTATTGGTCATCATATTTAGTCAGCTTTAGTTTCTGATGTAACCATGTAAAATTATTTTTATTTTTTTACCTGGATTAGGTATGCTGTCTTCCAGTTCCGTTATTTTTGTTTTCAATTCCTCTATAGTACTATTCTTTTCTTGAAGCACTCGCTGGGTAGCTTCCTTTAGCTGAATCTCTGTTCCCGTCAATCTTTTTTGTTCTTCTAAACCTTGTTTCAAACCTTTTAATTGTTCCTTTAACTCTTGTACTGTCATTTTGTGTTGATTGGTCATAGTTTCAATTTGTTCTTTAAGTTCCGCTATTCTGTAACAATAGAAAAATAATTGTGTTACCTAATAATAATTTAATGGTTAGGTAAACTTTGCCAATTTTTTTTAATAGAATAGTAGGCAAACAATAATGCGGGTTGCCTGATGGTAAGCAATCACCGCAGTCCATAGACACCAACGACTCTAAAAAGGTCACTAATACGTTGCCGACTTTTTGAGAAAGCGATAGGCTCTTTTCTTGAAGTTCCCAATGTCGAACCTATTCGGGAACACCGCTGAAGGAAGCTTATTCCACAGCTTAGTGCGTGCAGCGCAATAAAAAGCTGCGCGAAATACGGGCAGTGGTTGAACAACAACTTTGCCAAATTGGCATTATTTTTACATACTCTGTCTGAAGTGCGTCGCGTTGGTGTGCTATCTGACTGCTAGCCAGTTCACCTGTCTTCAGCGATTCCTTTAGTTTCCTCGCTCGAGCTTCCAGTTGGACCTCGCGCTGTCGACTCTGAAATAAAATTATTTTATCTTAATCTACAAAGATACGGCTAAAATATATTGAATTTATTTAAATAATAATATATTGTTATTAAATATATAAAGAGGCAATATCTAATATCCGTCGGCACTAACCTGATCCTCCAAAGATTTAACAGTCCCTGTGAGACTAGAGATACTGGCTTCGGCTTCGCGTAGCTGGCGATCCATTTTCGCGACACGAATGCGGACTTGTCGAAGTTGGGATTCTGAGGTCGCTAACTTCTCTTTCAACCCTTGTTTCGCAGCTCTCTCCTCGTCCAACTCACGACGTGTATCCTGAGTATTGATTTTCATATATTAACTGCGTCCTGGAGTTCCGATTTCATAGTGATCCCATTGGAGATCCCAAGTTTTGGAATAAAATCCCATATGTCAAGAGGGAATTGGTAACAAACTGTATTGAAAATAAGTAGCTTCCTTCTAAGTGAGGACGCGGTTGATAGCGAGTAGCTTTTATTACCTATTTTACTATAATACCTATTTGATATTAATTTTATTGACAAAATATTATTGTACTACCCGAATTTTTGAAGAATTATGTGATTTTTTAAATAATTTTCATGCCGAAATGTCAGGCAGTTCTCTATATTTTTAAAACTTGTTTTGCATATTAAAGGCCATACAAAACATAGTTTGTGTGGTCTGTGACTCATATACACAAATAAAGAATTGAGTGATTGATTAAATTGATTGAAATTTACATATACCTCCAAAGCCCTGGCAGAATCAGTTTCTGCTCGAATTTCGCGCATTTCGCTGACAATAACTGCACGGGACTCTAAGTCCTGACGCAAACGTGCAATTTCACGAACCAAAGACTCGCCTATAGATATCAACATATTCCGCTCCCTGCTTGCTCGTCTGAAAAGTAACATTTCTGGAGAAATATAAAAGTTCAGGAACAAATAACACAATTATGATGATAAATAAATACAATACAATTAGCTGAGAACACGATTGGCCGCAATCGATTACATAAATTAATCATACTTGGAAAGTTGCGTGAGCGTGTCCAAAGCGCAGTCAGCTCGACTCTTGTACTCGCGAAGGGTCTCGCACAGTTCAAGCCCCTGAGCATTGTATTGTGCTATTCGTTCGAAACCCTCGCCACTCCCAATTTCCTGTCAAAGGCAAATCATGTGGTTTCATTGACATTATTGATAGAACAAGAACTTTATCAGGATTTTCCGAGTTTTTGAAAAATAAAAACCGGCCAGGTATGACTTGGACTTTCACACAAAGAATTCCGTATAAAATCCGTACTATGAATCTGTCTTTCAACTTAGTTTCAAATAAGTACATTTACATTTTCAGATTTATTCCTGAACCTACTGTAAGACCTTGTGACCTGTAAGACTTGCTTCTGTCTTATAAGTTCTAGTTCAACTGGAAGGGCCCCCTAGGTTTTCATTTCCTTCTGCATTCTCTTCAGAATATAACAAATTTTCGCAAACCAACTTGCGAATAATTGCCACAAATAGGTAAAAGTTTGATTTTTTATCTATATATATCTGATGTTTTCAACTTGATATCTCTACGCGTTGCTGAGAAGAAGGGTCTTGACAGACACAGATTTTGAGGTACAGAACCCAAAGAAAAACTTAACTTACATTCGATATAGTACAATATTAAATTAATAGAGCTTACGTCTTTATCAATAAGGTCTTTAACCCAGTCAATAAGTTCTTGACGTGCTGAAAACGACTGAAGACATAGATCAGATAACTGAGCAGGCACTTTCAACACTTTGTGCTCCAAGTCTTCTAAAGCGGTTTCATCTGAAAGCATAGAGACCACGTTTACATAAGGGAAATATTAGCAGTTCAAATTTTAACTATTCTGAACAGCTACCTTCAAATATAGGTGCAAGATACCTTTTCCTTTTATGCTTATTTTTCGCGATTTGAACGCTCGATTGCAGTCAATCCCGATATTAATACAGGCATTTTCCGGTATTTCGGCATCTTCAAGGTCCCTTATGTTTGACTAGCTGTTGCCCGCGGCTTCGCCCGCTTGAGTTTCACTTAGATTAAAAGTCTTTTTGTGTTCCAAATTATTTCAGATGTTACGGATCTTCAATTTTAATACGTCTACAGAAAATGCTCATCAGATTAATCGAGTTTTGCTAAGGCGCCATTACCATATATGTTATAGTGTAGCTGGTCTCTTGCAGTTCTTCATCAGATGTTCCAGATCTTCAATTTTTATGCGTTAGCAGAAAATGCTCATCAGGATGAATAACTTTTGTTAAGGCACTATTTCCATATTTCTTATAGTTTAGCTGTTCTGATATGGTTCTTCATCAGGTGTTCCAGTTTTCGAAGTCAATTATAGCCTATATGTTGCCCAGACTTAATAGCTATACAACAAAAAAAGTTTCATTCAAATCCGTCCAGTGGTTTTTGCGTGAAACGCGTACATACATACAGACAGACAGACAGACAGACAAGAAATTCCAAAAATTTTTTTTGCTTTCTATTGTTCTTTTTAAGTGTCCCTCTATCCATTTTAGTCAAAAATACTAAATGTACAGACAAAATATTTTTACTGTTTTATTATATGTATAGATTATACAAACGCAGTTTCACGATTATGTCTACCAACATTCAGAAAGTATCCTGCAACCATTCAATATTCACCTATGGGTGCAACAGTGTTGATAATTTCGATGCCGCCATCGGTCATGGAGGAGGCGGCGGCGTCGCGGCACAGTTGGGACACCTCGTCGGCCGCCCAGTCCGCCACGTTGAACACCACCAGCTCCTGAGGCTCCCCCCCGCCGGCCGGCAGGCCCTCGCGCGTCATGCGCTCCCGCAAACTACGTAGACATTCGAATATTTCAAGCACAGCTTGCTGAAAGAGAAAAGAAACGTTGCAGATTACACTGGTAAGTATACATATCAAAAATCTGAAATACTATTTTTTTGTATAGTGTAAATAAAAATTGTTGAAATTCGAGAAGTGTAACCATATTCTTTACACCAAAGCGACAAATAAAGAAATATGTAGTTTGTATAAAACACGAGTCTACGTCTTCATGAGAGGCGAACACACTTATGGTGTTCCAGTTGCCCATGGGCAGCAGTGATCGCTTCCCATCAGGTGACCCACTTTCTTGTATGCCGCCCTATAAAAAAAAATAGTATAAAGAGAAGTGAACTCCTAAAACGTACTTGTTTCAGGTCTAACTCCTTTTTCATCCGATGGAACTGCCTCTGTTTAGTGGAATAAAGCGATCGTATATCTTCGTCATCTTTTGTTGCATGTATGACCTGGCTGTTTGAAACTGGTATGGAACTTCGGATATTAGGAGTTGTTGAGGGAGTTGTGATATTGTTTTGGGTTTTGTGCGGGGTGGTGGGCCTGCTGACGGGGAGGCGCGAGGGCGTGGTGGGGCGACTGCCGGTGTGGCGCGGGGTGGCGGGGCGCGGGGTGGTGGGTCGACTCGCCGCCCGCGGCGTCTGCGGCCGGCTGGGCGGGCTCCGCGGTGTGTGCGGCCGCGACTTCACGGGAGTTTGTGGACGACTTCTTACTGTACAATCTAAAATTAAATTAAAACATAACATACATATACATCTAAAATATATACATATACATGTATCATTAAAATTATTATCGCTTTAGACGGAAACCTACGCAATAAATATTACTCACCGCTCTTATGTTCTTGATTCTCCTGAAGCCCGTTTTCTGCAAATGCGTGACAAAAGTTTCATCATATTGTTTTCAGAAAAAAAAGACTTACTAAGATCATCGCAAAACGTACCGATATCGCTTTTCCTCCCTATAATAAAGCTATCTTTAATGTCTACTTGATCGGCGTACGAATTATCAGGTATATTATTTGGGTAGTTATTGTCTGCGGATGTTGCTGGGGTCTGAAAGTAAATAAAGGATCAAATTGATATTTTTTTTTGTCCACATATTTCCTTAATTATTTCTACTATGCTAATAGATTTGTTTAAAAAAAACACTAATTTCACTATCGTCGTTCTACCCGCCTTTACGCCCTCATTAATTTGGACACCAAAACTTTTCAGTCTATTGGTATAAAATGCTCATTCAGTGGTTTTGCAGATACAAATTGAAACTACACAGCGTAAAATATTAAAACATTCCATCCACATTTTAGGTATTCATCTAATCGAAATCCACCATTGATTATGATGATGATAGTGCCGGCCAACGTTTTGCTAGCATATAAGTATTTAATTTACTTACTACAAAAACTTCCAACGGGTGAACTACCACACTTTCTGCACTTGGATTTATCTGAAATTAGTTTATTTATACGAGCTGAATAAAATAACCCAATGCTAATATGCAGGTCTCTGCATGACATTCAAAACTTATCCAAATTAAGGAGCATTGGCTTGTAAATTTGGAACAGTTTTGAATCTCTAACAACAGTGACAAGAAACTTCGGTCGATTGACGATCCCTTCGATAAATACACAAAGAGAAATAAATAAGATATGAACGCTGTTAACCAACTAGTATTGTATGAAAGGAGTTAAACTCATTCGCTTCAATATTCCCTTACAAAAAAGATTCTTAAAGTTAAAGAAATAATTTATGGTTGAGGAAAACAGAGGGTAGCTAGTTATGCCTAGCGTGGGTAGTAGAAGACTAGTACCATTTTCTACTCTGTATAGCCACTCTCTGTCTTCCCCAAACATAAACTACTTATACCTTAAACTTGAGATTCGTAATGAGGGCACTTGGTGTGACTACACTGATAACTGATCAGTTGGGTAAATTTAATATTAAGATAAGACAGTCGATAATATCCAAAATAAATGTCAAAAGAATCAAAATTAGAATTAAGACGTTGATAAGAAAGTAAGAAGTTGCTCAGTAAATACATATTAATAATTACCTTGACTTCAGTCTTTGAATCAGAATTCAGAGGGCGTTGCGCTGGGCTTTTTGTCTGTTAAAATTGTAACAACATATCAAATCAACTCTCCGACTAATTTAGTCAAAGTCAAAGTCAAATATTTTTATTCATGTTGGCTTAAAAATAGCACTTATAAATCGTCACTTTCTTGTTTTTTAGTTAGTTGACGTCAAAAAATTACTTAAAGCTAAGTTTACCACCGCCTCCAAAGCGCAAGTGGAAAAGAGGCGGCGCAACAAACTCCACTGCTGCATTTTCTCCAAAGATGTCACTTTACAACATATGTCTTACAATTAAATAACTGTATATGTGGACGAATATACATTGAATATATATATATATTAAATGTCAAATTTATAAATTAACACCATTTGTCAGGGGGGGGGACTGAATTGCTCTAACAGTGCATTGAATTAGGCAGTGGCTATGTAGTATGTGCAATTAGGCCCGAGCTAGCCCCAATATAATGAACGATACTATTTTAAATCAACACAAGTACCTGGTCAATCAGAAAATAAAACATGCCGATCCTAAAACTTTCAAATGTCATGTTACGAAAGAGACCTTTCATTTCCAAGCAATCGGTTCCCTAGATTTAATTTTTTAAATACTTGTTGTTATAGGGCTCTATGTCTGTATGGTTCTAGACATAAGAGCCCTCTGAATATTAGACATGCGACCAAGACTGTTTCATGAGTTTCTTTCGGCATTTCTTCTCAGCAGTGGTCGTTCCGAAATGCTAGTAGTTTGTAGCTTTGAGACATAATATATTATGATTAAATAATTAGTTATCGACGTGAAAAAGAGCCTTCTTTGAAGGCCAAGTTTCAATAAAAAAAATTGACTTTGACTTGACTTTGGCAGACATCGGAGGCATATTAATAGGGTTTCGTTTTGGACCATTTGGGTACGGAATCCTACAACCAAGTTTGCATAGACTATTTAAAAAGTTCAGTCTCGTTAGTTCAAACTCGTTAGTCATTGTGCCTTTTTCATCTGTTCTGGATCTGTATACCTACGAAATACCATAAATGCGGCTGCTGCCGCAAGATGCCGGTCGCCAGATCATGTCAGACGAGATTATACCGACCTTCCCGAGATAATTCCTGGATGGGGACTGCCTCTGGGAGGGTTGCTGCGTGAGGTTGCGGTTGGTGGCATTGCGGGCGGCGCGCGCGGCCGACGCTGCAGTGGGCCGAGGCGTCAGCCGGGGAACTGGCACAC
The DNA here is from genome assembly GCA_018467065.1 of Ephestia elutella. Taxonomy (NCBI): domain Eukaryota; kingdom Metazoa; phylum Arthropoda; class Insecta; order Lepidoptera; family Pyralidae; genus Ephestia; species Ephestia elutella. Next base: position 8,146,420 of record CM031576.1, on the reverse strand, counting down.
CTATACATATACATACAAAATATCATACAAACTTTTAATATAAGAGGAAGTGTTGGTAAGTTTGTGAGTTTGTAGGGGGTAATCTTAGAACTACTGAACCGATTTCAAAAATTCTTTCACCAATAGAAAGCTACATTATAATTATACCTGAGTGACATAGGATAGGCTATAATTTATGTGTGTATTCCTCCCGTGCGAAGTCGGGGAGGGGCACCATGTCGACAAACGACATCTGAACTAGAAGAGGTTTTTTTAATATCAGCTAGATACCTGAGTACTGTCTCCTCCCTGAAGGTTACAATTTAATTAACTTAAGTTATCAAATTGAGTAACTGTTCCTACATACATGAATCCTTGCAAGCAATAAAACCAGAGCCAGCACCAATAAAACCAGAATGGTTTACGCTACACTTACTAGATTTTTCCTTTTGCGCTTTGGCGGTACTCGCCATCATACAAAAGTTTTCACCGAAACAATCTTACACTGATTTCTGTAAATGTTGAATCAAAAACGTTATCAATTTTGTTGTTATAATATTCCGTAAAATTATGTGAGTGACATATTTGACCTATCCATGATTCTAAATTTGAAATCTATAAATGCCATCAGAATAAACCAAAAATAATAGACACTTGAGTACCTATATTTTTATTTGGCACCTCTTTCATCTACTTTACCCTCATACCACCAAAAATGGTATGATCACACCATTTATTTGGTCCGCGGATAAACATTTTTTTCTATCATTGGTAATATTAAATACTGGTCTCCATTAATAATCTTGATTTTATGAATATTGTTTCATGTGACTTCTGGGAATGCGTCACTACTTATTTACGTCAAAGAATATTTAGTAAGCATCTATTTTTAACTTCAGACAGTTTAAATGATTAAATAAATTGTAAAATTTCCTCAGTGCCGCCACAATGGTAATAGATTTTATCAGATAATTCGCGCCAGAGTCTGTAAATTGATAAATTCCAAGTTGCTGCTAGTTAATGTCTAGACTAGAAATATATTAAAAATGCAAGGTAATTTTATTTATTAACTTTATTATTGTTCTAGGTAATTAAAATTTATGGTTAAAAGAACTTACCTAAGTGAATTTCAACCAAAATTATACGAAATATTACATCCGAAGAGATATAATTAGTGAATAATATGTGGGCTTTATATGGCTAATAATAATTTTCATACATTAACAAATGTTATATTGTCCATGTAAAGCTTTTTGACAAAGTTTCCTTTTTATAGCAAACTAGCACGTTGTTCCTGTGGGAATTTTGGAAAATCCTCTCATAGTGCGCCTCTAAACTCCCTAAGGAACCTACATGCCAAATTTCATCTTCCTGCGCCCAGTAGTTTTGGCGCTTGGCTGTGCTTTGTCTGTCAGTCATTCAGTCTGTAACTGAAGAAATATAGGTATATTGATGAATGATCAATGAATACAATATTATAGTAAGCCAGCAGGCCTTATCGTCGTCGGTGAGTTGTGAGCGCAGTCTAAATATGTATAGATTTTGCGTGACCGCGGATTTAAAACGGTCAGGGTTTGCTGAATTAACACACTCAGTGCTTGGTATATCTTACTGATAACAACATAAGTATAATACTTTTTTCAAGTGTTAGAAGACCTGCTTCCATGCTAAATAGGCCATGGCCTACGACAACATTTCCCAGTTTAAATCCCATTCGCATCGGCTACCAACCTCTCACTATATCTGAATCTACATATAGTCCATTCCACCAATCTATACATATAATAAAACAGTAAAAACATTTTGTCTGTACCTTTAGTATTTTTGACTGAAATAGATAGAGGGACACTTAAAAAGAATAATAGAAAGCAAAAATATTTTTTTGGAATTTCTTGTCTGTCTGTCTGTCTGTCTGTATGTACGCTTTTCACGCAAAAACTACTGGACGGATTTGAATAAAACTTTTTTTGTTGTAACATATAGGCTATTTTTGAAAACTGGAACAACTCCGAACATTTTCTGTTGACGAATAAAAATCAAAGATCAGGATCATCTGATGAAGAATTCCAGGAGACCAGCTACACTATTTCATATATGCATGGAAATGGCGCCTTAGCAAAAGTCGTTCAACCTTGAGCATTTTCCGCTGACGTATAAAAATTTAAGATTATGGAATATCTGATGAAGAACTCCAAGAGATCAGCTACTCTATAAAATAAATGGACATGGCGCCTTAGCAAAAGTCGTTCAACCTGATAAGCATTTTCTACTGACGTATAAATAGACAGGACACGAGATAGGACAAAGAGGGACTCGGGATGGAAGTTGTGGTACACGGGAAATTGTAGATAACGAGCAGACGAAGATCGTTTATTGAATGAAATATCACTTTTGATTCATTTTAACACCGCGACTGTACTACGAGTACCTAATATATTCTGGACACGGGATAACCAAATGGCTGAACTTTTGAGTACTGGAGTTTAGGTTACTACAGTTTGGAAGACAAAAAGGTTTTTTATCTAAGCTAAACTGACGCGGGCGAAGCCGCGGGCAACAGCTAGTATATAATATTAACGTGATTAAATGAATATGAATAAGCCCACTATTAGCTAAGCCTGGCTTTCGAGTCTCACGGGTCTTGGTTCTGTCTACCCCGTAACGTATGATGATATGATACTGTAACTTTAGAAGAAATTGCGGTCAAAGGGTACGTTTAAAACCTACGCATGCATTAGTATTAATTATATTTGCACGTTTCAGACACCGGAGAGACACGAGCAGGCGCCAAATGTCGCATTCCGCAAAGGCTTCCGCCGAATAGAACAAAAACATCGCTGCTCAGAACGAAAGCTCAGAACAACGACAATACGGTCTGATATATTTATTAAGTACTATCTTTGCCCGCAACTTTGTTCCCGTGGCAATTTCGGGAAATCCCCTCTTAGTGCTCCCCTACACTCTCCAAGGAACCTACCTAAACTCCATTTATTCTTACCAGTCCTATCATGTAATAGTACATTGTGATATAAGTGCGGTAAGTTGAAAATTACAGCCGAGGCGATATTGCTAGCCCGAGCCGTAGGCGAGGGCTACAAGAAAAGCAGAGGCTGTAATTTTCAAAGCGCACGTATGTCATACGACGTTTTATAACATATTTGCGAGGAAATATTTAAATAAAACTCGGAAAACGACAATACCAAAGAAAAAGCGCACGGTATAGGTAATTTTACTTGTTCACAAATTAGCGATGCGCGCGCATCAGCGCTTTTTTTTAAGGCAAATGCACAAAAAACAGCCAGTATTACTAATAAAGTAAATTAATATTTTTGTGTTTTGTAACAGATAAATGGTTGTAATTTATTGTCAAAATTAATTTAAAGAATTAAATTTTTATTTATTTTATCTCCTAAAGTTAATTTTATTTTAAAATTATTATTCATAAAATGTTGAACACTTTTCTGACATAAAAACTCTTTGCTAAGATTTAAAAAAGTATCGTTCGTTTGACGGAGCGTGCGTTTTACTTTACAATAACGCACAAGTGCGTAATGAGATACAATACAATATTGAAATTGGTGAAATAAGTGACACTTTACGAGCAAATATGTTATAAACAATCTTACCATGTCTTTTTATGATTTTACAACAATATAAATTAAAATAGACTTTTTAGGAAATTACTTTCGTGGTTAATAAATGTTTTACTTTAGAATGTTTAGGTTTGAACTAATATTTGATTTATTTTCGACAAAATTTAACAAAAAGTGCTGTGAAGATTGTTTACATGATAGGACTGGTAAGAATAAATGGAGTTTACATGCACAATTTCTGTACGCCCGGTAGTTTCGGCTGTATTTTCTGTCAGTTATTTAGTGACTGAGTGAGCCACTAAATAACGGAATAGTTATATAGTGACATATATTGATGAATACTTTTTAATTTCTTTTTAGTTCTAGGGTATAATAATAGTGGTAGAGTCTCTCAATCCGTTTTGATTTTATTTAGGTTTTGATGAAATGTTTGCAGTCTAAGGAAATAACAAGATAAACTTTTAATAAATCATAAATCTCTTTCCACCCAAAGGTTGGCTGGAAGAAATTGCATTTATATGTATTTACTTAATTTGTTACAACTTTGTATGTTATTTTCTATAATGGTTTTTATATATTAGAAATACTTGAAATGCCTATTTATTGATACAGTCTCCAAGGCCGAAGTCCGCCAATCGCGCAAAAGATGACATGGTCTCGAGCAGACTCACTCACTCCAACACACCCCGTATAATCCGATCTGAAAGGGAAAGTAGGGCACCTCTTAAAGTAAGAAATGTTTATTGTTGTATTTATATTATTTTATGATAAATAAACTGCCAGATTTATTGTATTTTGGTTCTGATAATAGCATAAAAATTACCCAATTTTAATTTCAACATCCTATACTAACTTAGGTAACTAAACCAAACTAAAATCATATGACTCTATATTGTTAATAGTTACTTAGATAATTGCGTGCAAGTTACCAATTACTTTAATTAATTGAACTTTCAGAGACCATCCACCATACCGAAAAGAATTGTAAACGATAGTGTGAAAAACAGCAACCGCCCGATAATCACTGTGCCGATTGCAAATTCTGTGGTCTGATCATTTTAATTTAGTATCGATTTATTTTGAAATTTTTCTCGGCAACTAATAATCCACTAAATATAATTTTAATATTTTCAGAAGTCACATGGGAAAAGTCACAAGGTCACTGCTGGTCTGCCTGATCAGGTAGATAGATAGTTCCAATCATCAATACATTAAAACAGTGAATAAGGTGTCTACATTGAATATTTTTACAAAAAAAAATTAAGGCGATTTTAGTATGAGACACTATAACATAAATTGAAATGGCCCCTTGGCTAAAGTTGTTCAGCCTATTTGGCACGGGACAGAATAAGACCGTTCTCGCATTAGTTGGTTGGTATTGCTACCACATTTCATCCCGACGGAAGGAACGCACAAACTTGTTAATCATTTTTTTTAATCTCAAAACTTCACTAAAGAGGATTATATTATTTCTCAAGGCGAGGATCATACATAACACGTAAAGGAAGTCGCGGGCATCAGCTAATCTTAATTGTCTCAGCCGCAATCCCAGTGCTGAATATTGTATTGTATTTATCTATTTTTTAATAAAATTATTAGGTACTCACCTGTATAATTTAATCCAGGAAACAATAAAAAAATGCGAAGATTTAGAAGTACATCAAAGCGGTCAATTCGGTTATGTGGATGATCTAGGTACTCATCATATATTATTATTTTATTTTTATTTTAATTAATTTGTCAACATACTCAGTTTTTATAATATTTTTCAGAATCAATTACATCTCCTAGCGATAGGGGGATGCAACTAAAAATAAAATGGGAAGACAAAATGATGCATTTTGAAAAGTTGAAAAATGATCTATTTATCCGACAGGTAAGTGCCGTGCCATATAATAGCTAGACTAGATTCATATGAAGTTACTTAAAACCTGCTAAATTGTTTTTATTGAACAGAAAAAATCTAATATTGCCATTTAAACTCGAGATGATGATGATTGTACTGTACAGTAACATCCACATATTTTTTTATTAACAGAAAGACTTATTGGAAGTGTACGCGTGTTTGAGAGGCATCCACCAGCAGTTGGCGGAGGTCGGCCAGAAGGCTGTGCTGCCGCCGGCTGAAGACCTGAGGATCATGAACGTGTACAACCTGACTCCTGGGCAGCTGCTGCAGCTCTGTGCCAACTCCGACGGGAAGACGCAAGGCAAGTGGAAATATGTGTAGGAAGGATTTATTGGAGCTGTCCTATCTGTAGCTAATCTTTTAACATACCCCAACTGCCCTTCCTCCTATACCATGGAAGATCCACAAAAATCTAATTTTACCATTTCGACTCGCTAGCTACTAGCTGTTTAAACTACAAATCGAACGTTTTGCTCTGCTACCCCTGTGCATTCCAACGGGACACAGAACCCGTATCAAACAAACAACAAACAATTTGTAAGTATAACTATGATAATGTAGGAAACAGTAAAGATAAGTCACTGCATGATACAAAACGTCTTCGGAAGGTCAAGGTTACATGAAGCATGAACAAAAAACTGAGCATTGCATCTTTCCAGGACGTGAAAGAATTGGCAAAGCAATGAAGAAAGGAAAATAACTCCAACGACATGGATGTTACTTATAAATTGTATTATGATGGTTTTGTCTATTATACAGAGAACATATAGTCAGAACATTTTAGTTTGAAGTTTTAATAAAATCTTAAGATTAAACCTTGTGTGTATATTTTCAGAGATCCAACCATTAAATCCAACGCCGTTGTCTATTGATATAAATAAATTATACAACATGCCCTCGAAATTATTGGCTAATTGTGAGGAAACTTTATCGAAGAGAAAAGAAATTATAGACTGGTTCGAATCGCTAAGAAAACAAGAAAAGGTATGAAAGCAAAATGTGAATACGTATTTTACCCACAAACAAAATCCTTGTTATCAATTATTATGGACAAATAAATATTTCATTAATGTTTTTTGCAGGGTATAAGTATGAGTAAATTGTCAAAGAAACTAAATGAGTTCAGTGCAGAAAACGACATGCTTCATTGCAGTTTAGTTATGACCAAAAATGAATTTTATAATGAACTTAATGAACTTGTGGAAGTCATAAGGTACCTATGACCGAATTAACTTAATAATATCTCTGAACTTACCTTGGCTTTTAGAATAAAAATTCACACATTCCTCAATAATTCACTCATTTCTCCTATTTGAAGGATAGGGAAGATTGGCGTAGACAAAAGGAGGCTTATACCCAGCAGTGGGTCATGGAAGGCTGACGATGATGATGATGATGAGACTATTTGATAGCAATTTTTTACTAAAAGGTAATTCAATGTAACAAACTCTTCAGATTTGTTAGTATCTATTAGGTGAAGATATATTTAAGTAGTATAGTTTATGATAACAAAGGTATTGGTATCAGGAAAGGTATGAATGACACCGTAGCCATGCAGCTAAGATCTGAGGATATGATGTACGCGCTGTCCGAGATGAATGCCAAGAATGAAGACCTCAAGAAGAAATTAGTGAATAGTGATCATCTTAGATCGCAAAACAGCAGATATAGAGTTGAGGTAAGTTATTCCTTTAGAAAATATAATATCTAATCTACATGACGGAGTAACATAATTATACTCATTCTAATTCAACAGGAGTTGGAGAAGGAATTGAAAGAGGAGCATTATAAAAAGATGATGATGCGGGACAGGTTACTTAAGGCAGAGGGGCAGGTTAAAATCAATGTAGAGAGGGCTACTCAACTGGAGGCCACACTGGAGCAGGCCCGGACGCAAACTAGGAATCTTGAGAGGACGGTACAGCATTTACATGAGCAGGTATTACTTGTAATCCATATCCATACTTATAACGTTCCCAGGGCTAAACCGCTGGATCGATTTGATGAAATTTCGTATGGATATAGTTAAAGACGTAGACATGACCTGGGGTCAAACATAATCTTATTTCAAAATCAACACCTGAGGGCCTGATATGGGAGGTAAAAGTTAAATTACAATACAAAAAAACAGTTGATACCTGTATCAACTGTTTATTTGTATTGTAATTTAACTTTTTTAATCACTAGCCCAATCACTGCAAGTTTGGTTTGTGAAACTGAGAAAAAAGAGAGGTTAACTAAAAATGGACAAAGTTGTTTGCTCTCCCATACAAATGTACCAATCAGCTGTATGGGCTGTTGCGATATAACGTATCTAATAATTACATTTAAACCGATTACAGAATGAAAAGTTGCAAGCTGATTTTGATAAAGAATTAAGTAAATTAACTGCGTCAATCAAACAGAATACTGAGCATTTAGAGGAGATAGCAGATGCTCGCGAAAAACTTCAAGTAGAGTAAGTATATAAACCAATTAACGGTTATGCAAGTATTACAAATAGGGTAGATGACAACAAATCAAATTAGTTACTTTTTTCTAAATGTCAAAAACAATAATTTATATGGGACTTGTATGACAGTACTCAACGGTGACGTCACTTTTAATGGAGTCAAAAAGCATTCCCAATATACTTTAATTAGAACTAAAAAATAGTAAACCATGTTATAAATAAAATTGATCAATTAAAGTGACATTCAATTATAATGTTTCATTATTTAAATAGCATCATATATTTTATTTTGTACCCAGTCATCATCAATATTATAACAGGAATAATTTTAACCTTTAAAGGATTGAAATTGCTAAACGTCGGATTACCGCTAACATCGAATTAATCCGACAAACATAACGTCGTATATTTACGACAAAACCTTCGTAATTTTTTTTGGCGTTAGGTAGTTATAATTATGCTTCTTTTAACTAGAGTAAAAACGATAATGTTGAAAAAATATGTTCTGGCACAGAGGGAACAACTCATAGAAATAACTGTTTGCTTTAGAAAAGAACAACTGGAAAGGCGTATAGAAGATTTGTCAGCTTATTACAATGAATCATTAGAAAATTTGAAGAGTGAAATGAATACCAACGTGGTAAAGTTGATAGAAACAGACGAAAGGTACCAGCTGGAGATGAACGAGAAGAAAAAGTTAGAAGACAAGATATCGTCCCTCTGCGCCCAGCTGCTCGAGTCGGAGCTGAAGTACAAGGACTTGCAGAAGCACTTGGAGGATAATGAACAACTTTCATGTTAGTATATCTACACCTAACTACGTGCTTTACCGTAAGTATGGGGGTAAATAAATAAAAAAAAGAGTTATCAAAACTTGTCATTACGCGTGAAATCATGATTTTTTTTCATTTTAAAATTATTATATTTTTTACTCGACTGCAAAATAGTACTAATGTTTTTCATGTGTGTATGTTTATAATATTATTTATTACCACATATCTCTCGAACGACTGGATGGATTTTCATAATAAGGTAGGTATATGTAGTTAATTCGTATCGACAGGTGTCGTTAAAAAAATCCCACATAGCGGCTGTGAGGCGCTTTTATTGGAAGTGATTTTTGTAGGTACGTAGGACCTACGTAGGTATATCAATTAAAAATGCCTTATCATAAGGATTACAATAATGTATATGCCGTTTATATTTTTCTGCAGTCGGGATTTTCGTTTTTTATTTTTTATTTATGACTTGTTTATCTAATTACTACATTTAATTGTTTAAGATAAATTCGATGACTGCCAAAAGGAGCTCGATACTACAAAGTACGAGTTAAATATTGCAGAACATGAAATTGTTGATTTCAAAAATAGACTTTCAACGCAAAATGAACAAATTCAGGAATTACAGGTATATTTAAATCACTTATTTGACGAGTTCTAAACTATAAGTAAAAATGTTTTGACTAAAGATTTACAATACCTGTTTTATTGATTTTATTTTAGCAAAAATGTAAAGACTCTTACGAGTTACAAGAAAGTTTGAAAGGCGAGTTAATTTTCAAACAAGATTGTATTAAGGGATTAGAAAACAAAGCTATGTATTTGGAAAAGCAATTGCAAGATAGGTAAGTTCATAGGTACTTTAAATATTATTTTATCAAGCTTGAGTTTACCGCGCCCATTCAAGTAGTAGTGACCGGCCGGGTCGAAAGTTTATAGAAAGCTTATGTTTTTAATAAATAAGTTAATAACGCAAATAAGTCGCAATTTTTTTTATTGGATTTTGGTTTCGCCCATAAATCCTGTTTCGATCGGACCACTATCACGAACTAACTATAACTATCACTACATTTGAAATACCCACATGCCATTTGCTGTCTTATAATACGATGTTCATTATACAACACGTTTATTCAAAATGTAGAGTAATATGTTTTTGTAAAGAAAAATGAACTTTCAATCCATATCATTCGCTTGTATTTTAAAGAATGTGTGATGTGAGTGGATATTACATAATATCGATAGGTTTATTCTTTGATGGATAAAACAAGACTTAGTAACTTCAATGTTTTATAGCAAGTCAAAAATGACTGAATATGAAGAGGAGCTTACAGCATTAAGAGACCAGCTCAATCGTTTACACGAACATTTTGGCGATTTCGAAAATATCAGTGACTTGTTGGAAATGGTAACGTAAAATTTTTACTTTAACCATTTAAATTTAGAGATTGTTTATTTTATGTCGCTTTTTCGTATACGGGTATCTAAGCAACAAAATGCTCCCATTTGTTTTCAAAACTTTTGTTCTTGCGCAGTTACTGTATATTTTATTTTTATGATTGAAAACAAGCAGTCTACATAATATACTTAGGTACATACGCATTCAATTTATTTGTTCTTATTTTATTTAGGTAAGTCAACAAAAAGAAAAATTGATAGAAACCACACGCCAACATGAAGAATTGATAGAACTGTTGCAAAATAAAGATTTGGAAATAGACCAGCAGGCAGGAGACCTTGCGCAAAAAGACTCTCAGCTGGAAAAGAAAAATGATATCATAAAGATGCTCTCGGACAAGGACGACGAGCAGGCGAACATCATCAAGTTGCTTCGGAACAGTCTGGAAATGAGATCCCACGCAGATTCTGAAGTTAGTAAAAGTGATATGATACAATATATCTTTATTATATGTATGGCTATTGCTACTCTTTCAGTCAACTACCCAAAGGTAGTGATTTCTCTATTTCTTAAATCAGTATTTAAAGTTTAATTTTAGATTTCAGTGTTCCTTCCTTTTGGACAACTTAATACCTACTACTTATCTATTTTGTTTACAGTTGCAACAAAAAATTGAAGAAAAGAATACAGAAATAGATAAACTAATAACTTCATTAGAAACAAGAAAGCAACAGATAGCAGAATTAGAAAAAATAATTATTACTCTCGAAGAGCAAGCACGTAAAGCTAATATTCAAATATCAAATCTGGAAACCATTATTTTGACTTTGGAGGACCAGTCAAGAAAAGAAAATTCACAAAAGAGAAAAGATCAGGAAAAAATTTCTTTGTTGGAAAGCAAAATTCAAGAATTTGAATCTTTCTACACAAATCAACATATCAAACGCCGACAGGACTTGGCTACACCTTCAGATACCTTGGATAATTTGATTAAACTTCTTGAGAACGAAATTGGGGTGCCTTTAGAATCAGATTTAGCTTTACAAGATAAGGAATATATGAAACAAAAAAAATATTCCGGCGACCGTAGACATCGCGACAGACTTGATGGAGAGCCGCCTCTGTATTCGGAAGCTGAATCAGCAACTGCTAACATCAGACATTTTGGCATTCACTCTTTAGCCTCGAACGATGAAAATTACGCTGGAGACAGTCTTGATCGTAAAAAAGCCATCACTAATATGGACATGCAAAAAATGATTACTCCAGAAACTGGTAGAGCCTTCGGTTCGTTTCCGGTAAATAAAGAACTTAATCCTAACAAGGTTGACGCACCAGCGCCGTCTCTTAAAAAAACGATAGCGCCTAGAAACTTAGGATTATTTTCACCTGAAAAACTCCAAGAAGACAAGAAATATAAAATGTTCAAACTAGCTGGACATAGACTTTGAATTGTCTTGCTGTTGTTGTAAATGTTATGATAATTTGTTCATTTTGCTTGTCTCTACCACATAGATGAATATTTTTGAATATATGTACTAGTCTATGTATGACAAACCGCTACCTTTTATTTTTAGATTTGCGGTCTTCAAAAACTTATCGTATTGTTGTTTCTTTGTATTATTATTTTAAATATTTGATATCTCATATACTTACTGAACTACTTTTTTTTATTAGCGCAGTTTTTAGATTTTACAGAAATCTTTTTTTTAAGGTTCCGTACACGGATCACTTTGTTGTCCGTCTGTCCGTCTGTCTGTCAAACTTTTTTCCTCAGGAACGCTTAAAGGTATCAAATTGAAATTAATATCGAATACTCGGATTATTTTTTTGCAGAAAGAGACCTTAGGGTCTCTTCTGCAAAAAAATATTATCTCATTTTAGACAATATCAATGAAAAAATACCAACAACAGTTGGTTTTTTCGACATGACACGTGCATTCGATTTTATGTCACATGATTTGCTTTTAGAGAAATTGCACAATCTTGGCATAAGAGGATTAGCGTTTGACTGGTTAAGTTCGTTTTTAAAAAATAGACAACAAGCTGTTGAAATAAAAAGTATAGATAGTAATGACAATGTAATTTATAATAAGTCAGACTATCGAATTAACGCGACAGGCGTACCTCAGGGAACAGTTTTAGGACCAATTTTATTTTTATTATATATAAATGATCTCCCTGAGGCAGTAAAGCATAAATGTATCATGTTTGCAGATGATGTTTCCGTAATTATTCCATCTAATAATGACATTTTAGAATACGAGCTTGACATTAACTATACATTTAAAACTATAATTGATTGGCTTAAAAATAATAATTTGACTGTAAATTTAAATAAAACTAAATACATATATTCAATTCGGTACACATAGACAAAATAAATCTAAATTTAATATTAATTACAATGGAGAAATGATTGATGAAGTAACTGTAACAAACTTTCTTGGAATTTCAATAGATGAAAATTGTAATTGGAAACAACATATAAAAAAAATATGTACTAAATTAAATCGTTATGTATATGTTTTAAGACGATTACACTATACTTCGGCCAGATCCGCTACGCTAACTGCCTATCATGGCTATGTTGCGTCAATTTTACGATATGGACTCATGGTTTGGGGTAATTCTGTTGATATAAACAAGCTATTCATTGCTCAGAAAAAATGTGTTCGTGCCATATGTGGGAAGAGGCCCCGAGAGTCTTGCAAACCATTATTTAAAAACTTGTCTATCTTACCTCTTCCTTGCATGTATATATTGGAAGTAGCTTGTTTTGTCAAAGAAAATATTGATTTGTTTATAAAGGTATCACAATGCAGAAGTAGAAGAGACCCAAATATAATTATAAGTTTTAAAAATCCAAAATTAGCTTTATCGCAATCAGTGTAGCTACATGTGTGTAAAAATCTATAATGCTATACCAAAGGACATAAAATTATTACCAAACATTCAATTTAAAAGAAAATTAAGTGATTGGCTTAAGGAAAAAAACTTCTACTCTGTATCAGAATTATTTGCGAAATGTTGACATTAATTAGAATTTTAAAACTTGACATGTATTAAATTGTATTGTAATTGTATTGTATTAAATTGATAATTATTATTTAAAATTTGCATGCTAATTATAGTTAAATAGGTATAAGGACAATCTATCTGTAACACCTTTATATTAACCAATGATATATTATAATACAGATATGTTACGTTCATAGTAATTTGCGTTTTAGGTCTGTTCCGAGCAATCCAAAACTACACACATCGACAAGTTTTACTGATAAGTAAGACAAAAGATACAAAAGAGCATGCGAATGAAAGAGATAGCAATAGTTTTCAATGATTCCTCGTCAAATGTTTCTTATGCATAGAGTAACATTTTTTGTTGTAGAGAGGACACTTATTTGAAAAGAAAGTACATGGGTAAGAAATAAAACATCTTATAAAAGTAAATCATATATATTGAAATATTTAACAATTCAGTGTCGGAAAAAACTCAGAAACCTAATTGATAAAAAGAAAAACAATAGTAATCCTCAATTATCAGTATAATGTATTATAATAGTAGAAAATCGAATTCAGTGAAACTATTTTAATGTTTATTAAATTAGTCCATTACACACATTAGATAGCTATTATAATAACGAACAATAATAAAAAACAACTGAATTGGCAAAATTTAGGCATTGAAGTCACCATCAGTATTCGATTCTGCACTAACTAATCTATGTCCGCAGCGCACGCATCCTTGTCGCTCTCACGTCAAAACTAGAATCTCTCTTTCTTTGTCTGAACATGGCGTCAGTGATTAGATTATTTGGAAAAATAATTGAAATATACTAAACAATCAAACTATTTTTGCATACACACATGTGATAAGAGATCCCTTGTACTTTGTTTACTTTAGAATCATAATTGGAACACTTTCGAAACACACACGATGGAATTTTTAATATATTTTGGTAAGGACACAGGAACTTACGACGCGGTACGCTCGACGAGGCGCTGGGCGCAGACTGATTACAAGACGTTCCAATTGGGTCGTATTCGAGTCTTCACAGCGCGCGCGCCTATAACATATCTGCCTCTTGTTTACATAGTATATCATTGATATTAACCCTATTTATTGCAAATAAATGATTTGACTTTCTGTTCTGTTCTGTTCTGTTCTGTGCCCTCCCAGCCAGTGGTTAAACTGCAAGAGTTTAGGGCTGGGTCCACCTCCCGAGGAGTGTACTTTCCGCGAGAGAGCCGAGCCTGAGCGTTATGGACATTCTCGGTTTCGTGCCGTGGAGGAGTACTCCGCTCAGACGTGAAACCCTAATCCCCAACTCGAGAAACCAGTTGGGCACGTAGATAGGATTGGGAGTGTAGGGCGGGGCAGCCAGGAAATTGGAATGACAGGAGTTTTACAATCGACCGGATTCTAGCACCAAGCCAATAAATTAGGAAATAGATACTATACTTGGTGTGTAATATATACATGGAAGGGAATGAATGGGCTGCGTTGATGATACGGCCGGGTCTTCATGTCGCTTGCTTGATTCCTGTGGGTGCAGAAGATTTTAATGATGTCGTTGTCTGGTCCTGGGCGGTTCGTTTGGGGTTGGTGGTCTACGTCTTCTTTGGGTACTCATGGTTTCGTCGCTAGAGTTTCCTGGCGGGTCGTTGGTGTTTACTGTGACCTCCATTGGTTCATCTGGCTCTGGGTCCGTCTCCGTGTCTGTTTCAGAGTGGGCATAAATTTTTTCTGCTGCCTTTTTCATTTCTGATCTGTTTTTAGCTAATTCCGTCCATTCCTCCTTTGTTTTATTCGTGTAATGGCGTATGTCGTGGTTAAGAGACTCTTCCCAGGAATAAATGGGACGTCCAACTTTGCGTTTGATTTCTTTGTGATTGTAGGCTGCGTGAAGAAGGTGAGGGCTTGTTCGTCTTAATATATGCCCATAGTATGAAATCCTTCGTACTTTTACTATTTTTGTTATGGTTTTTCCTCCTAGTACGTCTTTTATTTTTCCTTTGGGTGGGTTTTTAGAGACGTCTAACATGCTACGTAATATTTGCCTCTCATATTGTCTGAGTCGGGATCGGTTTGCTTTAGTAAGCGCTGTTACGTTAAGGCCGTAGGTCATACAGGGTCGGATCACCATTTTATAGAGAAGCAGGGTAATTTTCCATTCGATTTTGTTGTTTTTTATGAAAGGTATTAGTGACTTAGAATTTTTGATGGCTTTTACGCAACGTGTTTTAAGTGTAGCCTTTCGATTGTGTGAGGCTGTTATGTACGTACCGAGGTATTTAATTTCTGCTACTGGTTCGATTGTTACTCCCCCAATGTTCTGCACGGTTGTTGGTCGGTTAAAGGGAAAAATGGGTCGCGAACTACCAATTTAGTTTTTGTTTCATTTATTGTGAGGCCGACTGTTTGCAGTAAAGATTTTAGTTTTAGAGTGATACGGTTGAGAACCTCCAAGTCTTCCCCTATTAAAATTAGGTCATCCGCGTACGACAGTACTAGAGGTAGCGTTATTTCGGTATCCTGGTCGAGTTTTACTGCCTCGTCTTCCTCCTCGAGCGTCCTGAGAACGTCGTCTATGATTATGGTAAATAGTCTTGGGGATAGTGGGCAGCCTTGCTTTACCCCCTTGCCTTTGTTGATAGTATGAGATGATTGTCCGCACCATGAGATGAATGTTTTTTCATTCATACACGCTTTTATTATTCGGTTAGTAAGTGGCGCGCCTACTCTTGTTAAGAGTATATCTTTTAGAACTTCCAGACTGACATTGTCGAATGCTTTTTCTAGATCCAGTGCCGCTACAAACACAGTTGTTCCTTCTCTCCATTTTGTATCTAGTATCCGCCGCAGTGTAAATATATGGTCATATGCTGATCTATTGTCTAGGAAAGCTGTTTGGTAGCTTCCAAGTGCGTCGGTTAAGGCATCTAGTTTTTTTAAAAGGAGGTTGGCGTATATTCTGTACCCAACGTTACAGATGAATATTTTCCTAAAATCGTTGATTTGTTTGGGGTGTGCTATTTTTTGTATTGGTACTTGTTTAGTGAGGCGCCATTCCTCGGGGACCTCGTTGGTTTGCCAGATTAATGCCATTGTTTTAGATAATTCTACTGTGAACTCCTCGGGGGCATATCTATACAGCTCAGGTACGATTTGGTCCGTGCCCGGCACGGTGCCATTTTTCATACTTTTTATAACGTTTTGTATATCTTCCGTGGTGGGTGGTTCCAGGTGGGATAGTTCGTTGCTTTTTTCCCCCACGGTGGCAACTTGTTGACCCTCGCTCTTTTTTAAATCTGCAATCCAGTTGGACATCGGTATATAATATTTAGTCTGTGCTCTGGAGCATTTTCTTTTATGGCTACGAAAGTATTTATAAGTGATTTTCATACGCTTCGATTTATGAGCTTTGCTAAGCCCTTTGAAAAATAGTGCTACTTCTTTAGCTTCCTCGTTTTCAAGGGACTTTTTAAAGTTGCGGCGGGCCTCGGTCACCTTACTATGTAAAGTTTTGTTTTGAGGGTCTTTTGCTTTTAAGAAGATAGCTTTTTGCAGAGTAGCAAGTGCAAGCCTACTTTCTTTTGTTTTCGCGATTGGTTTTTGTAATACTTCGTGGGCCGCTTCTTTTAATATATTGTTCAAGATGTCCCATTTTAGTGGCTCGGAATTGGGGTTGAGTGATTTAATTGTTGTAATTTTTTTTTTATTATGTTATGATAAGCAGTTTCACGCGTGCCATCTTGTAATGATTCGTAGTCATATTGTTTGTAGTTAAATTTAGTTTTTTTAATATGAGGAGTTTCCGCATGCCTTGTTGATTTTGAGAAAGAGTATGTCCGGATGATGCCCCATACTAGTTTGTGGTCCGAGTGGACACTTAGGTTGTTTTCGCCCATTATGCTGTGAAAGTATATTCTCATTTTCATACTAGTTATGATGTGATCAATTGGCGATACCATTGTTGTTTTTTTATTGTCTGATTTAAACGTAGTACGACATGTAGATCTACCAAATGTGCTATTTATTGTGAGTTGTTGTTGTTGTATAAGGTTAAGAAGGTATCTCCCGTTTGTGTTGGAGTCCATGTGATAAAGGTTTTTCCCGATTTGCTTAGGGAAAGAGCCCTTGACGTCCTTTTTCCCTATATGTGCGTTGAAGTCGCCTAATATGATAGGGTGTGCGTAGGTCGGAGCCTTCTGAATTAAATTCCCTATCTGCGTGAAGCAGGACATTGATTTTACTGGGACATGGGTTGTTATGATTAAAAGATATATTTGGTTTGTGACATTAGCGAGATTAATGCGAAGAAGTGTCGCAAGGACGTTTTGGCTTTCGCGGTATACCTGAATTACTTCGTGATTTATGTCGTTCTTGATTAGTATTGCTACACCTCTGCGTTCTACCGTATTCTTTCCGCTACCTAATATCCAGTTATAGTGTTTGGATTTGTATTCTCCGTTAACAAGATGGGTTTCTTGTAGCCTGTTCTTGTAGCCCTGCTATGGTTATATCACGTTCGGATAGCTCTTTATCAATCTTGATTTTAGTCTGTGTCTGTGCACAGCCTTTTACGTTCCAGGTCGCGATTGAAAGTGAGTTGTATGTCCTAGATATAGGACTTGCTAATGGTAGGAGGGACGGAGCCCATTAGGGCCGATTTGACTGTATATAATTTCGGATCCGCTTGATAATGGACTTTGTGTTGTATCTTGATAATTTGTTCTGCATTTATAGCTAGGTGGTGTTTTGTTGCCGGGTTCGCGGAGTAATTGATTATGTGCGTTGATTTGTACATTATTCTCATTTTGGGTAAGATTTGTAATGTCTGCGATGCTATCATAGTGGTTGTTTTCGAAGTATAGGTATATGTTTGCCTCCACTGGGCTTCCTGAAGGACGATATATGATTGGGTCTCGGTACTGTCCGAAGATGTGTACGTTAACTAGATAATACTCAGCTGCGGCAATTATTGCATCTTCGCCTCCCCAAAACCCGTCATCAAATTGCTTTTCGATGTATCTGTCAATCAGTTCGTTATGTGGTGGCTGATTGCTCGTATAAGGGCAGTCCGCCAATTCGAAGATATTGTTTTGTAATGCAAGGTGAACGCGTTTTACAAGTTTGTTATCTTTAATATAAGTTGCGATATCTTTACGTACCATGTGGTGATCAAATGTAAGCCCAAGTACATTATTTATTTGGTCGGCTATAGCTCTAAAAAGGCAATTGCCGTCTTTGACCATTTCTGGGACTATTATGTCTTTTATGATTATGGTGGTCATTATTTGTGAATTTAGGACCAGATGTTTGTCTATTGTTTATTAGCGATAAGAAGCGCAATGGGTTTAGAATATTTTGGGTGAGGATTTTTAACTGCCCCAGCTGCGTAATTTTTAAAAGAGTTTTTAGTGATTCTTTCGTTTTGTTTCCGTGAGAAAGCGTCTGTTATGTTTTCTAGCAGATGTTTTATTGCTGGATGTTTAGTGATGTTGTTTGCAGTTGGGTTATTTAGTATTTGAAATGTATTTTTCTTTGTCGGCGTGGTGCTTTTGGGCTTTACCACTTTATGTTTGTTGTTTATTGGCTTAAATGGCTTTTTTGTGGGCCGGTTTCCCGTGGGGATTTTTTCTCGGATTTATTATCAGCTTTTCCAGATTTAAACTGGCGGAATAGATATAATGGATTAAACTATCGCATGTGATATATAGTGGGTCTAGGTTCCATTCGAAATTAGAAACAGGCGGAGTAATTATGATCAGACGGAGTAACTATTAGGTGGTTTGGATCTCGGTTATATATGGACGATTAGGTTTAGTTAGCACACTTGCGCGTTTGGATCGATATTCTGATAAATAGCTCGACTGAGTTTAATTTGTTTAATTTTAAATGATTATTTGGCTAAGAGGACGAATTGATTTCGGCTAGGTTTAGGACGCGGAGAGTTAGGTGGTCTACATCTAGATTTGGTTAAAACACGCACACGTCGCGAGGACAACGGATGGAGTTGGGTTGCTTAGGTATATGAGTATATTATTATTATTGTTTTTTAAATTATTATTAGTACATCCCTGTTGCGGCTGCGTTTGAGAGGCTGAAATAAACTGTTAGGTACCTTATTATCTAAGTTATGGTAAGTTCACTAGAATGCTAGGATATAAACCCTGAGGGAATAGGTAGTAGGAGGCTTATATCCAGATTATGATCCGACTACAAACTAACAGGCCCGATTGCGATTGAATTCATAGAGCTGAAATTTTAGAGTTATAAAGTTTGATGGTTATATGTAGATTCTTGAAACCATGTATGCTTGGAGAAATAATTAACAAAATGATTCTAGGATGGATTCTAGGTTGTAAACCGTCAATTGCTGGGTATGGTAGGAGTATGATGTTAGATGGACGTAGTTTAGATTATATTCAATGCACAAGCGGGCGGAATCAGTTGCCGTCGAATTTAAATGCAGGAGTGTAGTAATTTATTGTTTAAGTTTAGTATAATCAAAGCATGCAAAAGACTGGATGTTTAATGGGTAAGGCTGTCTGCCCCTGAATTTAAGGGGCTTAAGCAGTATTTAATTAGAACTATACTAAAGTCCGACCTCAGACGGGCAGAGTCAGTTGCGGCCGGATTAAATGGTGAGATATATATATGTAATGGGTTCGAATTTCGGGATCAATGTTATATCAGATCAAAAGATTGTAAATGGAAACGTTTTTTGCGGAAATGGGTACGGTAGTAATAGTATGTGCTGTTCACTGGAAAAAATATTTCAAATAGTCACATGCAGGTCTTACGTCACATGCACTGCACAGTTTTATTTGTACTAATTAATTTTATGATTAGACTGAGTTGAATTCATTCGAAGTTTTTGGGAGTGTTTAATGTAGGGTAGTGAAACCGCGTGCATGGAAACTTCTCACCCGATTGTTTCAGCCTACTCGTAGAACTCCCAGGTCGCGGGTATTTTTCTTCTTCTTCAGTCGATCACTGCACTTCTTTAGTTTAATGTTTATCGCGGATTTGTTGTTTTGGACCACAAACACATACGCAGCACAAGAAAAAGTTGTTTGTTTGGGAATCGCTGGTAGCTAAGAATTTTTCACGACCCGGGGGCCGGAGTCAATATTACACAGATCGAAAAGTCACCGATTTTTATATTGACTAAAATTTATTAGACTTTGCACAAATTTGACACAAATATATAATCACGAAAGGCGAACTGTTTGTGCGAAAAACAGACTGCGAAGGCACAGCGACGCGGCAGTAAGTTGTCCTGAGTTTCAAAGGTGGAATATAGGTACTATAAAGCAGTCTAGGTTAACAATCTAGGTTAAGATAGAGTTAATTGTGGCAAAATTTACAGTGTTGAGTTATATTAATTTTCCAAAATAGGTACGGATATGTGTACTGTTCACTGGCAAAATGAATTCAAATGATCGCATGCACTACAAAATTCTTCGTTCACTACACTTCTTTTATTTAATTTTAAAAATTATCGCGGATTTATATTTTGGGCCAGAGAAATTTAATATTTATTTGGAAATCACTGATAACTTAGAGTTCTTCACGACACGGGGGTCGGGGTATTCACTCGAGCGCTAATAACACTATTTTATTTTGATTTAATTGTATATAGATTAGATTTATTTAATTTGGCACAAATTAATAGTCACCGGTAGACTATTTTTCGAAAAACAATATACGAATGCACACAACACACAACACAGCGCGGCCGTAGGTAGAAAGGATAAATGTTGCAGAGGCGGACTCTTTCAACATTTTATTGTTTCGAGGAGCAGGCTAAGACGCGTGCGCACCCGACAAGGTCCCGGACGAGACTCGCTGCAAATAAATGATTTGACTTTGACTATAAATTAAAAACAGTGTGACCGTTTTAGGTATTTTCAGTAGTAATTTAGTATAATTGGGGCATTTTAGAATGTTGTTAGTATAATTTTAGTACGTAACTAAATTTTAGTATAATGTTGGTAGAATTTTAACTATTTTGTTTATTTTGGTATTTTCGCGTGTTTTCACGTAAAAACTCCTCCCTCCCTCCCGAAAATTTCCTCCTTTAAAAATTTCGGAATTCCTCAGGTTTTTAAGAAATTTTTCCGTTCTCGTGAATATTTCCAAGAAAGTTACCGCCTGTTCTTTGAAGTGTTTGAAACATATCACTACCCGTACGCTTCCTTTTTTTTGCGTCCTTGTTTTTTTGTCCGGTAATTTTGAAACGATTATTCGGATTTGTTATTGAAATGTGTGTTTTACGTAGCATATTTCTGAAAAAAATGTAGTACAGTTTTAGTGTTAGTACAGTTTTGGTATTTTAGAATTTTTGTTTTTAGTATGTTTTAGTACTGACAGCCACACCGACAGCATAATTTTTTGGTATTTTGTCAAATTTTAAAACTCACACTAATTAAAAAATATATATTTTGACATTGACAGTGACAGATGACAGAATTGACAAATGCATAATTTTCATTTCATTCATTTCTGTTCTTTCTGACTTTGTTTTTGCATGGTTTTGGCAAATAAATTCCTTGATTTTTTCTTAATATTACAATATCAAGCGCTGTTTTATCAATAAATGATTTAATATATTTGTTCTTTACCTTTACTGTTCAATTTTAATCTAAAATGTCTGAGCGAAAAGTATTAAACGTAAGTATGGATAATTTATATTATACATCCACCAGTTTTAACTTTCTACGTTTTAGCACTCAACTTTTATTTATTATTGCTTTATTCCAGAAATACTACCCACCGGACTTTGATCCGTCTAAAATTCCTCGCATGAAACTGGCGAAAAACCGCCAATACACAGTACGTCTTATGGCTCCATTCAACATGCGTTGTGCCACTTGTGGCGAGTACATTTACAAAGGAAAGAAGTTTAATGCTAGAAAAGAAGATGTAGAAAATGAGGACTATCTCGGTATAAGGATTTACAGGTTTTATATCAAGGTAATTAAAATATTAATAATACATACCAGTCTTTGTAGCGGAGATGTTGCCGATGTATATCTTTTGACTATTTAGATGTATAATTGCGACAATTTAAGGTTTGTACTGTGGCTACTAATAAAAACAACAGAAATTTAGTAGACTATGGACAGATCACTACTTCATACTTTTACTATTTTATACTTATTATCTGTCTGACATAATCAGGAATCAACAAGATCATTTGCGCAACTTGCCAGATTTGATTACATGTCCGTATTTATATAGAAACCTAAATGACAGTTCAAACTGCATTTTGAAATTTATTTTGGTTTGTAAATATTAAAGTATGAAATAGATATAGTCTTATTGCCCTATATAGTGGTCAAATATCTACCATGTTTTGATGTAATAATCAGCCCATATGTATAAAAATTTCAGTGCACACGATGCCTGCAAGAGATATCTTTCAAGACAGATCCTAAGAATACAGATTATGAGATAGAAGCAGGTGCTACCAGGAACTTCATGGCTCTAAAGTTGGCCGAGGAGCAGGCCAAACGGGAGGAAGAGGAACAAAAGGAAGAAGAGGCCAATAACCCCATGAAGTTGTTAGGTATAAAATATGCTCTCCATTTATATCATTTTTATGTGCCTAATCAAATCTAAATATAAGCTAAGACTCTAAGCAAAAAATCTTGTCATTTTTTCACCACTTAATAGTGGTGATAGATAGTGAAGCGGTCGAGTGGTAGGGCACCCGCCTGTGAATGCAAAAGGTCCCAGGTTCAAATCTTGCCTGTGCTACATGAGTTTGTATACCAATCTGACTCATGTACCTATGTTAGTTTACATCGACCACCACTTGCTTCCAGTGAAGGAAAAAATCGTGAGGAAACCTGCACTCTGGTTGATGATTATCAACTAGTGTGTGAAATGGAGAAGGCAATGGCAAACCATTCCATTAAAATTGCCAAGATAGTTGTTGTGTGTGTTTCATTCCATATAATGACCACAACCCTCAGTCATGAGGAAATATGACTACAGAGAAAAGAGATAGTAAGATAAAATTATTTATTTGCTGCTCTAGAATATACAAAAATATTCTTCCATAGAATATTTCAATTTAGATAATTGCTTAACACCGTACTGGACAGTAAACTGCTTTAGCAGTTACAACAATTAAACTTCTTTAGTGTCTCGTTTACTGTCTGGCAAATGTTAAAAATAAATGCTAAACATTTTTAAGCTTTTCTCTACTAGTTACTGTCAGTTTTTGTAACTGGAAATTTACACTATATTTGCCATTATTGTAGCTATTTATTATTATTTACTATGTGGGGACGCCAGCGCGAGCACCAGACGGGTGATCAGTCCACTTATGCTGGGACCATTTCACCCAATTCCCCGAGACCCATATAAGGTTTTGAGTTACCTGGTTAACTCACGTTGGTGGCGAACCACTGAATCTACCTGTTGCTTTGGAGAATATTAACAACTACCCTATTATTGTAGTTAACTAATACATGTTGAACTTGCAGAATACAGAACAGAGCAGTCCCGACAGGAGATAGAGCTCCTGGAGAGCCTGGAGGAGCTGAAGGAGTTGAACCGCAGACAGCGCGCGGTGGACTACGAGGGCATGCTGGCGCAGTACCGGCCCGAGAGCGCCGAGCAGCGCCGCGCGCGCGAGCAGCGGGAGGACGACGACTTCATCAGGTGCGGCTCAAATTATCGATTGATTGTTATTGTAAAGTAGTGTTGCAGGCACAGATAGCCCCTAATAGATTCCGCTTGTATGGGCGTCCGCGGTCACCGCACTTACATGCTTTTGCACGTATAAATGAAATTGCTTCATTAGTTGCGACCAGAACTCAGACCTGTGAGGTTGTTTCGTGAAAATTTCCGAAAAAATCTATTACATTCGTTGAGTGTGTAAAAATGAGTACATGTTCCATAAAATGGTGCAGAAAATCATCAAGGATATCAAATCTCCAAAAGGCTGGTATAACTTCCCAATATCCCTTTCTTAGTGCTCACTTACACTAAATAAAAAAACCTCTGCAAAATTTTAAGTTTTTACATTCAGCAGTTTTATCTCAGCTGTGATATACCATTCAGTCAGAGTCATAGATAGATTTCATAATCCGCTCAAAGTTAGAAACATGATCGAGTACCAAACCTTCATCCACACACATCTAAGCTTTCGCATTGATATTATTTACCTATTTGTAGTATAACCAAGTATACCTGAGATGTGTTCTAGACTTCAATGTCTTAAAAATGGACTATATTCTTATAAATCTAAATGTCTATTTCTCACGAAAGTTTTAATCAAGTCATATTCACAAAGTACAGAAATAAGAATAGAATATAATAATGTAAAATCAGAAATGGATTTTGCTGCAATAATGAATCTACTGCTGCTTATCATATAGATTTCGATGTAGACCAGTTATTTTTGAAGTAATGACGTGGCTGGTCTTATAGCTAGAATATTTTGAAATTACTAGTGTGTCCACAGCTGGTACTAATTAAAGACTAAAAAATAATTATTTTTAAATTGTATATAAACATTTTGGCCATATTTTTTTTCTGAAGTATCTCTTATGTACAGTTTTGTTATGTATTGATTGATATTGATATTGCAGGTCAGTGAAATTCAACAATCCATCAACACAAAAAGTGGTTGCTGAAGAGATAATAGAAGATGTGCCGGACGAAGATGAGCCACCAGCAAAATCTTCCAGGATCGAGGTTAAGCCAGCAAAGCAGAGCGGAGAGAAAAAAAATGAGTCGTGGAACAAAAGCATTGGGGTGTTGTCAAATAAACCAGCTCTTGCTAACTTGGTGAGAAGTAAAAAGAAAGAAGCTGATTCAGCAACAATACCAACTACGTCAAAGACAGAGACTAGTACAGAAAATTTAAATAATAGTACAAAAACAGAAACCGCAAAGCCTTCAGGGTTATCATTGTTGGCAGATTATTCTGGAAGTGACAGTGATTCTTAGTGAGTGAATTTTATTTTTTATTGAGTTAGTAATAAGCTAAACAATAAACATAGGTAACTTATGTCTATATTTTTCATTTTATTAAAGAATCAGCGTGAAATACCCAAAATATAATTCGGTAAACGTGTACCACACGTATAGAAAATTACTTTGAAAATATGTCCTGTAGATTTTTGTAAAGGGCAGGAGTAACAAACATCCGTCGCCGCTAACATCTAGATGGCGCTGTCAGTATTGACCGCACTATGATTTCGTTTCAGTAATACAGAGTTACCTAGCTATAATCAGTACACCTTAGAGATAATCATCTTTTTCAGATTGGCCTGGGTCTTGGATGTTTATCTATATATGTATTTGTCATAAAATATAGTATCGTTGAGTTAGTATCCCATAACACAAGTCTCGAACTTACTTTGGGGCTAACTCAATCTGTGTGATTTGTCCGTATATATTTATTTATTTTATTTATTTATTTATAATCATAATTTCTGAACTAATGTCTAATTGACAATGTCTTCTGTTTTTCTTTTTAGAGAAAAAAAAATATAATGGAGAACTTTATTTCACAACTAGCTTCGCTCCTGTGGGAATTTCGGGATAAAAAGTATCCTATGTGCTATTCCCGGTATTTTTCTACCCATATACCAAATTTCATCGAAATCCGCCCAGTAGATTTTTCGTGATTGAGTAACAAACATCCTCATCTCTCAGTGAGATGAGGATCCATCCTCAATCAAACTCACATCCAAACTTTGACATTTATAATATTAGTAGGAAGTAGGATACGTACCCAATATTATGTACGTGAATGCTACGTGAAAACACAAGTTTTAACTGATCATGTTTTTACTTATTGCTCCGGTAATTATATTGTTTGTATAAATCAGTAACTAGTTAAAGGTCTTTTGAGATAGGTGATAGGAAAGTGGTTTCAAAGGACACCCTGCTCGTGTGGTTTGTTTTGTTAAATAAAAGGTTACATGCGAACTAAGAAAATACCAATCTTATACATATAAGTTAATGGGGTATAACCTATTTATTTTATCGTCTTAGGCTTAGGCCACACTTAGGCTGTAAAAAGTGTATACTTGTTTGAACGCGCTAATCTCTAGGACTATTGGTCCGATTTGATTTTTTTAGGGTTCCGTACCTGAAATGGTAAAAACGGAACCCTTATAAGATCACTTTGTTGTCCGTCTGTCTGTCAAACTTTTTTTTCTCAGGAACGCTTAAAGGTATTAAGTTGAATTAATATTGAATACTCGGATCCACCGTCTCTTTCAGCAAAAAAATAATCAAAATTATACGTCAACGCGATCAGGAGATAATACCGTAAATGTTGCGATTTTTTGCATATTTTGCAATTTTAGACAGCAATCAAAACCTATGGGGTACTTCCGGTTGACCTAAAGTTATGAAAGGGGTTGTTGCACAAATGTATGGGGAGCCGGCAATATCATTAGCACC
This sequence comes from Ephestia elutella, assembly GCA_018467065.1. Classification (NCBI taxonomy): domain Eukaryota; kingdom Metazoa; phylum Arthropoda; class Insecta; order Lepidoptera; family Pyralidae; genus Ephestia; species Ephestia elutella. The sequence continues at coordinate 8,119,862 of CM031576.1, read as the reverse complement.
TATCTGAACTTTTCATTTTTGGGTCAATAACAATGCCTTAGAAGTAAATCCGATAAATTCGTAGCCTTTCTATGGTACATATAGTCAACAAAATCGTAATGAAGGTTAGGCGAGTTCCGCCAAAATGGCCGACACCCATTATGATTTGGCGTTGACGCGCTTCATTTGACAGTTCCGATTTCCGGTACGTTCAAAAGAGTACTTTTATTACATTTGTGCCCGCGGGAAAGAATTGAAATACGAGTACACATATGTTTTTGTGATATTTCATGTAACATGTGTTTGGAACATGTACTTTAATTAATTTTCTAAAATATAATGAAAATATCGAGTATTGTATCTGATTTTCTGTATCATAATTTCTGAACATACGATGAAGAACTGCATGTCAGTATCGCTACACTATAACGATATTGGAAAGCGCCTTGGTAAATGTATTTTTGTACCATAACAAGATCACGAAAGAACAAATATATGATGGTCTTAAACGGTTTTTGATATTATTTCTGATTTTTGGGGAACTGCTCATGATATAGCCTGCTATGCAACATGCCCTTTGGCAATAAGCAAGGTCTAACAGTACTTATACAGGAATAAATCTGTAAGTTGTAAATATATTGTTGGAAGTCTATAAAAAAGCGTTACAAACTTATTTTTGCGTTCGGTGCAGTATGAATCCTAGGGATCGAACTGCAAAGTTAAGTTTGGTTTGAAACTAGTTGGTTTTTTAGTTAGAGCTATAATATAAGATTACCCTCCCTCGGTGCGCGAGCTTGACTCGCACTTGGCCGGCTTTTTCTGTGTACTATAGCCACATTTATGAAACGGCTATAAGCTATTCGAAAACCCGAAATCCGACGGGAGTGAAGCCACGTGATATTGCTAATGTACAGAGGTAGAGGATACTATGACCGGGCTCAGCTCCTCACGGGCGAACGTTATGTTTACATCGCTTCTTCAGGAAATGTCTGACAGTGGTGGAAACCTCATCGAATTATCAGCGTCATTTCTTCAACTGGTAGTACAAATTATAAAACCTTATATTATTTGTACTACCAGTTGTACTTTTCGGTAGTACTTCTGACACGGAGGGTCAAAATCCATAAAGTGGTTTAGGAGTAGTTATAAGCCGAACAGGAACAGGGAATGACAGATAGCGATCCTAATTTTTACTTTGCAGGAAGGTATCCTTATTCCTCAAAATTAGGTTTGATCACAACACAATAGAAAGTATTGGTATTTTATAAATCGTTTTTTCTTCGGATGCGTTTTCAGTATTGACACAGAATTAATATAAGTACTAGTATTGATAACAAAAACATAATAGGCCGTGAGAGCCGCGACAATCGGCTTAACGGACGCGGTGGAAGCGCCGAAATACCTCCGTTCCGCGTCGATCCTCCATTGTAGTCCGGCCACTTCCATTTATTATGGTGTCAAGTGCATTCACGCAGCGGGTTTACGCGGCGCTTTCTTGTTACCAGCGATTCTCTATTTGTATACAGGCGGATTCACTAGTTTTTATCCAGAATTTAAGCCTTACGTATTCGGTTATCAAGGGTTTCGAATCCACCATCTCTGTAGTAAATATTATTGCGATGTTATTACGTCAATGGGCAGCACTAGCATAAAGGGTAAAGAGTTTTTTGACATTGATAATAAAAACTATTCTCTACCTATCTCGGTTGATAGTGAGCCAATATCACCCGAATCCTTATTGGAAATTTCTGAATAGATCGTTGAAATAAACAAAAATCTGTCAAGCTTTGTAATAGAAGTTTGAACTACAGTGTAAACTCTTTATAACGAAACTCAAGGGACTGAGCATTTTTTGTCGTTATAGAGAGTTATCGTTATATGGAGTGAACAAAAAAACAACCAAATTAACAAGAATTTTTCGTCAACACTAATCGCTTTCCTTTTACTGGCCATGTTAACAGTTTCAAAGTAGGTTTACGACTGATAATACGATAGGTTTCCAGTATGCTTGGTCGAAGACCATTACTTCCGAGAAAACAATGCGTCACACTGCACGTGTTCAAGGCAATTAAGAATAACAAAAGCTAGACCGACCTCGGATGTTTCGGAGCTTCAGTCTTTTGTTACCTGATAACATAGCATAAACAATAATACCGATAATAAATATTTACTGTCTAAAAATATGAACACATTTCTTCGTAATAGAGAATGTCGTATCGCTATAAAGAGTGTTTCAATATATGGGTTTTAACGCAAACCAACCAAGTTGGGCTCACTTCAACGTTACAGGGAGTTTATTGTTATAAAGGATAACGTTATAAAGAGTTTACACTGTATTTATGGCTGTTGCCGTAACGTTATTTTTGAACATCCTGTATGTATCTTTAAAGCGCTTACCTGCTCTTTTTATGGAACTGGATTTAATTGATTGGAAAAATCCATTAAACGAATTGAAAAGTGGAGATGAGCTCCAGCGGAGTGACTTTTATTTAATAAGCTTCGCGGCCCGCCCGGCTTCGCTCGGGTGGACAATATTTGTTTTTTAGGGTTCCGTACCTCAAAAGGCAAAACGGAACTCTTATAAGATCACTTTGTTGTCCGTCTGTCTGCCAAACTTTTTCTCATGAACGCTTAAAGGTATCAAGTTGAAATTAATAAAATTAAAATTATACGTCAACGCGATCAAGAGATATTACCGTAAATATTGCGAATTTTCGCATATATTTCAGGCAGCAATCAAAATTATGAAAATTGGCAAAAAGCAAGGTAGAACAGCCGGTTCACGACTTTCCCGCTCCGAGTGATAGGCTGCGCGCGCGAGCGGCGAGCGGCGTAACACAGAAGTCGAAAGATCTTTGACAACGCCACTGGTTTATTTCTTGATTTTTTGCCCATCTGCTCCTTCTGCAGTGGCGTAGTGAGACCCCGGCAGGCGGACGGCAACAGCATCAGGGCGGACGTCGATTTGTTGCACTCCCGCCCCCCAACATGCATAGTCCGCCTCTGTCCTTGTGCCCTCTAGAAAAATCCTGTATCCGCCCTTGTGCTGTAGAATGTAGTCAAACGTTTCCACACTCATTCTAGTGTCATAAAACTTATTCGGATGTTTCCTGTAATCTTGGTATAAATTACGAAATTCGCCGGGAAGGTATATATTTTTATTTAGTTCGTGCTACTTTAAAAACAAAAAGGGATCATGAATACGTCCACCTAAACCGCTCCGCTAATCGCTACCACAGAATTAATATCCGCTACTGAGAGTACGTGGCGTGCTATAGATAAGCCCCGCCCGCCGCCGCTTAGACTCCCGCGCCGCGCCCCGCTTAGACCCAACGCGCAAAGTCGTGTACCAACCGTATTAACACTACTTATACAGAAATAAATCAGAAAATTAAATAAATAAATATATACGGACAAATCACACAAATTGAGTTAGCCCCAAAGTAAGTTCGAGACTTGTGTTATGGGATACTAACTCAACGATACTATATTTTATAACAAATACATATATAGATAAACATCCAAGACCCAGGCCAATCTGAAAAAGATCATTTTCCATCTTGACCTGACCGGGGATCGAACCCGGGACCTCCGGTGTGACAGTCTGGCGTGATAACCGTTAGGCCACGGAGGTCGTCAAAATTGTAAATATGTTGTTGGAAGTCTAAAAAAAATGTTACAAACTTATTTTTGCGCTGAATTCAGTATGAGTCTTAGGGTTAAGTTTGTTTTTGAAATTAGTAGGTCTTTTAGTGATAGCTTAAAATGTGAGATGCTTTGCGTGTACGGAAGTTTGACTCGTACTTGGCCGGTTTTTGTATGATATTTACGTTATTACCTCCTATTAAAATAAATACATACCAAAACGGGCCCGGCCCGCTCAGAGATTACTGCGCCTTGCGCCTTTGTTAGCTGGCAGCGCTAGTACCAAGGTGATTTCGGGGCGGATTGCCGTTTTTTAAATAACTCGTAGTATTTCGTAAACTATTGATCCAAATTACATGCAGTAAAAAGCAAATATTGAAAGTATATTAAGTAATTGTGACGATACACTTGTTTAATTTGATAAGGATTAATAAGTTCTGGTTAATATCACCAGTTAAAAAACACGTAACGATTTTAATTATTTTTAAAACATAAAAGTAGTTATTGTGGCTGAAGTATAAAAGCTAGATATATGCTATCGCGGACTTTTTTGTAGATCTATTAAAGATACACAATTCCTCCATACATTGTTTTTGTTAACATCTCCAAGGGATTGGACAGCGTTTTCGATGAAAGCTGCCGGGCGGCAATTTTTTTTCCGACTTCCTTAACAATTATCATCATATTTCAACTAATATACACAAAACCTACACAAATTATACACTAAAACCTTCCTCAAGAATCACTCTATATATTAGTGAAAACCGCACGAAAATCCGTTGCGTAGTTTCAAAGATTTAAGCATACAAAGGGACATAGGGACAGAGAAAGCGACTTTGTTTTATACTATGTAGTGATAATTTGTCAGTCTGTTGCTTAGTAGCTTATATATAGTTAGTCTTATATATAAGTACTATAATTACAATTCAAATCAAAAGAAATGGGCATGTCGCCCTATGTCACTCCGCTCCCTTACTTATTAGCATTTAAATACATTTGCTAGTTTACATTATATCTAGTCCATACAACAATTTTGCTCATTAGATTTTCTAAACCTTATTTAATCATAATATTTGTTTTAGCATAGACCTAAGGCCTAAAATAAAGTCCTATGAAATTGCATAAATAGGCAAATAACGCCACCTTCCCGCAACCTTTCCGCTGAAACCTAATAAGCATTGTGTTTCTACTAGTCTTTTGTTTGCAATAAAAGCAACATTGTATTACTTATTACTCTATTTTTTCGAAGACTTGGAGAGGTCAGCTCTGTTTATCTGGCACTGAGCTCAGCTGTTTTATTGTTTTAAATTCGTGCAGGTCTGTGGAATGTCGATTGCTTTAGTTTTAATTTAACCTTTGCGTTCAACTCTTCCATGAATGGCGAAAGTGAGAAGCTTTAATAGTCCTTTGTTACGTTTTATTTCTTTCCGGGGGGTGGGACCAAGTCAAGAATGGTAAGTGTTGTGAATAGCTTCCCAGCAGGACGATTGTTACATAACGAATGAGGCTGCGGATGTAATCTCTGGTTTAATAAGGACTTCTACAAAATATTGAAAGTATAGAAAAATATTATTTTGCCCTATTTAGTTTTACCATGCGTTTATCTATCAGACCTACTTAATATAAGAGGTTTATTACATTTCATGTAACATAACTTTTCATCAAAGCCTTAGCCTTTAGAAAAATGTCTTTGAAGCAATTTTCTGATAGAACTAGCAGAACAGACATTTCCATCTGTTGTTGCAGAGACAAAGTGTGTGCGGCACATGCATGAGGCATAGACAGTTCCGTCTGCTCTGCTCTGCTGTTGTTTCCGAGGCACAGTGTGTGCGGCACATGAGGCACATATTTGCCGCTGTGAGGGCCGCGCTAAAAAAATGGCGCGCGCACGCGCCGGCAAATTAACAAATTAATATTTTTAAACGTGCTAGGCGGTACCTGCGGATTCCTGCAAATCGGGTCTAAACAAAAAGTGCATAGCTCACCGTGTTCAGATAAATACGGCTCGTATCCCGATTTTTTCATCGACATAAATATTGTTTTTTCTTACACGTAACGGCTTCGGGCGGGCGAGTCGTCTCGCTTCTGGGAAGTAGAGATGTCGCGGCGCACTCACAACACTGGCCAACCCGTAAATAAAAGACTGCTTGGGAAATATTATGTTACGTCTCGGGGGTGTTTTTGGGCGAGTGCGTGGCGGCGGTGGGTCGGCCTGCCATGCCCCTCGAGCCCGAAGCGGGCCGAGGTTTCACCAGGCTCAGCCCGCCAGCATGGTGAAAGGAGATAGTCGCATAACTCGTTTAATGGCCTGTGAATGTGCGCTTGTTTTGTTCATTTGCAAATTCTTGGTGTCCTATAATTTCTGGATCTTTGACGAACAGTTGGTTGAAGAGTCAGGCTATAAATAAAGCAGAATAGGTACATCAAGAAAACTGGTTTCTTTTTACAACCGGAAAATGAATCTGAGAAGCTTCATACAGTTTTGAAATAATATTTCCAATTTTTCAATTCGCTCTCAATCAAAATAAACTTTCCTTTTCGTTTTCTTCCACTCAAGATATTTCAATATTCCATCTCCGCGATTATACAAACCATCGCACAACATTTTAATGTAATTTGGGTAACGTCAATAGATAAAAATTAAATCTGAGTTTCACCGAACTTGGAAAATCGGGTTGATTGAAGAAAACCACTCAGAAAACGAGAAGATTTCCATTTTCTCCATAGATAACTAAACCAGAGGAGAAAATTATAAAAAAAAAACATTTTCATGTTATTGTTTCAGTCATGTTTCAGTTTACCCAAATAGGTGCTTTACTAGGCAGTTAAATTTTAATAGTTATCTTAATGCCACTTTTCATACTGTTGTTATGCCAGCGGGTTTTTCCTATATCCAATACTTACCGAACAATGGATTTATAAATAAATATCCAAAAAGTTAATTGATATAACTTTTGGGGATACGTAAAACTAAATGATATGATAGTCTGATAACTAAAATGACATTTTAGTGATCAATTAAAAAAGAAACTACTTGGAATTTCCTTATCTTGCCTGTGTATTTAAATAATTCTTTCAAGCGTAGATAACTAGATCTTTTTTTTAAAGTTGCGAATATATTTTTGTTCATGGTGAAATTTCCTTTCGTAGCTTATTAGCGCTCATTTACGCTTTATAAAGAACCTCTCAGCTCAAGTTTTTAAGTTCCGCAGTTTTCATATATCATTTAGGTATATTTATAGATAACTAGCTTTTACCCGCGGCTCGCCCGCGTGAATTTCCCACGAGATCATTGCTTTTTCCCGGGATGAAATGTACCCTTTGTCCTTCTCAGTACTTCTAACTACATATATGTGTGCGAATTTCAAGAAGATTGGTTCATTGGATAAAGCGTGAAGAGGTAACAAATAAACAAACTCACTTTCGCATACATAATATTAGTTAGGATAGATATGTACATATTGATAGATAAACACTCAATATAAAGGTAATAATCTTGACCTGACTGGGGAAAAATAAATAGCCTAACCCGGGATCTACATGGTACATAAATTACCTAATGCTGTGCGAGATAGGTACTATTATCCCATGGAAACAAACAGGAAACCACAGAATATCTATATCCTCTGTTTGTAATATAATTGCCTGAACGAAAACACGGGCGTTTCGCATTGCTGCCGCCAGAGGGCGTTCGGGGTTTTCACTTTGCTCGTGCGAATGGCTCGCGGACGGTCGCCATTGCTATGCGATATCGGTTTGATTTTTAATACGCGAGAGGTTCCGCGTTCTTTGATTGCTAATTAGCTTGAGTTGTGTTTGTGAATTTCCTGTTTGTTAAATAACTATTGAACTTTGTGTTTGTGTACCCGTCATTGTGACTTTCTCCTGTGGGATGTGACGCGTGGCTGCTCGCTCACATCTACCTGTTTGCCGAGCCGATTTCGGGAAGAAATCTATTTTATTTGGCTCCTGGGGAATTGAGATCTCAAGGGTTAAGGTAGGGTGAATTAGGAATTCCCCCTTCCCGAAAGATACTCAAGTTTGGATCCGAAGAGAAAGAAGATTTAGCTTGGTAAGTGTTTTTTAAATTCTGTAGTTAATTTATAGGTTAGGTTATCATATAGGGCCCTGTAGCTCCCTTCATAAGCTACGGTGGTAGCAGACTGCGTTAAGTTAGTTAGGTTTTAGTCGGGCAAACGTGGTGCCGCGTGGAGATTTACTTCCCGGTACTTATTTTTACCGGTGGTTTTTTCCCGGTGAAGTTCCGGTACAGAATTCTTCCCGCCGCTTCGTTTGTCCGGATTCGCTCTGCGCACATTTTCTGGCAGCAGAGCGTAGTTGCTCTGCACATTTTTCTGGTAGCAGAGCGTAGTTTATCTACCCTCTATTTGTTCGTTTGTAAAAAACAATTAATTGTTTGTAAAAATTATTAGATTTTTCTTAGTTTGTTTGTATAAGAATATTTGTAACCTTTTTTGTATTTGTTTGCGGTTTGTACCGTGCGTTCCGGGTTTGTGCCATTCTCATACCTCCCGCGGTTCTTCGTGTAGTTGTTTGATTTTGTTGTTTTTTATTTACCTTTTATTTTTTGTTTGTGACTTGACGCGATGGCGAAGGTCTCCAATGCTAGGGCGACACTCGCCAACGAATTGAGATGGTTTGTGACGGCCGGAGGACTCCTGTCCCGGAAGGACAGGGAGGGCGCCATACTGCTAAGAGCGGATCACCTCCACTCACGATTGATTAGCGCGGAAGCGGCCATGGCGGCGCTTTTACCGAAGCCGATCTTTGTCCCCAGGGAGGCCTACGCAGGTCACATGGCGGACATGGACCAGATCCTGAGTCTGCACGATGATATCTGCCGCGGAGGGCGCGGTGACCGCACATAAGGGCGACGACAGGCTGGCGGACTCAGCCCCTCTCGCACACCTGTTAGAACCGCAGGAAGGACCAGCGGCTATACTGGTCGGCTCCCCACCCTTCCCAGCTGTCCCGCACTTTGGGGGTAGGATGGAGGAGTGGGTAGCATATAAAAATATGTTTGAGTCCCTGGTCGTAGCACGACAGGGATTTGTCGAAAGGCCCAGAAGATGGCCTACCTCCTCTCCACTCTTGAGGATGAAGCGCGGTCGCTTCATCCCAGCACCTCCCGGGTGGAGGACGACCAGTACGATACGGCTTGGGGAGTTATTGAACTCCCCGCTACCAAAACTTACGTTTGTTAGCGGATGCGCATCGCCGCACAGTTGATGGCCCTGCCCAAGGTGGCCAACAGGGCACAGTTGCGCCTGCAGTTGCTCACGCCCGTTACAGTGGCCTGTAACGCGCTCCGCACACTGGGGCTGCCCCTGGACCAATGGTCCTTTTTGCTGGTGCACATTGTATTGGGCAAATTGCCCAATGACATCCGCTCGCGGTTTGAGCGCGAAAATGCGGAGCGGGATAGCACCACCCTACCAACATTCACTGGCTTGGTGAAGTTTTTGGAGTTTGAGGCACGGGCTGCTGAGAATACCATGACGGACTCAGCGCCATCCAGAGCGCCTGAACGTAGGCCCTTGGAACCCTCATGGCGAGGGAGGCCCCAACAGGGACGGCAACCGCCACCGCGTGGAGCTGGTGTGCGGGTTGCGCACACGGCAGCAGTCGCGAGGGACGCGGACTGCCTGCAATGTGGCCGGATGGGCCACAGCCTGCTACAATGCAGGGACTGGCAGAGACTGCCAGTACAAGATAGGCGCCGCATGGCAAAGCGGCATGAACTTTGCTTTTATTGTTTGGGCGGTCATGCCGTGGGCTGCACCACGTGATGCTCTGCATGAACCGAAACGGGGATGGCCCCCGGTTGGTTGAGGCAGGGGTCCCCTATGGGCGGGGGCGCTCCTGCGCGAAGCCCTCCACCATCCGAAGGAGGACGCGGCTTCGCTCGTCGCACCCCCCTCCCGGGAGGGGGTCGCGTACCGGCCGCGGGTCTTGGCGGACCGGGACCACGCGCCCCAAGGTCATGGCCAGTATGTAGCTGGCCAGGCCCCGGATAGGGCCCCCATGGGCGGGGGCCCTAGATCGGACGTGAGAGTGGGGACACCCCCCTCCACGCGGGTTACCAATACCCAACACATGCAACCGCAGCGGTTTTCTCCGCCGCTGCACGAGTACCCACGGCTGGAGTACCACCCGCCGTACCATATGTATGGCCGGGCCGCGGGTTATGCCCCCCTCAGATGGGGATGTGCACTCGCCCGCCATATTAGCATATCCGGGTCAGTGGCGCGCCCCTGGTTTGGAGAGAGTGGGGAGCCCGTAACTAGCTTGCTCCCTTGCTGGGACAGAGCCGCGGACGGTTCTGCTCCCTACCGCGGTGGTCCGCGTATGGGGTCGTGGGGGGGAAGCCATTAATTTGAGAGCTCTGTTGGACTCAGGGGCTCAAAGCAGTTTGGTTACCACTCGAGTGGCACGCCAGTTAGGTTTAGTCGTGGAAGACTCGCCTGTGCCACTTCTTGGAGTTGGTGGCATACAAGTGAAGTGTCTGACGGGCCAGACACTTGTCACCTTTTCTTCGCTGAAGTCCTCCACAATGAGGATCACGACTTCGGCTATGGTAATGGATACCATTGCGGGTTGGCACCCCTCGACAGACATACCGCCGGGTGTGTTGTCTTTGGTTTCGGGTCTGGATTTGGCCGACCCCTTTGTCTTTCATCCCGGCCCAGTGGACTTGCTCCTGGGCTCGGACGTAGTGGGTTGGATTTTGTTGGGTACACAGAAGGCTCTGGGTTCGTCTTCACTGATGGCAGTGTCTACGATTTTTGGTTTCGCCCTGATGGGCCCTGTGTTTGATAATAGCACCGTGGAGGAGCCACCGGTCGTCGCATCAGCGTCCTTGGCCAAGACCATGCAAAGGTTTTGGGAGGTGGAGGAGCCACCTATGAGTTCCAGGATGGATCCGGAACACGCTGAGTGCGAAGCCCTTGTTCGATCGACCACGGAGAGGTTGCCCTCCGGTCGGTTTGTAACTAGGTTACCCTTTGTTGCCTCTCGTCCTAGCCTAGGGCAAAGTAGGGCGCTTGCGGAGAAACGACTGCTGACCATGGAGCGACGTATGCAGCGTGACCACGTACTTCGCGATAAATATATTGAATTTATGCGCGAGTACGAGGATTTGGGTCACATGTCTCCGGCTCGAGTTGATTGGAGCTCAACTGAGCATTATTTTTTGCCCCACCACGCGGTGGTGAAGGCCTCAACAGGCAAATTGAGGACCGTCTTCGATGGGTCCGCACCCACTTCGAACGGGGTTTCGTTGAATCTGTGTTTGCATTCGGGTCCCAAATTGCATAGGGACAGAATTGACATCATCTTGAACTTTAGAAGACATCAAGTGGTTTTTGGCGCGGACATCCGGATGATGTTCCGCCAGACAGTCATACATCCTGAGGACAGGCGATTCCAGTTGATACTCTGGCGTGAGCGCCCTGAGGATCCTGTGACGGTGTATGAACTCAATACAAACACCTATGGTTTGAAATCTAGTCCCTATATCGCCATCAGATCATTGCTTGAATTGGCAGAGCGGGAACGGATCCGCTTTCCCCGTGGGGCTTCCGTGCTGTCACGTGACTTGTATGTTGATGACGTGTGCACCGGAGCCCAAAGTATTGAGGAGGCCCTCACTACTGCGGGATGAATTGATTGAAATATTGGAAGACAGGTGGCTACGAGCTACGTAAGTGGTTGTCTAATGAGCCTAAAGTTCTAGAAGGGGATCCCGGAGGATCACCAACGAGAACCCTCCACCTGTTTGGAGGATGTGGATGATCCCAACCAAGAGATAGCTTGGTGCTGGGCATGCAGTACCAGCCGCTAACCGATATTTTTACATTCCAAGTGGACTTGGAAATACCAAAGGTCATGGACTCAAGAAGAACGGTGTTGTCCGTAATAGCCCGTATGTTTGATCCAAGCGGTTGGATCAGTCCAGTGATATTCTCTGCAAAGTGTCTTCTTCAGAGACTTTGGACTTTGGAGGCGTCTCGTGGGACGAGCCGCTGTTTGGCTCTCCATTGGATGATTGGCTCGAGTTGTTTTCATCGATTAAGGAAGTCAATCGGATTTGCCTTGCCTCGTCGAATATTGCCACCGGAGGAAATATCGAGCCAGCCTGCATGGCTTTTGTGACGCGTCGGAGCGAGGCTACGCCGCGTCAGTCTATATGCGGACAGTTGACGCCGATGGCCGGGTCAATGTCTCGCTTTTGTTAGGGAAGAGCAAGGTCGCCCCCATCAGGACTAGGCTGACTATTCCCAAAGCTTGAGTTGAGTGGAGCTCACCTTCTCTCCTAAATTGTTGCATCACGTTGCCAGTGAGCTGGCGGCCACGGTCGAGATACGAGACATCTTCAGCTCTGGTCGGATAAAGCCAGGTCGCGCTTTGCATGGTTGCGCGCGGCCCCACATACCTTGGAGGTTTTTGTTGAAACAGGTTTCCCAAATTCAAAATATTGGAATTGATATAAACATGGAGACATGTGCCGGGAGAGCTTAACCCCAGCCCCGGACTGTGCTTCCCGAGGTTGTACGGCACCAGAATTGGTGTCACACCCGCTCTGGTGGGGTCCAGAGTGGCTGATGGGATCAGAAACATCTTGGCCTGTCTGTAAGACAGATGTTACTTCTATGAGTTTGACCGGGCTCCGTGTACATGCTGTAGTCGGCTGAGACGACGTCGGAGCCGGATTGACTACTTGCTCGGTATAGCAGTTTGGATAAGCTTCTGGGTGTTACCAGTTGGATTAAGCGTTTCATACATAATTGCCCAGAAACCCACAGGCAAAGCGGTTGGAGCCGATTGCAGGTGCAGAAGAGCGCCGGAGCGCATTGTTGCATTGGGTCCGTGTCGTGCAGACCGGACGGTTTTGAGTCAGAGCTTCGTATTTTGCGCGACGGACGCGCTAAGTTGAAAGGGCGCGGTCGCTCGTTTGAACCCGTACATCGACTCGGATGGGCTTCTTCGGGTTGGAGGCAGTGGCTCCGGAAGGCGGATCTTCCATATGAGACTCGCCATCCTCTCTGTTGTTGCCCAAGGGCGGACCCTTGGTGCAGCTTTTGGTGTCTGATCGACACATTTCGTAACGCCTCCATGCTGGGTGCAATGCTTTGTTGGCTATTTTTGCAACGCGAGTTTTGGATTTTGTCTGCCCGAAGAGCAATCCGTAGTGTCCTGTTTCGATGTATTGCATCGGTTATAGGTTGAAGGCATCCACGATGCAACCACAGATGGGTGATTTGTGCCCGCTGATCGAATCCGACCTTCGAGACCGTTTGACGGCGTTGGAACCGATTTTGCCGGTCCCTTTTTCGATCAAGGCTTCTCCCTTTCGTAATGCCCGTATTGTGAAGGGCTATTTGTGTGTATGTTGTTTGTTTGGCCACCAAGGCTGTCCATTTGGAGAGTGGTATCGGCTCTCTGACTACGGAGGCCTTCGTCGCCGCGTTGGATCGCTTTGTTTCGCGTCGAGGTCTACCTTCCCTTATTAGGTCTGACAATGGCACAAACTATAAGGGAACTGTAAATTATCTTAAGGATGTTTCTGTGTTTATTGATAAAAATTGTACTAGTTTAAGTCAAATTGCTGCCCAAGGGGGAATAACCTGGAAGTTTAGTCCCCCAAGTTGCCCCCATTGGGGAGGGATTTTTGAAGCGGCTGTGAAATCCGCAAAGACCCACCTCCGCCGCATTATCGGAGAAACGGCTCTAACCTTTGAAGAGCTGGCCACAGTGTTTTGTAAAGTTGAGGCGGTCCTCAACTCTCGTCCTCTCTGTCCGCTATCTCCAGATCCAAATGACTTGGAAGCTCTCACCCCTGGTCATTTTTTTGGTGGGAGGGCCGTTGAATGCCCTGCCCGAATACCCGTGGAAGGATGAACGCGTATATCGGTTGTCGCGTTTTCAAATGTTGCAGCAAATGAGCCAGGACTTTTGGCGTCGCTGGTCGCTTGAATATTTGCTTTTGCTGCAGCAAAGAGTGAAGTGGACAGACAGGACTGAGCCTCCCAGGGAGGGTGATTTAGTATTGTTAAAAGAGGCAAATTTGCCCTCATTGCTTTGGCGACGAGCTCGCATATTACGTTTGATTCTTGGCGGAGATGGCACTCCGCGTGTGGCTGAGGTGTTGGTCGACGGTTCGATTTTAAGGAGAGGTGTGACCTCTCTCGCCCGCCTTCCCGTAGAGTAAGCTAGCGGTCTGCTTCTCAGACCGGGACGGGGGGATGTTTGTAATATAATTGCTTGGAACGAAACACGGGCGTTTCGCATTGCTGCCGCCAGAGGGCGTTCGGGGTTTTCACTTTTTGCTCGTGCGAATGGCTCGCGGACGGTCGCCATTGCTATGCGATATCGGTTTGATTTTTAATACGCGAGAGGGCCCGCGTTCTTTGATTGCTAATTAACTTGAGTTGTATTTGTGAATTTCCTGTTTGTTAAATAACTATTGAACTTTGTGTTTGTGTACCCGTCATTGTGACTTTCTCCTGTGGGATGTGACGCGTGGCTGCTCGCTCACATCTACCTGTTGCTGAGCCGATTTCGAAGAAATCTATTTATTTGTCCTGGGGAATTGAGATCTCAAGGGTTAGGTAGGGTGATTAGGAATTTCCTTCCCGAAGATACTCAAGTTTGGATCCGAAGAGAAAGAAGATTTAGCTTGGTAAGTGTTTTTTTAAGTGTAATTAATTTATAGGTTAGGTTATCATATAGGGCCCTGTAGCTCCCTTCATAAGCTACGGTGGTAGCAGACTGCGTTAAGTTATTTAGGTTTTAGTCGGGCAAACGTGGTGCCGCGTGGAGATTTCTTCCCGGTACTTATTTTTTACCGGTGGTTTTTTCCCGGTGAAGTTCCGGTACAGAATTCTTCCCGCCGCTTCGTTTGTCCGGATTCTCTCTGCCACATTTTCTGGCAGCAGAGCGTAGTTGCTCTGCACATCCTCCGTACCATACCATATTATCCTATTTGTATTACTTTTAATTAACCATTGTGTGAACTTTAGGTTAGAACCGTTTTCCGTGTGATATTCTATGCACAATTAATGAAGGGAGGTACCTACTACGTAATACCGGGCGATGGAACAGCATTCCAGCCACCCAATGCACCGTGTTTTGTGGCCACTACAAAAATATAGTTATTTTGTGGCGACTGCAGCTCTCACAATGTGTATACCTAGCAGAATGATCAGCTCTCATTGGACAATTGTCGCGGCCACAGGATGTCGCTCGGTAGTTCACATGATTGATTAAAAGCCGCAAGTTATTCATCTCCCTATAAATAAAGTTGTTAATGGAAGACGGCTCACTAGTAATTGGACCTTAAAATTCTTTCAATAAACTCACACAAGCGTCCGTCCTTTGGATTAGACTCACGGACTGTGCTGAGGACCTTTGTTTGCCCGGGCCATGGTATCTCACATAATCCTTTTAATATCTTAAAATCATTCGTGATTCAATAAAACCTGCTGAGTTTCGGAACTATTGCAAGAATTAATTAATAAATCTACTTATTCATTAAATTAGTCAACTTACATGCAGGAAAACTATGTCATATTATGGTAAATAAGTAGACAGGAAGGCTAGGCTAGGCTTCTCTAAAAGGGAGTCTGATATTACACAGCACATATAGTATAATTCAAACGAAAATTTTATAAAAACACCCGTTTTCGGAAGATTCTCAGTCAGATAAAAAGTTGATAAATTTGAAAATAACAGAAAATTCCTGAGCGAACAAGTGCACCAACGGTTACGGGTCTGGGCGCACACATACACCATTCACCAAAACACGCCGCCGATCGCAGCTGTGGTAGTGTGCCTCGTCCGCACACAGCACACAACGCACACAGCCAACCTCCTCAGAAGATGTTCCATTCATAATTTTAACAACCTCTCATTATGTTCTGCAGAGAGCGAGGGAAGGAGGCCCTCAGGGACTCGCTGGTAAAAAGCTTTTAGACCTCACAATTTGCGGCTTCTTTGTGATTAAAGTGATATCAACTTTATAACATTATCATGTCGAGCCGTATTCTTTCATTGTCTTTATATCGAAACGCACACTTCATAATCTTGACATAATTCAAAATGTGCGTGGATTTTCGCATTGAATCCCGGTTGTTCATGCGAGGCGTTATCAACCCATTACTAAGATCGTCGTGTGTGGTTTATTCTTTAATCGGTCTGTCTTACGACGGTATTACGTTGTTAATAAAAGAAGTAATGGGAGCTCGGCATTAATTAATTTATTGTAGGTAAACACACAATACGCCCTCATAATACCTGCTGTTTTGGATAAAAGAATCAAGATGTGCATTATAATGAAAGAATGCTGCATTATGCGCTATTATTACTTTTCATGAAAGCCTTATTTGTTGACATCAAAGATTATTGATGGCGGCGTGAGTAATATATTTGGATAATTATTCGTAAATCATTGATGCCCCAGAGCTGATATCATCACTATTCATGCAATTGTTTATATTTTATGACGTTTTGTTAACATACTTAAAGTAAAGATATCTAGCGCGATCTAATTTAGGACGAATATTCATATACTTAGTAGATATACGCCATCCATATCCCAAAATTCCCATGGGAATTGAGTTAGTCCTAATCAAAGATTTAAATCGGGTCCTAATGCTAACGAACTTTAGACTCACGGAACAGGTAAGATAAAAGCAAAAGAAATCCAAGAAAGATCAAAAATTTTGTAGTCTACTTATTTCTGATCACTGTCTAAGTAAATATGTAGACTTATAGGACATAATCTTAGACATAGAAGCAATAAGCGCGAATACTTATAATATTCAAGATCTTTGAATAATCAGAGTCAATATCATAACGTGTTTCCGCACGCCTTCTAAAACGATGAACATAATCTATTTATGGTCTAGTTGCTTAACAAAACGCCAGGATGGAATAATTGCTCTGAATTGTATCTCGTAATCATATTGGCAATTACTCACGGACTGTGCTGAGGACCTTTGTTTGCCCGGGCCATATTTAATTAAATGTAGATTTACCAAAGGTAAAACAACAGTTTTGAACAGTTTATCTCGTAACATAAGTAATTTAAGAACGAATTTTCCAAATTAGCTATTTACCTTTGAAAACAAAGCTCCGATTAAAGTAAAGTTACTTACTAGTTCTTATTATAATAAATCATCATGAAATTGTAATATAATAGTAAGGGTTAAAAATACTGAGTACTGCATTCTGATAGGTTTACGCCGTGTTGGTGCCCGTTGAATATTCAGGACGTGTGCAGCATCAGGTTCAACAACGCCTGAGAAACTGGCCATTAAAATTATGACAGGCCATCTACATTCCTGAACAACAAAGCCGACCTACGATTAAAATAACACCTCCTTCGTAGAACATATACCATTTTACTTCAGAAGGGTCCGTAACGTTTCCGCTGGGGTCCGATGATACCTTTTTTCCGAACATGGTTGAAAAAACTTGGCGTCCCATTAACAATAAGATCAAAACTAGCCGCGCGCCACAATGGACTTCGAGCGCCAGCCTCCGACCGCTCGACAGATACTTCCAAGAATCGCGCCCTTAAAAAATATCCAACTCATCCTGGGCGTGTGATACTTGGCGAACTCGCATTCCTGCAGCAGGGCCGCGCCCTTGCGCCCTTGCCTGGCTCTTGGGCGCCACTTCGCCGCTTCAGCCTTCGTCTCTTCCACACTCGGATGAGCTTTAGTTGCTTTTGAAAGTGCAAAACCAATTTAAAATTATAGTTAGGACTGGTGTAAGAGTGGTAGTCAGGATATTTATTGACGATGAATAGGGGTCCTACGGGTTGATTTAGCTATGTATTTATTTGCAGAGTATACAACGGCAATTTCTGGCAGTATCGAGTCCGTTCATAGCAAAATTTAAAAGTAAAAATTAAACTAACACAATATCAATCAATAAAAAATCAGCAAGATTTTAATAAAAGGAAAGGTAAATTCAACTTTAGTGTAATATGATAGTATTGTGCCCAATAAAAATATAAACAGTTTCGACGTCTAAAAATGTGCAATAACGTATTATGTTACATTGAAACTGTCTCGCACACCATTATGCAACGCGGTTAGTGTCATTGTGTGGAATGCAAAAAGGCCGTCAACAATAATACAATCGTAATAAGATGATTTGGGACGTCCATTAGTGAATGCCACCGCGACTGCTCCCACGCTCAATTGTCCTGCGTGTGTTTTCTTCATTTCAATAGTCTTCGTCGCTCCATTCAATTTGAAAACGATAGGCACTCATCTCATACTACTAGTTGCACACGGATATCCATGTTTAAGTACACATATCTAATGACCACCAACTGAGTTCTCTTAAAGGACTCATAATAAAATAAATTAATACTTTCACAACGCACGCCCCATCGCTGTAATATTAGTGGATCTAAAAACTCTACGAATCGTTTATCCCGATGAAATTCCATTTAAGTAGACGATCCTTTCTCTACCACCGGACCTCCTGCAGTTTTGACATTCGTTCATTTGTAATAAATTCCTTGTAGGCTTGTATATTATCATCATATTTAAATAACTATACAAATCTAACACCAGTAATGAAATTGAATCTTTCAGTATCTAAAAGCTCATAATCTTTTCAGAATACGGCACAGTTACTTGTTTGGAAGAATGTGTTATGGTTATGGGTAGATAAGTCAAACGTGCTGACAAAATTCCAACTGTCTACGCAAACACTTGTCTGGTCGTGGCGCGTAAAATTTATAACACAAATATAGGTATTATATGTGGCGGCTCGGGAATGTTGCGTTCAACGTTTTATTTTCTTCGTGTGTGTGTCTGGCCTGGCCTGCCTGCGCCGGCGCTGCTACAAATTAAAGAGAATACGAAGTTCATATCATATAAGTATTACAAATATGCCTAAAATTCATAAATATTGCGGAGAATAAATAAGAAAGGGAACCAAAATCCAAGCGTGTGCACTACCACTAAGATCTTGAAAACTTTGAGCTAATACAGAAGAATTACGCGTACCTAGTTGATACATCTTCGATATTATTTTCATATTTTGTAATACTTATAGACTTTGCTTTGATATACTAATAAATTTGAAGGTTGCATCTATTACGATTTTTGCTATGATCAAAAATAACGAATTTTACAATTTGACTGTTTGTCACAGATTATGAACTAACGAAAAATAATAAGCAGTTATTTTATACAGTTCACAATTTAACTACAGTTTATTTTAGTTTACCATCTGGTCAGATAGTTTGTAAACTAACGGTGTTTACAATCTTACGTTGACGATAAATCACATTATCTTCTGTACTTTGGATATTCTGTGAGGCTGACTGCACGCACATAAGAAAGTCAGACCAGACCCCTCCCGCTTTGTTTCCATCGGAGGCTGTAATAATCCTAATTGTTCATCATTTGTTTTCGTGGCCTTTAGTTTTTTGCTATATATTGCACTTTATTTAGCACAATAGTGCAATTTAAACCGAATCACGTGAAATTACATTGACCGCAAGTTATGAATTATTTTATATTGCGTCTTGTGACCACATGTACTTGCAGCAACATCACAGCTTCGTTCACGTTGGTACTTTTATTATCTATTGTTAGCTAAACTATTTCTTCTTTTTTTTAAATTACACTCAAAGTAATCGGCCTATCGAATGTGAGATATAAATCTAAGCATTCATTTATCCTGTTTTTCGGAAAGCTATCGACATTTACACTTACATATTATTATAAGGCGGATATTGCGAAACATTTATTAGCTATTTACAAATCTTTACAAAAATATAAGTAAATCTTTGACCTAATTATTTTGTTTATTTTATTACCTTTTCAACGAGTATAAAATACATATATCATATTTCTATCATTAACCCTTGTTACGTTTATTGATAACCTTTAGTTTATAATTGCAGTCTCTGGCCAATGCTATATTTAACAGCTTGCTATGAATGAAGCAAGCTCCACTTTATCAATTGACGAGTGACCCGCACCGGTTGCCACATTAGGAAACTCTGTCTAATTGCTGTTCAATCAATATTCGTAAGCAATTCTGATTAGACAAAAATTTTTAGTTGGTATAATTTTATTTCGTTTGCTTTTGGGAGAGAATTTTGAAACATTTTTCATTATTAACTAGACCTAATATGTATTATAAAAGCCAGCTATAGTCTTGCAGTAATTGGGACACCAGGCAGATAACATTACACCTACAGTTTGTTTTCTGTTCTGCGTAAATTTTGCGGTACTTGGTACTACTATAATTACGTCAACGCGCCCTAGTAACTCCGTGTGATGGCATAGTGTGACATGGCGCACGCACGCTTCTAACACATTGGCACTGATGGTTTATCACAACTCGCTGACCTCTGGAGTGACATGCCGGTGACGAGCGATAGCGACTGCATGGGAAACACAACGGCTTCCACGGGAACTAGGTGATGAGAAACTGCCTACACCCGATTCCCTCCGTTTCGATACACACACCGTAATCGAATTACCTATTTTTTCACGGCCGTAGACATTCTTGAAGCACTATGTAGAGATTTTGTAGGTGAATGCCACCTTACATTTTTTATTTATAATAACTCAATAAGCCTCGTCTGTCTGTCTTCTGTTCCCACGAGATACTATTTTAAATTGCGGATGAATGTTTTAGTTTATGCGGACCTTCACGGAAGGGCGTATATTTCTGAGTTTCGACGCATCTGTATTTGTTTACAAATTTTGTAATTATTGCGACCTCGTAACCCCCACAACTTTGTAGAAAGAAATGCTATTATAGGGGAAACCTATTATTATTTAACTCATACATAAGTTTGCTCATTTCATACATCATAATTGGACCAATTCAAAATAATGTACAGAATTACTTGTAACATAATAATCACGTCATATAGATTCCCATTGAGCTTATTAGAGTACCCCTAATTTCGCATGACGAGGCAATTGTGGCGAATTCTCGACACGTGACCACTATTTGACTGTGTAAAAGTATCACCACCGCTCATTACAGCCAGTTTATTTATGCCCACAATTAAGCCATCTCTTGGTTACCCCATGCGGGTAGTGCTCCATTAGCAATTACGTCACTGAACCTAACCGCTGGCGAAATGAAATGCGCCGACTTTACATAGAAATCGTTTACATGAATAGACTTTATTGAGTTTACGTCGATAAGAGTCGGGAAGGCGGCGAGACGGTTCATATCCGGCCGCTGATACAGTGATAAACTCACTACCAAACGGCAAACAAACATTAATAGCAGTGTTATCGGTTAAATCAGCTCTGAGAAAATGCTAAACATTTCTAAGTAAACTAAATATACAGGTATGAAATTTCACAACAATGGCTTAGGTTAAAATACGAACAGGGGATTCCCGGGAAGCGCCACCGAGCAAATCACTTGTTCTGAAGACTGGAAAAGTACCTCCCAGGATGTAAGGACAATCGTTGACCATTTTCTACCAGAACTGGCAATAGGAGGACACAAAAGATGAAGATACCTGGCGCCAGCGCGTCGCTGCAACACAACCGCATAACGGGTCACGGAGAGCGACCAATTGTTCAAGTACAGGCCTATTGTGCCACAGGTACTCTTCACAGACCGTTTATTATGCTCCAAACAAACAGTGAAAAAGTACAGGAAGCGATACTATCTATCCAAATTGCCAGTAATCCAGGAATAACAAGTGACTTCACGTAGCTGGTGCTGCCATTGTGTGCTGGAGAAAGGGTTTGTAACAATATATTCTGAAGAGATTTGCTAACATATTTGGTCCTGAATGAAATATCTACTTGTTATTTATCCTACTTCTTATTTTGATAAAGTGATTGTTAGGTACCTATATTATGTAAAAACACTTTCAATCAAACACTTTGTATTGTCTACAAAGTAGAGAGAGACCACAGAAATGTTTTTAGAGTATTTATGTCAGTGGAGAGACGCATAAATTATTTCTTTTTTATAATGTCCACAAGTACTCGTTGTCGCCGTTTGTAGAGATTGTACTTCCGCCCGGGGAAATAAAAATATTGCGTTTCGGCGAAACGTTTCGGTTCATAAAAAGGGGATTCCTCGAAATCCTACACAGTTAATGAATGAACGTAAAGGCCCCGTCCTTTTGCATAAGACAATGTATGGGTTGCCATATGGCCGGCCGACGGTCGTGGGGGTAGCCGATTCGTGACCAGCACATGTGTCTTTACGCACTCATTCACTTGTGCTATTAATGGGTCCATTCAGCAGCATTGTCTTGCACATGCACCGGAAATGCATCGCTACAGTCCCGCCTCCGCAGTGTGTTGCAATCACACTTACATCAAATTAGCAGAAATTATTGCGATGTGTGCATTAGCGTTATGTTACTTAAGTTGATGGCTTGCGCACCCATTGTATTAATTTATTAAAGAAAGATTCTCGTAAGTCTTCAATTGTATAATCCACTGTCCCAAACATGGTTAGATAGACAACAAAGTGGTATTTTCTGAGATGATCCATAAGTGCAAATCCACGGCCAGAAGTTAATTTTAACTGTCCTTTTCTTGTGAGTGTGATTGGAATTAGAGTATATAAATGATTACTTATATATAACGAGTAATGCTGCGTGCTGTTTGATGACTGTGCTGAATATAAATAATTGCCTAACTGTTAGTACTTTGCAAGATTTATAAAGCAGGTTAGTGGGGTAAAGGAAAGGGTGGAAATTTGACACTTTAAGGACGGCGCGCTGTGCTCTCTCTCAATGGTTAGAAATGTTGTTTTAGCTATGCCTCCCCATGACGTAATACAGTAAGTTAATATGGACTGGCATAAGGCAAAGTATAATTGTCTAATCAATTTTGAATCCGCGATAGATCGTAATTTTTTCGAACCGACACAGCGACGACCCAAAACCGCACCGCCTGGCGGAGAATGACGAGGAGAGCCGACCCCAAATGAAACGGGAGAAGGCTAGGCAAAGAGAGAGAGAGAGAGATAGATCGTAATTTTTAAAAAACAAATACTTATTAACTTACGGATTCTGCCATTTAAAATATCAATATGGTGCTTAAATGAAAGTGTTTTGTCAATAATAACACCTAAATATTTTAATTTGTCAGTTGGGGTAATAACATTTCAGTCGCACGGATTAAATGATGGGTTTCTGCAGTAATGAGCGTAAACTTTTAAATTAGAATAAGAGTTCAATTGGCGCATTGAAAAATGTATAAAGTTAGTCTTATCTGTATTTAGAGTTAATAAGTGATGCTGAAGCCAGTGATTTACGATATTAAAACCTTGTTGTGCTAATTTATATACTTCATCAACTGAAGTTCCAGAAAATAATAGGGCTGTGTCGCCAGCGTATGAGATAATTTTACCTCCTTGTACATTAAGATTACATAGATCGTTAATATAAATTAGAAATAATGTCGAGCCTAAGATACTTCCCTGGGGAACTCCAAAAAGATTGTTTTTTAGGTCAGAACTAACCATATTGCCTATTTTAACACATTGAGAGCGCTCATCTAAATAATTTGTTAGACGTTTTAGCTGATTTCCTCTTATGCCTATGATTTCAAGCTTGTGCAACAGAATGGGGATAGAAATTGTGTCGAATGCCTTGGCAAGGTCAAGGAAAATTCCTATTGTTTGTCTGCCTTTATCGAGTTTTTGAACAATGTAATCAGTTAAATTGTGGACGGCGTCTGCTGATGACAACTTAGATCTAAATCCGAATTGCGTTTTGCTTAGCAATTGGAACTTTTCCAAATATTTAACAAGCCTGACGTTTATAATTTTCTCTAAAATTTTTGGAAATCGACGGCAGTAATGATATAGGTCGGTAGTTAGTAATTTGATATTTTTTGCCGGATTTATGCACTGGAACAACACATATACAAGCTCTGTTTAGTTCAGACGCCAGTCTCTCTCAATCTTTACATTGATTTTCTGTATAAATACTTGTATACTTCCCATCACGTAATTGTTTCAAATCAAATTACTTCCCATCAGTTTGAAAATTTTAACTTGATGCTTGCCTAGTTACTTGAGGATTACAATTTAGTCAACAACCATAGAATCGGGGTTGATGAAAATCATGACTTTTTAAAAAAAATCAAAAAAGTCGGATTAATTTGATTTAAATCAGATTTATTTGATTTAAATCAGATTTCTTTGATTTTTTTACATGTCTCTATTTCTTTTTATGAGTAATGCATTTTTATATTGTGCTGTGCATTGCTAACCACCAATCAGTGGTTTTTATTTATAACTTGCTCCTTAAAATAAATCCATACATACATGCAGCATATTTTTTCAGCCATTTTTTTGTAGGTCTCTTATTCACGCTTTCACTAATCAATCGCAAATATGTACATCAAGTAGCCAATGCATTTCGGAGAAAACAATACCCGATCTTTTTAAATAGGTACTTAAACAATAGCACTGCACGCACATGTGCCACCAAAATTTGTGTCGGGGAAATTCCCTAAAACGTTTAGATTTTTTTTGTATCAATCCACGGGAAAATATACCTTATGGTCATTAACGCTTAAGTCTTAAGTCGTTCTTTAATTTTATAATAATAGTTTTATTAGCTAATAATAAGCGTAACATTCTAAGTGCCAACAACCATAAGGTATCTTTTTACGCGGCACATTTTATTTCAATTAAAAAAAAAATATATTGATTAAAATCAAAGATTTTTATTAAAAAAATCATTTGATTTTAATCGCGATTAAAATCACTGATTAAAATCACATGATTTTAATCATCTCAACCCTGCTAGAATTAAACCGTAGTAAACTGCCAGAGACTGTGGTTTATGTGGCTCAATTTGCATGGTTTAAGAATATATAGATACTGGCCAATTGCAGTATAAAAGGGTACTTGATGAACCTCCCTCGATTATACATATCAACCTCTCTATCATTCTCAAGTCTATAGCTCCTCTTTATCTAGACCCCGTACTTAACAACTAAAATCATCTATTCTGTTTACGGATAGGGCGAACTGAAATTAGCGCGTTCAAAAAAATGAACTTTTCGAAGACTTTATAAGTAAAGCTCATCTTCAGCCTCATAAAACAATTGTTGACCTTCTTCAGTAGCGCTTTTTTTAAAGAACATATTCACTAGATTCCGGAACATAAAAGCGCTACCTACTAACAACAACTGTATTCATATAATCTTCTTGAAGATGTATGTATTTATTATGTACTTTTGTCTTTTTTTTCATGTTAGTATTTATCATTTCTAGTCTCTTCATCAACAACATTGTTGCGTTGGTTAATCATAATTTTGCCTCTGAATATTATTTTTGTACGGTATTTGGGGTTTTTGCAAGCAATTTGTGGTGTTTGGTGAACTTGTTTACTTTGTTTGTTCATGTATACCCAGTTATCCTACAGCGATTTAGTTAACACGCAATTTTGATCATGGTCGAAATCATTTTTCGAAAATTTTAACTTGCCAAATTATTTTGAAGAACTATCGGAGACAAAATAAAACATTATAAAGGTTGTAATTATAAGTACAAGAGAAAACAAAAATAAAGTTAAACATAATTAAGAATGTAGTAAATTAATCATATTTTGTTTGTTAATGTCTACGCGAAGAAAAGGTGCAGTTAAAATATCAGTTACGGATCTACGTCCGTTTGTTTCGACATTGAATTTAAATAATGATAAAGAAAGTCCAAACTAAAGAATACAATAATAGTTTGTAGAACAAAACGATATGGCCGGATTATAGAAATAATTTAACTGATTACTTCAGCGCAGAGCGGCTTCATTTTACCGTACGTACTTACGATGAAAGTCGTAGTGCTACGACTGCTACGAGTTGCGTAGCAATGAGCGTCGTAGCACCGGTGCTACGGCAAACGCTTGCTTTCATCTCCGGTTCATTCGTTGTCAACGAACAAAGCAAATATGTACTTTTATATATTTTTATTATTCTTCTTTAGACATTAAATAATAACTGCCTCGATTTGTAATTAATTTCCGGTCTGTATAGTTTTTCTATTTCAAAATAAATACGATAGCAGACCTGCTTGTACCCACCCTTTGAACGGGGTAAAGAATTTCGGGAAATCTTTATTAGATTATGATAACAGTATGGCGTAAAAAGATCGAAATCTTGTGAAATTCCTCGGTCGGTGCATGGCCGCCATAAATAGTGGGGTCGCTGATGAGGCCGGGCAGCCACCCATCGCGCTGGTTTCAGCTCGGAGAGAGTGCCACTCCACTGATAATTGACTCGTCCGACTAGTCCGCGTCCGGCCACCCCTTCCATAAATATTTCCCGATCAAATTATTATGCGTTCTAAAAAATGCCACGAGCTCAATTCTCAGAATCTTGTACCGAGGGCGGTTCTATTCAAAGTCGAAGAGGGAGACGACCATACGCACGTATTCAGATGAGCGAGCGAGAGGCGTGCTGAATGGAATGAGGTTCAGCGCAGTCGCTGCGCCGGCCTCGGCCCGAACTGTGAGAATTACAAGGAATGGATTTATTTATTGATCTTTGTTGTTCCGTTATTATGAGGCTGCGTAAGCAAATAAATAGATACTGCCTTGGGCCTGCCTCACTGAGGATGTTTGATCTGCGCAGAATGACACAAAAGCCAGTGTTAAATTGTCACATCCGCGGCGACAGTTATTCCGATTCAGTATAGCTGGTTGTTGATTTTCTTTATTTTGAAAAGTTGAGTATAGTTGCCCTCCTACGAACTATTTCACATTACATATAAGTTTCATTTATCATTATAACATAATGATACATTGCATATTTTCTTTTGAATATATTTTAGTTTTGTAAAATTGATGTTTATGAAGACGGTTTATCTGAAAAAATAAGAAAGATTCTTCTCAGAATCATTCTTTATTTCATAGTAACACAAAGTTTAGGATGAATGAACGTCGACACAATGAAGAGTTACGACGTCGCCAGTTTATTGTATCCGGTAGGTATCTGCTTCAGAACATTGCCCTTAGTGCCACAAGTAGTGGGAAATATAAAGAGAGCAATTCTATTTGTGTAATGTCTTGGGAGTCTAGTGCTAATTACAACTCGGCGACATTTTTGCGGCATTACGCACGACTCAGCTCTGCTGAGCGAATTTGTTCCATTGTACATTCTGCGATCAATTTCACTTCTTAGTTTGTCATACAAAAATAAACTCTAATCTTTCTGCAGTAAAACGTGCTTTACAAAGAATCTCGAGCCGTTTGTCTGATAAATATTAATACAGCACAAGCCAAGGATTCCGCGCGTTTTGGTCTTTTTGTCACATAGTCCTTTCCTTTTGAGCATGTACAACATTGTTATATACGGCATAAAACAAATGGGAACAAAGCTTTACAATTTCTTTTTGTTGTGTTTGTAAGTAATAAAATGAAAGAACTCATTTATTTCACAAACAATACAATTTACTTGTGTACGAAAACTGTAACTACATGTAGGCGCTAGAGACGGAGCGATGGCGAATCTCTCAATCACAATACAATCCTCTTATTACAGTTGCTGATCAAATTGTACACATCCAAGTTATAGGGTCAATCCTTTAGCCCCGACTAATTCGTGACAAACATTGACTCATCCAATTCCGCTCAGCAGCAGCTGATGGCATTTTTGAGGACACATACATCACTTGCTCGTTATGGACAATGACGAAGGCTCATTCTATCAATTAAAACTCAAAATAATTTCGCATTCGCCTCACTTTTAAAAGTTCGTCATGATTTGTGGGTATAAAGATTTCATCTACTCACTTCGCATCGGCTTAATTATTCAAACATTTTATAGGAATAAAATAATGCACAAACATTTCACCCCTACTTTCGGTTGAACAGGCTGGTCTTTATTGCAACTTGTTTGAGAGTATGTCTCCTCAACGCAACTGATTTTATAATTGATTTCATAGTCTTGTGTTATATTATGATGGGAATATAAAGACAACATCTGCTTATTGTTATTTCTTGACCAAAGTATTAAACAATAGGTCTACGAAACAATTTGCTTGCTTAAAACAGCGGAGACAAAAGAAGGCGATCAATTTTTAAAGGAGGCGCAAAGTGCAGCCGCCTCGACGAATGAGCATTCCTTGGTAGGTAATGGTGGCTACACTTATATGAAAGCGGCTTCTTATAAATATTTTCTCGTTTTATTTTCAGACGCGAATACACATCTTGTACGCGTTACAACATTTTACAGGGTTTTGGACTGGATATTTGAATTTTTATCTATATATGTCCTTACCTAAATTTCCTATGCATAAGTGTACCTATTCAAAAATAGTCTTAATTAGAATGTATAAAAAAATATATTTAGCAAAATTATCACGAACTTTCTAATAAACTCATAATTGCTGACATATCTGTACATAGTTTTACTCAACATAAGCTAAAATTTAGCTATATCGTAAAGCAAAATATCCCAATTTATTTGAAACACCGCGGAAATTGATCCCGGAACTGTAAAAGATATTGTAGTATACGTAGGTGGGCGTGTTTAAATGTCAGATGTGGTCTCGATGGCATTGCATCATTCACTATTCGCAAGTCTCGCTCATCGCATTACACCCACTTAATAATACGCTATCCATTCACCACTACTAATTTCATTTCATAAAAAAATCTTCTTTTAAACATCGTTTATTTATAAATATTCACTTCTTAAATTACCTGTCAATCCCATTGACCCTTTCTTTAGTCTATTTCCATACAATGTGAGCTTTGTTTTTTCCGATGAAATTTAACCGCTGTTTATGTAGAGACAATGTATCTATTGCGTTAAAATTTTGGGAATTTCTTTTTTTCTCGCGTTTGGGCCGTGAGAATGGATCGCGTGCAGTCGACACATCTCATTAGGTAAACAGAATTAGGGTGTGTTTGTCTACCGCCACCAATACCATATCTAACTAATAACAGAGTCGCGCACCGCCGAGGGTGTTTAAACTCAAATCTGTTTACCATTTACACATTAGCTGTGCTTTCATATTTCATAAATATACTGTATGCGGGCAGTTCCTATTACAATGTATTTTTCTTCTTCTAGGTAAGTTAAGACGAAATTGAAAGCCAACACAAAACTGTACAGATCCAAGTTGAGCTGCGCGCAGTCGTAGAGCTCACCAGTATGTATTTCCTTTCCGCACGCTTTTCCGGAATTTACATATGTATTTGCAATGGCGTACAAAGCGTTCAGGCGTGATCTATGCACATTAAGGGATTTAAAAAGAGATTAGACTTTGGTATCAAAGGAATTTACATAACCAGCAAAATATGGGACACTTATTTAATATTGTTGTCAGTTCCCAGGACTGGTATCTAATCAGTAAGATTTACACGTCATTACGATTGCGGCTTAGTGCCCTGAAATAGGGTGTCTCTCACGCGGTTTCCGACTAAATTAAATATTTATTAAAATAGGAGACGGCTTCCTCCAGATAAGACACTTCTCACGAGCTGCGTCCGCATACTCCCGCGCATTGCTCAGTGCAGCCACAAGGGTTGCACTGGCTTGCATGCTATTATAGCATCATTCTATAATTATATAAGGTACATAATTGCTCGAATGTTAAGACATTCTTACATAGTCGATTTAACATATTTGAAGTGGGATTAAAATTATATGTATCAAGATTAGACAATAAAATTTACACCGAGAAATGTGTATTTATCGCGTTTTATAACAGGTAGTTAACGTTATTGAAATGTTGAGATACCCCGAGGGTGGTCGCCGGCCGACGCCCGCTTCACCGCAGCTATGCGCATTGTCAACACTGTGCGTCTGCGCACACTACTCACATTTTTTATGCGCACATATGTGCGTCGGCAAGCCGCCCAGACCACGTACCCTGTCAAATATTTGTCTTCAATTCAAAAACGCTTAGAAGACTACAAATGAAAACCACGTAACAGGTCAATCTTCCACAGCACGGAGATACACACAATTAATTTTCACTGTGGAATGCATTTTGGTCTACCTCCTGTCGTATTTTCTGATAGAATTAACTTACGAGCAATAACAACCCCCCATAAGCCGACGCGCGGCATCCATTTATAATAAATTCAATGATAAGATTCGGTGCATTCCTTTGTGTGGCGATCTGCATCATCCTAATACCTTACCTGTCAAACCCTTCCAAATAAATTAGTCGCTTCTAATGCTAAGCAGCATCGTTCCACAAATAAACTAAGTAACGGCGCAATCCATTAATTGACTGGACCCGCTGCTGAGCGAAAAAAATCTCTATCAGATAATGCGGGTAAGTGTTTACGGTTTCTCACGGGCCGGGGCCAACCCTCAATGGCGCCTCACTGATTGATAGTAGCTAAGCCGACCTTCGCACCTCCTCCACCACACTCCATTTTATTCTTTAAGCGTACTATGGAAAGCTCAATCTCCGCTATTGGTTTTTATCATGCAACGTCGAAGGATGATTAAGCATCCCCATACAATATTGACACTTCTTCTCATCGAGAGAAGATGCGTTTTTGAGTCACATCACAATGAATAGAATACCCATTCAAGGAATTCTGCATCCTCAGCGTGTACCTGTCCGCGGCCACCTCTAAAAGAGGCGACAAAAAATATTATGTTAATTTCTAATATTAGGGCATTATTCATAATAGCATTGTTATCATTATTCCATACATTCTTTTGCGATTGGGGGCGGAGCAGTGAGGGTTTTTTTAAGATTTTGTAGTAAAACATGTCATCATGAAAGTTTTACTATTGTAACTCTCAGTACTTTTGGCTTAGTTCGTCTCTTCAGCAACATGTTTTAAGGTTGACCTGGTCATCTTAGGTATAGCAGGCACATATTCACACGCCAACTAGGACTTTCTGAATCCTTTTATGAAGGAACAGCCTGGAGACGAATCTTGCGCCCTTTTAATTTTGTAATTTGTTCTAAATCACCAAAAAGGTTTTGGCAAATCTATTGGTCTTTTCGAGGAATCATACTGATTAACTGGTGAACAAATTGGCATAGCCAGAGAGGTCCAGCAAAGAAGATTTTTGTCGTTCTACTGAAGGCTTGGATTCTCTTGTCCGTCAAGGTACTGCATCTAGATTTCCGCTGTCAAAGCTCATATCACATCGCCCACTTACAAAGTGGCCTGCGCTTGAGACCATTATGCATTAGTTCGGCAGGCGATTGGGCGAAGTAAAGTGAACAAAACGTAGCGAGGCGTGATGAGCCGAGCTGAGCGGAGCGGCGAGCTCTGTAATCCCAGAGCCGGTGTCGACTTACGGCGCCTCTCGCAATTATCATATTCCCCTAAACACATAATATTGCGCACGCAATTTAAAAAATAAGCCGTGTCCGGCCCGACCCGATCGATCGTGATTTATAGCGGGCGCCTCCGCTGCCGATGCCGATTGCTCGCAGAAGATTGCATTCTCTCCACCAACTAACAATACTACTCTGGAGGTCCAAACAATGCCTGTCTGAATAAAAATTTTGAATTTTAACCGCAACTAAATTGATAAAATTCGCTCACTACCTATGCCAAGCATTTGAAATTTTAAATGCATACTACGAGTATAATAAAAATAATTTTCTTCCTTTTTTTCAAATCAATAAAACTGCGTGTCTCAATCACGTTATTTTCACAAAAGTTTAGTCCTTCGTAAATCCTCCTTGTTCATATCGGATAGGAATAAAGATCAATGAATGATGAGTGCGACAGTTGCATTTGCTATTCCTAACAGCAGTTTATGAATCAAATGCATGAATGAGCTGGCAGAGCCGCCACGTGTCGGCGTTCTCACGCCCGGCCTGCCCTAGTGCGCCCGCGCCGCACCACAACCGACATCGCCTGCTTTTTGTCGCAGCGCAGCGTCGTGTCGCGTGGGACATGTGCAGATCCGACCCCCGCAATGAGCATATGGCGCCCTCTTCGCTAATTACTTCATCGTGGTACAATCACCTCCTTAACCTGATCAGACTCCCCCAACAGACGTATCTAATCCAGAAATAATGGCACTTGCCAAACCGATTAGCCGAAACTAAATTGAACGAATGGATGGCATTGAAAGACCACTCGAACGGTGACGAGGCTCTATCTAGACGGAAATAAAAACTGTTACAATAGAAGTACTTAAGACAAATTCTATTCGCGCGTTCAAATTGCTCGAGTCAATAGTCGCACACTTGGACAATGTTAATGTAAGAATGAAAGAGCGTTTTCTTTTTGTTCGCCTTTTAATTTTAACAAACGGCTGTCACGACTTGGGGCCCGGCTCAGGCAGACGCTCGCTGACCCCGCAGCCGACGCAGAATCCGCACTTCTAAAAAACTTCACCATATCGAATATAACACAGAACTTGTTCCAAATTATAAACGGTTCCGACGACGTGAGAATTACTTTTTCTGTGATCTAAATTGAGAAACACATGAGGTAATTACTAGTTTGACCATCATATTGTTGTCGAAGGAAAAAGTATAGATGAGAAGAGGTTTAACCTCTGTTACCCTCGGTAACTATGATGACCTCGACCTTGGTTACGTACTTAATTATTAATTATCATATTTCAAATTACCCTGCAATGACATCTATGAAGCGGCTGAACGGTAATAGCAATGAATTTGGTTACTATTATATTATCATGGAAAAAGATTCGTAGTCATAGGCAGTAATTAATTCGATGACTCAACGTCCTAAATAGAATCTTGGCCTCCGATGCTAGAATTCTCCACTCTTTTCCGTTACAGGTACCACCGGAGTGAGGAAGTCCTAAGAGACCTGGAAGCCCTCCAAATAGCCGATTGGCATATCAGAAAGAAAATTGTCATCTAGATATAGCTAATAGCATTTTGTCTTGGAGATTATACTCGTATTCATGCCAAATGTCAGCTGCTTAATCCAATATAATAAATTAACTATATATAAACATAGAATCTAGCCATTGCGTTGTTAATTTAGATGTACGTATGGATGAAGATATCCTACAGACAACGATAGAGGTACTCGGATTGTAGGTATATGACGAATTGGTAAATAAAGTGCTTTGCTGGCCATGTGTGGCCAATAATAGAGTCAATGCCCTGCTAGTACTGCCTGCTGGCAATTTATTTATTTTCAGCACATTTTAGCAACAAAGTCCTAGTTTATAAGGTCTCATTTAAATTCCAAGCACGAAAATTTCGGTCTGAATCATTCGTAATGATATGCACGATATTACTATTATTTGAAATAAAAAGAAAGACGTTTAAGTATTCCTGTGGATCCTAATCGTTCTACAGTACAGTAGATACAGTGTCTTACCTATTTGTGACTCATTAGAGAGAATATCGGTAGTTTTAATGAATTGGTTTCCACCTTCCTTCACACACGCTACACTACAATGCATTTATTAGCGTCAATTTTTCCCACATTTTTGCCTCGTGTATGTTTTGCATTCATTCATGGTCTGGTAGATAGTAGCAGTGGAAGAATTACAATTATAATAGTACTATTTATATTTCACTACCTATTGTAAAACCAATGATAAAATCCTTTGCCATAGATTGTAATAAAATAACTGAATCTTGATTGTTTATTGAGTTGGATCTACTAAATTTAATTAAACTACTATTTCAATTAATTGTTAATGATGTTAAAACCCAATCCCTGTTCACTGGGCTTGAACGGTTTCTGATGAAGTGAAACAATTTTGTCACTGACGTTACGCTTTGTAGGGGTATTTTCTTTTTAACTATCGAGTATCTGTGGCGTAATGAAGCGGCGTTATATTCGATGTTGGTGCTAACTCCAGTGAAGATCTTTAATCAACAGTCAAGTCTTGAGAAAAATACAAACCTGGCTATAACACAGCCTAGTTATAGACATAATAAATATGCTTACAATGAAAGAAAATAGTATTGCATTGCATGTCATTAAAACTATTCGAGAAGCTTAATAACTTTGTCGTTGAGGAAGAAATGACGGAAGCGGAAGGAAAACAACAATGGAGCAACGGAATGTAAGTATAATCTAGTCACACGGTAGTTTGACAGCCAAGTTCGCAAAGTGTAGGGGTTTTTGTAGGTAATCAACGAACCGTTTGCTACTTAAAACTCCCGCGTTCTACAGGCAAAGACGTCGTTAGAGTAAAGCAGTTGTATTTTTAATCACATAAAAATTACTACATGTGCGTACCGGTAACCACACCTTCAATGAAAGCAGCAGGGTCACCGTTTTCGCAGTTGTAGCCATCGTATCCTGTCCTGTCCGGCCGGACTCAATTAAAAGTCATTGCGGGGGCGTGCGAACTGACCATTTGCGCCGGCGCCGGCCGGCGCAGCTCCCCCTACCCTACAGGAAATAGTGCTTGTCTTACTCGTCTCCGCTTTTTCGGTCAATAAACTCTCTAATATATTCGCAACTTCCCATCTAGAAAGTTCTGCAATGTGATGTGATAGAACGACGGTTATATATCAACTGCATCACAGGGACCGCAGGGACTTATATACTCATCCTTAGGTATATACATAATTTTTTTTTTATTAAAGATAGGTTTGCTCTTGACCACAATCTTGCCCGAGGACGGAGATGAGGTCTACGATGTAGCGAGCTTACCCAGGAGCAGCCAGCAGAGGTTGTATGTTAATTAAATACACTTTTACATATCCTGTCAAGTCCGTTCCATTGTCAGCCGATGCGGTCCAATCCGGTTAGATTAATTCGATGTATCTAACCACTGATGATACATCGAATTAACCTAACCGTGCATTTAAGGTGAACGCAGACTTGGCCGCACGCACCGCAGTCGCCGCAATCATCGTTTTTGTTGATGGCCTCGCACATCTGTCCACGCCACAGTTCCCGCAGTCGTTCCTATCGCCGCACGCACCGCACTCATTTTTTTTGTTTTTTTATTCAGCTTCTGATTTAATCAAGATTAGGCGTAAATTACAGAATGACTCTTGACAAACGATTTGTTATCAGTTGTTTATTAATAGAGGAAGAAGAAAATCCAATGCCAACAAGAGTTATAAAAGTTCGGCTGGCCTCTGGATGCGAATGACGTCATCAGCTGCGGCTTGGGGAATTCGGCCATGTCAGGTAATGCGGCGACTGCGGTGCGTGTAGGTATGCGAGGTTACATATAACTTCATATAAAGAAATCAAATGCGGGGACTGCGGTGCGGCACAAGTCTGCGTTCACCTTTACAGTCGCAGTAATAGCAGCAAACGTTAGAAGCAGGGACGAGTCTATCTTTGCTAGTCCTTGGATATCAATAACCTAGGAATTCTACAAATCACCTTGAACATCCACTGCATCAGATTATATTTATGAATTGGCAAGCAACTCTTTTGGTAAATTTAGTTTCACAAGAATTACGTGGGTATTTAATTCTGGCTTGGTAATTTTGTAAATCTAGAAAATTTCATAC
The DNA here is from genome assembly GCA_018467065.1 of Ephestia elutella. Classification (NCBI taxonomy): domain Eukaryota; kingdom Metazoa; phylum Arthropoda; class Insecta; order Lepidoptera; family Pyralidae; genus Ephestia; species Ephestia elutella. The sequence goes on along the minus strand of CM031576.1, from coordinate 8,084,825 downwards.
ACAAATTCATTTTATCGCTATACACAAGCAACAAGTAATTCATAAATATGCGGTGTGCTTAAGAAGAGTTACCTCAGGGTAAATATTCAATTATCATCCAGGCCTCGTCTCCATTCGCAGTACAATAGGTACAAATGGACCCAATATTGTAGCCTTGAGAGAAGAATGCCCTTCAAGTCATTGGACTGACGACACATACTCCACGCAGAATGTTTAAGGAGAATCGTCGATTAATAGTTCTTTAATTGCCTTGAACGAATTACCTTTATTGCTGTTTTTGTGTACTTCCATTGCCCATAGAGACAAAATCGACCCCAAATATAGCGCGTCTTATTTGCAGCCATTGTTATTGTTGCTCATTCACATTGCTCGCCGTTTCAATCGCTTAAAAATGTTAATTCAAGTAAAATACAGCCCATTCATAATTGCTAATTATGAGTGATTTAAAAATACAGCATGGCATGCCGAGCAGTGATAATGCCCTCATGCTTGATGGGGGCGTTATCAGGGGCATAAATACTTCGCAAATAAATTTGATTAAGTTGAATGCAAATACAACATAATCAACAGGCGAATTTATTTATCATCACTTTTCATTAATTTATAATCATTACGAAGTTATTTTTGGATATTTATTTATTCTCCTTGGGAATAAGGAAACAAATGGTGGACGTGTCCGTATTTCGTGACGGTTTGGTTCGCTCAATGGGGCCCGCGAATTCTCTCTGGCCGCCATTGCCATGGCATGGCATGCCCCAGTCTTCAAGGCCCGCCAGTCATTGCCACGTCCGCGCCGCCTGACCGCCAAATGACACGTTTTATAGGGCTCACGCATATCGCAGACCTAACATTATTAACATCAAATGCCTATAAATATCATGGTGTTTAAGCCTATGGAAAATTATACTAAATGCTAGCTAACCATAAGTACATTGACATTCTCTAAAAATATGTATGACCTAAAAGCTGAAATTTGGTGCAGATACTGATTTATCTTACCGTTCTTTATATGTGTTCCTTTACAAACTTTTATTGAAGAAAATTAACAATGTAGATAACAAAAAGATGCGAGTATTATATGGGAACTTAAAAATATATCTTGCGATAACTAACTGGATATCAAAAGAAAACCTGCGTTTATCTGACAAAAAATTGAGATGCCTACAGGTAAACCAATAAAGTTGAATCGATACATTCCAAGAAAATAATACAATCGGAAGTTTAAAATTATGTGAACCGGAATGTTACTAAGTTGGATGTTATAAAAACTTAGATAAGTGAAGGTGTTAATTTTATGGGTTATAATAACAGTTTACTGCCAGGAAGGGCGTGCTGTCCTGTCTATGAGGCTAGCCTACACAATATTGTAAAATCTTCATTATTAGAATCCCATGTAATTTGAAATTGACAAAATGGAATCAAATCTAATATACGCATCGGAGATAGAAGTAGCAACAAAGTCAAAGTCAAAGTCAAATATTTTTATTTATATTGGCTTAAAAATAGCACTTATAAATCGAATGATGAAATTAGGTGATGGGACGGAGACGTGCGCTATCTGAATCGCAAATATACAGACAGGTTAGTTTTGAAATTCCGATTTCCCGAATGGAAAAATCTAAATCTAGACGGGATCGTGTCGCTTGGGGTTCGCCAGGGAGAGCCGGCCGAGGCCAGGGGCCCGATAAGGCAGCTTCCCGAAATAAAGGTTTTTATTGTTCGCCGGCAGAACTGGTTTTATGGGCGGCAAGGCGCCTAATCTGAAATAAGGCGTTAACATTTCTCCAGAAATAACCGTTGCAGAGAAAATAGTCGGGTTCGTAATTAGCGTTTCGTTTTTGCAGCATTCTTAGCATTTTAAAATTCTTGACTTTATTATCGGTATGTTTTTCAACGTGATTAGATTTAATCTGGTAATTACATATATAAATCCAGAAGAAATGCTGTTTACATTAAAATTAACATTTGCTTCTATTTATGAAACATTTTGGGAAATAACTTCACGGAAATACACTATGCGATAAATACTTCAACTTTAGTAAATTTGTTTAGGCTTCATATTTGAATTAATGACTACCTATCAGAATCTCTAACGTTGGAGACGTTTCAACAATGATTGACCGGATCTAGAATAGGTACAAACAAGTAGGTATGTACTTATACTTAAATCCGCCGTAGAAGCACACAAAGTATAAATACCGACTCGTGGTTTATCAGGGGCGTTTTGGCAACCATCTGCCGAAACTGGGCTCAGATACCTAACCCCAGATAAGTTATCCTTTGGGTTCACGGCCACGCTCTGGGGGCAAGCATACACATCATCTGCTTAAAAGTTGCCTTGTTAAACATGTGTAGTCTTTATATACGCCAAACTCGTGTTTTTTTTTACAATTTTATGTTATTTGACCACTTGTCTTTGTCGGCTCTTTATGTATCAATTACCGTTTAATGTTATTCTCCAATTTATATGACATCTTTAACGTTCCATTATATTTATTAAACTACTTACAAAATTAAATGAAATTTTCAAACATATATCGAGCATTGTGCTATTTGTGCTAGAATTTCAAATCAATACATCGATAAAAGGTTTACTTGATATTGGGTGCATGCACGCACACCGCACACTGCACACACAACTTCCCATTAGTTTGCCATTAGATTGATGTTCAATCTATCCTATAAATGTAGTATATGTATGTATAATTAGACGACAGAACAGAGACGAAACTGCTAAACGTAGAAACTTGAAATTTTGCACAGTGGTTATACAGGCAGTGAAAGTCAGCACTAAGAAAGGAATTTTATAAAATCAATCCCTAAGGATGTGAAATTCACGCGAGCGAAGCCGAGGGGAAAAGCTAGTCAGAATACTAGAATCCAGAGAACACAGAAATGGTGGAATGGAATCGACTTTACACAAAAAACAGTAATTGGATTATTTACAGATAGATACACTCAAACGTTATTGAATCTTCATTCAGATCAGTGTTGGATCTACTAGATTGCGAGTACGTCGTCGGTCGCGGGACAAATCACACAGATTGAGCTAGCCCCAAAGTAAGTTCGAGACTTGTGTTATGGGATACATATATATATATATTAGCTATATTTTATAACAAATACATATATAGATAAACATCCAAGACCCAGGTCAATCTGAAAAAGATCATTTTCCATCTTGACCTGACCGGGGATCGAACCCGGGACCCCCTGGTTCAGAGGCAAGGTCTTTACCACTGCGCCACGGAGGTCGTCAAAATAATCAATTCTATTTCGACCACGATTACAAAAAGGCAGTAAATGCGTCAGGTTCGGCTTCGAAGCAATCATTAGGAGGTGTTAATTTTTTCCCACGAGACAAGATGATCCGAGGCCGCTCGTTATTACAGCTATAGTCTGTCTGTTCATTCGCCTTTGTGACTATAACCGACGATGGCCCAATATTCAATACATGCCAATTTACTATATGAATTGAAATTACCTATTTCGAAGAAAAAAATAAGCAGCGACATTTAATCGTAGGTAGGTAACGAGGTACTTTGTTTATTCAATTTTGTCAGAAATCTACACATTTTAAGCATGAGTGTTCCCTCTATAAAAGATGAACACTGCCGTGATGTTTTATTTCATTTCAATGAATTTTGCTTCTTTAATCGATTTTGATTTTTTATTACCATACCTACTCATAAATTTATTAGCAAGGCCGTCCACAGTCCGTGTAGAGGGCCTCTTTGAAAAACAACTATCGTAAAGCCACCGCGGATTTGGACTATAATACTTATATATGGATATATCTAAGCACCCCCTAAACAATACCATAAAACAATACTACAAACAATACTATATATACTTATAGTACGCTTATGTGTACTTTCGGTCAATATCTATGTCATTAAGCTGTCTTTTCCATAAATAGTCCACGATCCAGGTAGAGCCACCACGGATTTTAAAATTAAGGCAACAAGGCATAAAGACATGTCAATATGTAATTGATATTTTTCATGAATTCTCAAAAAATTAAGTGTTCCAAAAAGTATTTTTTTATTTAGTCAGAAGCTCGAATACCTTGCTTATGGTTAATTGGGCGAAGGTAGAGAAAGAAAATTTAAAATGTGTTTAAAACAAAGTAAATTGAATCCCGTACTAAATTCTACTTTGGTAAGTGGAGATTACAAGAGGTAACAAAAAGAATAAAAATAACTGGAGATAACCTATGACTATGGCAAAGGATCACCAAGGCTTGCTTCAGGAAGACGCGAAGGTCTTTCGAAATTTCGACATTTTACTGGCGGTACGACTGTGGCATACGTTACTGCCTGACATAATCACTATGAAACCCATGCCTCAAGGTCGGTTCGGTACACCACACCTCGTATCTCAAGAATTTATAGTGTCTCGTTTCCGGGGCTCTCATAATTTAATATTCCATCATTTCTAGAAGCCTCATTAATTTATTTATTATTTTAAGAATACTTTAAATACACTTCTTTCTGTAAAATAATAATACAATAAAACTGTCGATTTCCTCCCAAAATATGAAATAATATATAATGAGCCATTTATTTTAGTTTTTGTTTGCAAATATATTATTTTAGTTTGTAATTAAGTTTTATTTGTTGTTGTTTTGTACAAATTAAGATTAAAAGAGCCATTGAATAGTATAACAAGTAATTAATTGAATACACATTTATAAATGCAAATAATTCCAAAAGTACTAGCGACAAGCATCGGCTTCGCTCTTATAAACCTTCCTCAAGAAATCTCCTATCCGAAACCGCATCGAAATTCGTAGTGTGATTTACGAGTAGGAGTTAAACAAAACAAACTCATAAAGCAGGAAGACGAAAATATTTTAAAAAATCAATCATTTGTTACTAATCTATATAAATGGTAATGTAAATGCAAGTCCAAAAAAGGAATTGCTTAATCATGAACATCTAATAAAGGTGCCGAAAATACTTACATCAAAACACCTAGGATGGGAAAAAAGGTTAATTGATCTGATATTAAGTATGCATGAGGCCATGGCTATACTGGGCGTTTCTGTTTTTATTGACACATTTCATGTGTTATTACTAGTAATCTCTATATTACCTTTAAAGGCATCTTGGACAAGGGTGTGTGGGGAAAAAGTCAGATAATTAATTTAATTGAAGCATACGAATAACGATCTGAATTATTATGATAATATTCTGCTCCCATGAAGAATAATATTGCAGTAGGGATGGGAACATTACTCATTTGTGGTTTATTGATGAAACGTTACTAACTTTGCTCTATGACCATTAATCACAGGATCAGATCATCTGCCAATCATGTACGCATACCAGTGGAATAAAATAACATCATTATATTTTAAATGCTCACATCACAACACACAGATGCTATCATTTATATGTCTTTAAGCATTTTAGTAAGTAGATACTAAATATACACAGCTATTTAGGGGTATAGTACATTTATGTGTAGTATATCTCTTATATCTACGATGTCGTAGACCGATCTAAGTATATCACTAGGTCCCTATTTTCCATAAGACACTTTGGGCATGGGCCCGGGGCCCCGTGTATTATGGGGGCCCTCCATAGATCCCTCTTATAAACGGCTCTGATGTCATGGTATCTCCAAAAAGGTTAAGGTTCTTTTTTCTTTAACAATTATAATAATTATACTTACTTTGGTAAATATTTGTTTAGATAAAAGCTTCGTTCTTTATAGGTTAAAGATTTTTTATGTTGGACCTTTAATTTTTATTTGACAAAAAAATGTCTGGTTTATTTAGTTACGAGTACTTAGTTAAAATAGTTCTATTGGCTTAACAGTTTTAATTTCGAAATGTTTTACTTAAAAAATGTTAATGTTTTACTTTGGTGTATGTATTTTCGTGTTCTTCTTTTTCTGATTTTTGCCTCACGCTTTCACGCTTCCCTTCTTATTTCATTCAAATATTCCTTTCAAACACTTGGTTGACTGGAAGAATCCCTTTTTGGGATAAATCCGCCATTGTACGCCTCTCTTTTTGTTTCACTGTTTTGTATTTTTCTTGTGTGTATGTGCAATAAAGAGTTTACAAACAAACAAACAAATTAACTTTTTTTTCCATTAATTTTATTTGAAACTGAAACAGAACAAGGCCCTTTTTTTGAAAGTGTGACTTACCAAAAAAGCGTGAGCCTAAAGATTTTTTATTTGATATCAATTATTTCGTATTTTTGAATTGTCTATGTCGAATAATTCGCAACGAGTGGTCTAGACCGCTCGTGTTCGTATGATTTGGTAGTCGAACGATTTTTACGTCAAAATGTTGAATGACATAGACAGCCGAATACGGATATAGATGGAGTCTATTAGAATTTTCATTTTTGCGTTCCGTTTAACTTTTACGTTCTCTTTGATTGAAAATTTACGAACATTTTTTTAACGATTCGTTACCGATTCGGTTTTCGTTGATTAGAATGAAGCAGAAATTGTTTCTCGCATTATTTTCATATCACTGGCAACATTGCTAGACGAGTGATTTCAAAATACGGCTTTTATGTTTTTAGTGACATAATAGGACGAGTGCGACATAATAGTCTATTCGTTTTCGGCGGTATGTCACGCTTTCAAAAATAGGGCCCCTGAAGGCTCTCTAATGAGCCCTGAAGGGACTCTATAATGAGGCGCAAATGTTTCAAAAATCTGTCAAAAATGTACTTATACCCATTTATTTTTATTTAAGACTAAGGATTTGTGCCGATCCTTATCGCCGTCTTGTTTCAGGTGCTGTCCGGGGTCCTTACACCAAAAGTTTCCACGTCCAAACTTGTTTTAAGTTAACAAGTAACCAATTTGCCCTTAATACTGCGAGTTCGCGTGTCCATAATCGATGCCGTGCCAAAAAATTACAAAGCGATTGGCCGAACACACTCATCACGGTACAAAAAGCGTAAAATACAAGAAACCTTAATGGGCAGAGGACCGAATACCGATTCGATGGAGACAAACGTTTGGTCCGTTCGCATTTCCCACGGGGCGGGTGCCGGCCGCATTCCGGTTTGTTTGTTGTCAAATTAATCTGAAGTTATTTAGCATGCACGGACCAGTCAAGCGACTATTCATTCATAGTGGACGGATTGCTAGAGCCGTGGATCTCGCAGATACGACCGACATTTGCAATGGACCAGCAAAAAGTGTGTGAGCCATCGCGGGCTCACCCAACTATGTGGTTGTACCAGATACCAGGGCCAGCGCTGCCAGCGGCTCCTACAGGACGTTACACTCGATGGCCTTGCGATATTTATTTACTTAATTAAAAACGTTTATAGTCGAACGCCTCACAGAATAACTAAAAGCCTGCGAAACCAGTAGCGAGGAGTCTGTATTCGGTTGTCGTTAGGCAGAGGATACCGATTTGAACATAAAACTTTTTGATTGGGTAAGGGCCAAATTGGTAATACTTACATGATTATTTTACATAACAGAGATTAAAGGTGTAATGTCTGCCGTGCTGGGTTGGATGGATTAGATTATGGTCTGTGGATTAGACACACGACGTATATTGAATGGACACATAAAAAAAATTTAAACTTAAAAGTGCGGGTAGTCACGCGAAATAGAGGCCCATAGTTGTACTACAGAATTAATATAAGTACTAGTTGTACCACAGATGAGTAGGTACTTTTCACTAGTTTTATTTATTACAGTCCTCCAACAAGCAAATTATTAAAAAATAAAAAACACGACTGACAACTCACTTAGCCTATGTCACTCGGGGGAATGCAAGGAATCTAACAATACCTCTCACATCAAAATCTGTTAAGCCGTTGAGGACTTATGGTGGAATAAAGAAACTTACATACATACATGAACCCTGAAAACTGTAGTGATAACTACAGAATTATTTTGAACTTCTAACTGGTCAACTTTGCATGTCATATTTTAGGTGAAATAGTTGATATATTGGGATACTATTCCTGTGGCGTATTACCTGCATGATAGGCTCTCGACTCACCACAATAGCAGGCATTCAAATCCATTAGTCTCCAGACAAATTGAATGGGAAAGTGACACACCGGTACACAAATTTCATATGTTGTTTTTACAATACTTATTAAGAAAACAGGGAGACCCGCACATCAAAACGTTCTTTGAGTCACGCCGAAACCATTGGTAGCAATAACTCGACGCGATTTTGTGTACTTACGGAATTATATCGAAAATTAAACATTCATAGCGAAACATTCCATGATTAGATTAGACTGTCAACTGAGATCTACAGAGTTGGACGTCTGACATTGACAGCTGGTGACACACGTTCCGTCCTGGGTCCTAACAAACCTTTCTTATCATAAAAAATAAGAAATCATGGTAGGATTGTTGTAGAATTTTAATTATTCTCCTTTAATATCGTCGACTTAGATTATTATAATATTCAACGAATAAATACCTTATTTAAACATTAGTTCTTTTAAAGAATATTTAAAAGTTGGTTTGATGTGCGTTCGAATTAAGCGAAACGGAGCGCGACAAAATGGAATGTCAAATCGAGTCGAGTCGATTCGCTCTCTTCCTGGATAGGGCCACGACTAACATGGCTTGAGCAAAATCATTAAATTTTTGGGGTTTTTTCACTTTCGCCGCCCTCGGCTTCCCGTCATGGGACTATAGTTTAACCTTTAGCTTTAAAATCCGCGATACGCGCAAGGACACAGGGGATATTCGCCGCCACGAAGTTGTCGGGAACATGAGCTGTTGAAATCCACGTGCCCGCCCGGCCACATGAATTGACGCTTCTTGGAGTGTCCCACCATCGCCAGAGGGTGCGGTTCCCCCGGACCGTGGACCGCATGCCACGGCGCAGGCCCCGTCGTCGGCGACCCCAAGGCGCAACACACGGATCCTAACCTTATTTCCAAAGGCCGCATCGCCGCCTCCGATCCGATGTCCCTGTAGTGGCTCAGCGCAAATCTCGGAAGGTCCAGCCAGCGTCTACTATCTCGCATACAACGGAGCGTCGCAGGAGCGCCGTGCCTCTTTGATGACGCGACCAGCACCAGTGCTCGAACCCAACGGATCGTAATGGTGAACGGGACAACGTTCTAAATGCGCACAGACGTTTTGTGTACGGACCTGGCCAGGTACCCTATATTTGGTTTATGTTAATTTTAACTTTTAATTGCGGCAAAGACTTATCAGATTTTGGTATTAGTATAACATGTGCGGCTAGTGTGTTTATGGAATAAAATGCTATATTCTATCCCAACCATATTGTATTAATGATATCACCCTGCCCGTGACTCCCAGAACTTAAGGCTTAATAGACAAGAGGTCCTTGTACTTCAAAAGTACGAGGCTCTATCCTGAGCATTACATCCGGCTCTCTCTAAAGTAAGTGTTCGTGTATAAACCGCACTGCGCAGGGATATTGCCCGTCTTCGCTTCAAATAGTTGGGGACCCCTGCGCACACCGCCCAACATACACTTATTTTTTTTTTTTTATTTTTTTATACACGACAATGGCGCCCGAACTAATATATTTTTGAGCCTTTGAGTCCTGTGAGAGTGGCAGTTTTTTCTAAAAATAGTTTTTAAATTTTTTAAACTCGCTCACTTGTTATTTTGAAATTTTGGTGATATCATTGACTGTAAAGTCATTATACTTTAGTGTTTGTTAGGTTTATATGCGACAGGGTTGTAAGCATACATTTAATACAATTCATAGTAATTATTATAATATTACTAAATAATATTATAATTAATAATATAATAATTAATATTTTATTTGGGCTTCGCTATGAATAAAAAGCATAGCGCTCAGCCATAATTCCTATTTAATCTCAATTTGAGAGCTAATTTATTTTTATTGACAGGGAGTAACCTGTACATATTTATAAATTTATCAATTATTACAACCTATTACATACCCTGACACATATAACCTCACATTCTTGTCAATATGTCGGACGGCGAAAGGGAAGAGCAATATTACGAAGTAAGTGAGGAGGCACACAAACCACCTACCACTACTACTTCCTCATTTGTTAATACACGACCACGGGGAGGTGCAATTGACACCCACCCACCCGGCCCTTCCACACTTAAAGCGTTACAACCCACATTGTCTCAACTAGGAGCTCCCGGTTTAGTACGTCAAGCCAACTTAATGGGTAGAACTACCAATGTTACGGAGACTGGGGAAGATGACGAACGCGTTATTCACATATTAAAGGAGGACCATTTGAGGTCGTGGAATTTAAAATTTTCTGGTGACTCAGACGTCACAGATTTTTTCCTTAGAATTGATGATTTTAGGCGTAGTCGAAATACTTCAGAACAGAAAGTACTGAAATGTTTTTCTGACTTACTTAGTGGCAAAGCTTTAGATTATTACAGACATATACGTGATGGAATTTCTACATTGTCAGAATTAGAAGATAATTTTAAGTCATTTTTCACGGCAATTGATAATGACTTTAAATTAGAAAAGTCAATCCGTGAGCATCGACAATCACCAGGTCAATCCTTACACTTTTATATTTTGGAAATGCAAACCATGAATGCGCGGCTAACAAACAAATTAACAGAAACAACTTTATTAGAAATAATAAAACACAACATTTTACCATCATATGGAGGCGTAACTTTGTGCAGTCAAACGCAGCTCACTTTTTCTCCGCTAAACTAGCACCGCGCTTTGTGAAATGTAAAGTTGTCAGGAAGCATTCGGATGTTGTTTACGACCTTCAGGAGATAGAAACCGGTAAAGTTGGAAAATATCATGTCAAGGACATAATAAAAGTCTCACAAGGTGTGTCCCCTAGCTAGCAACTTTCTTATCTTGAACTTTGTTATTTTGGATTGGTATAACCAATTAGAGGCCTCATTTTTCACATATGACATGACTCACATGTGAAATTTTTTTTGTCAAGCGTTTTCATGAAAACCAATTTCTTTTGTAACTACACACTCTAGGCGCCAGAGTAAATATAAGGATATGGATTAATACTCCTTAATTTTTGAGAAAAAAAGGAAAATAAGTTTTTTCCCTTATACAATGTCAGCCCAACGGCTATACATTTTAAATGTCAATTTATGTGAGAGCTCTCCATTAGTTTAAATACTTTATTAGGTTTACAATTTAATTACTAACTAGTAAATTATGTAGGAATGCTAGATTACATATATTTTAATTAAATCTCAAATAGTTTTTCTTATTATACATAAGTAAGAACTATATTACTCTAGATAATTCTTTATTATTAGTATGCTACTTGCGATTATCTCATTAGAAATCCAAGTATGATTTTTTAATGCAGGGGAATTGCAGCGGTCTGGCCAGACGCTGTATTCCTGACACTCAACATAAATTAAGTTAGTTTTAGAACTCTAGAACATACATTTTAGTTTAATATATGAAATAGCATGAGTTAGTTTCATATATAGCTGATAGTTTTATATTTAGAAATATATTGCCGTAGGATAGGTGAATGTTTTCTCCGGTTACCCCGGCTGTTTCGGCTAAGTACGACTTAACCTCTTTGCCGAAAAGGGGGGTATTGTAGTGATAACTACAGAATTATTTTGAACTTCTAACTGGTCAACTTTGCATGTCATATTTTAGGTGAAATAGTTGATATATTGGGATACTATTCCTGTGGCGTATTACCTGCATGATAGGCTCTCGACTCACCACAATAGCAGGCATTCAAATCCATTAGTCTCCAGACAAATTGAATGGGAAAGTGACACACCGGTACACAAATTTCATATGTTGTTTTTACAATACTTATTAAGAAAACAGGACATCAAAACGTTCTTTGAGTCACGCCGAAACCATTGGTAGCAATAACTCGACGCGATTTTGTGTACTTACGGAATTATATCGAAAATTAAACATTCATAACAAAACATTCCATGATTAGATTAGACTGTCAACTGAGATCTACAGAGTTGGACGTCTGACATTGACAGCTGGTGACACACGTTCCGTCTTGGGTCCTAACAAACCTTTCTTATCATAAAAAAATAAGAAATCATGGTAGGATTGTTGTAGAATTTTAATTATTCTCCTTTAATATCGTCGACTTAGATTATTATAATATTCAACGAATAAATACCTTATTTAAACATTAGTTCTTTTAAAGAATATTTAAAAGTTGGTTTGATGTGCGTTCGAATTAAGCGAAACGGAGCGCGACAAAATGGAATGTCAAATCGAGTCGAGTCGATTCGCTCTCTTCCTGGGTAGGCGCCACGACTAACATGGCTTGAGCAAAATCATTAAATTTTTGGGGTTTTTTCACTTTCGCCGCCCTCGGCTTCCCGTCATGGGACTATAGTTTAACCTTTAGCTTTAAAATCCGCGATACGCGCAAGGACACAGGGGATATTCGCCGCCACGAAGTTGTCGGGAACATGAGCTGTTGAAATCCACGTGCCCGCCCGGCCACATGAATTGACGCTTCTTGGAGTGTCCCCCCCATCGCCAGAGGGTGCGGTTTCCCCGGACCGTGGACCGCAGGCCACGGCGCAGGCCCCGTCGTCGGCGACCCCAAGGCGCAACACACGGATCCTAACCTTATTTCCAAAGGCCGCATCGCCGCCCCCGATCCGATGTCCCTGTAGTGGCTCAGCGCAAATCTCGGAAGGTCCAGCCAGCGTCTACTATCTCGCATACAACGGATCGTCGCAGGAGCGCCGTGCCTCTTTGATGACGCGACCAGCACCAGTGCTCGAACCCAACGGATCGTAATGGTGAACGGGACAACGTTCTAAATGCGCACAGACGTTTGTGTACGGACCTGGCCAGGTACCTTATATTTGGTTTATGTTAATTTTAACTTTTAATTGCGGCAAAGACTTATCAGATTTTGGTATTAGTATAACATGTGCGGCTAGTGTGTTTATGGAATAAAATGCTATATTCTATCCCAACCATATTGTATTAATGATATCACCCTGCCCGTGACTCCCAGAACTTAAGGCTTAATAGACAAGAGGTCCTTGTACTTCAAAAGTACGAGGCTCTATCCTGAGCATTACATCCGGCTCTCTAAAGTAAGTGTTCGTGTATAATCTCTCTGCGCAGGGATATTGCCCGTCTTCGCTTCAAATAGTTGGAGACCCCTGCGCACACCATGCACCATACATACACTTTTTTTTTTTTTTTATTTTTTTATACACGACAAAACATAACACTCCTTTTTTGGTCAGTCGTGTAAAAATGTTCTGTCCAACCAAGTCCATCCTTTCTTACGTCGCCACTCCAGCATTCTCTTAGCTGTCTTGGTTTTTCGTTTGCCTTCATTATTTCATATACTTTCAATAACTAACAATTCAATTAATTTCTAATAGCATTTTTAAAACGCCTATTGAGGTACCCCAAACACCGAATAAGTATAAGTACTTGCCCCAAGTTAAAATTGGTGAAGGCCATGATTTGTCAACATTTTTATTTCCAAACTGTTCTAAAAATGTCTACAATTTGTCTGTATTTTTTATCAATAAAAATTGTATAGCTTTATGAGCTCGTTAAATTGCTTACATTTTGTATGTAAGAACTCCCAAATTACAAATCTTATCTTAACGGGTCATGAAGAAATGTTAAAATATTTACCTTATCATGTCATCAACATTCCTTAAAAGTACTTAATTTTAATTCGCTACAGTAAGAATAAGAGAAGAATAGATGGTGTACCTAGGTAGGTAGAGAGGGGCCTCCGCTGAAACCCGTCGGCCCCTCTCCGATGACGTCACCGGCCGCCCGCGACGACGACGCCGCCGGACCAAGGACAGTAAACATTTAGCAGGTCAACGCTCGCTTCTGTCATCTGTCTCCGCTTTAATTCGCCCGTAACTATTACTGCCCTACAATCAAGAGGCACTTATGCCCATCAGACCCACCGCTACATAGCTTCTTGGCACACAATTTTGCTTATTTCGGAAACTGACAATCAGGCAACAATATTTTCACGATCAAACAAGAGCATTTGCCATGATCAAGGGCGGATCCAGGTTTTGAAGGGGGGGGGGACACAAGGGGCAGATGGGCAAAAATAACCAAACTGCCGAAGCAAGAGTTTTACTCGTGTTCTTTCTGTTATTTTATAAGAACATATATTTTATAAACTAATTTGTGGCACGTGCCCCCGTGCCCACCCCC
>CM031576.1:7925465-8070579 GCA_018467065.1 Ephestia elutella | reverse complement strand
ATTTGTGGCACGTGCCCCCGTGCCCGCCCCCTAAATCTGCTACTGGCCATGATACAGGTATCAAGGCTGGTGCTGGTGGCACTGGTCACTGTTCTGCGGATATGCGCATCAATGCAACTGAAAAAGATATACCTAGGTGGTACTGCTGAAATTTGTATGGCGGCTTGATATATCTTTTCTAGGTATATAGGTAGTAGTATAGAATAAAACAAGTCTAGCGCAAAGAATTTTAAACACTATCATCTAATCTTTTTAGTGCGTGCCTTTCTGTATCTTACTTGAGAATGAGAAGGCTCAGTGGGAAAAGCAATTACATTGGTTTATTTACACTTGCCTTGCCAATATCTTTGCATATAAGTTTTTATAACACACGCGAGCGCCGCATCCGGGCTAATATAAGCAATTAAATTATTATACATATTCAGCATTTTAATATCTTTTATGTCATGCTGTTTGCTCTTAATTTGTGGCCAGTATAACCTCTCATGGCTTACAGTTCTTAATAGGTAGGCGTAGGTTAGTATTAGTACCTATGTTAGGGTACGTGTACTGTTACTTATTGTTATAGTATTAGCTTATACATATTTTAATTTTACCAGGGCTTACTTTATTTAGGCGCCGCCCCGTCGCCGACCCAGTCTAAAATAATCTAGTAGATAGATACGTTCCATGAAAGAAAACGATCAACTAATAAAGAGACGAACGTGGAGATCAAATTATGTAGTAAATTTAGTTGATCAAAAGCTATGCATGACTAATAAGCATTTTAAATTTTAATTTTGCTAATGAAGTTGTAATTTTTATTTTTATTATTCTATGTACAGACATCTCCAAAAGTGGAGCCAGAATTTCTCATACTAATTGATTATAGAAGTGTTTGCACTTTTCTTAAGACCTCTATGGATTGTGTGTTATTTGTAAAACGCTCATGTGTCTGTGCAATGTCAACCGACCGAATACGATGTTTCCATAGACGTAGGTAGGCTGGCGCGGCGAGCTTCCATGAAAGCGCTTCATACTTATGGATTTCAGAGACATACTGTTGAATGATAGCGGAACGTTCATAGTATGTCTATAAAATCCTTGCTCTAACTTTAGTGGTATCGTTACTTCGTATGTGGTGGTCAGTATGGCGGACCAGCTTATGAAAAATGAATATTTGACGGTGAATGAAAAAAAGACAGACGCAAATTTATCACTTCAACCGAGTTCTCGTTTTAGTTGAACGCATTTGTTAGTGATAGTTATCTAAGTATTTGTGGAATATTACTTTACCAACACTTGCCAATTATAGGCCATTATAAGTAGGTATTATGGAGACTATTCGGATTTACTTTGCATGATAGTGGTTGCAAAATAGTCTCAATTTCTAATGGAAAGGAACTGGATTAAGTGTGAGTATTTTTAAACAAATAAATAGTTGTGATTTGAAATATGTGTGTGTAAATGTGTAATATTTTGTGATTAATTCAAACATAAAATGATAAACATAATATTAATGTATTGTATTGATATATTTTTCTTCGTGATTTTGCTTTGCATAAGTGATAGTTTTGAAATTAAATATAAACTAAATACCTAATTATATATTATTATATTTTTTTAGTGGACAACACGTTGGGTGTAGCGACTTGCTGCAGGGTAGCCTTGCCGCAAAGTAGAAGACCGGCTATTATCTCTGAGCAGCAGCAACAATAATGTTGGAAGAATATGAAGGCGATGATTTTACCTACCAGGCGTTATGCTGATTTATTTGATGTTTCGATGCCTATCTACTGTTCGTCGTGCATATCAAGCTGGTGGCGTGCATAAAAAAACTGGATAATTTATTTCGCTTCCAGAAATAAATGTCATCCTTGGCCAGCGCGGTCTTCTAACCTCAACTCCATAGAAAATCTAGGGGGCCTGATGGTGCCTAGACGATGAGCAAGGAAGAATTAGTTTCTCATTGTATGGATGTTTAGGGATGTTTTTTTTCGGTGATTGAAATATGTGTAGAAAAGACAACAACGGCAACTTTATACAAAATAGTGAGTTAATTATTTGTGTTTAAATTTAATCAGTGAGTTCATTCCTCAAGTAGGTATATTCCAACTGTCCTCTTTCTATTGTATCAAATCTGTTTTTATAAAAGTATAAACATTATTTAAATTATTTTTTATACTTACTTATTACTTGTTTTTGTATTTTGCATTACAAATACAAGGTTATGTTTCGTAATAGGAGATAAAATTGTTAAATTAATAGGATGTTGGAGGTTTAGTTTCAATCTTCTTTTCATGATGAAAACGAATACTTCAAGCTTATATAAACCTCAATATTTACTAACAAAAAGCGAAAGTATAATTTAGTAATAATATATAAAATAAATGAACAGATTCTTATAAGTAACTTACTATTGGTAGAATGCTTATTTTTAAGTTTCTTATTTATTCTGTAATTAGATAGGTGTTGATTAAATATAAATTTTGAATTTGTTAGTGTAGTTTATAATAACAAATTTTACATGAGGAGTATACTATACCTATTTACATGAATAAATAGTTGTCAGTGATTTTTGAGAATTTTTTTATTTCATAACAAATATATAAAAGCATATCAATTACATTATATAAAAATACTCTTGGCTTATGAATTGAGTTTAATATGAAAAAATAAAAATATCTGGATGTGACTTCGAACTTTGACCTGTATCAACTGCAGTCCATCTGACTAATGATTAGACCAGCAGATGCATTTAGCTTGTGACGAAATTATCAATTGGTATGCGTGTCACCGTACTCACCACTATTGGTTTGCTTTATAATAAACTATAGGTAGTGTATTAGTGTATTATTATTTCTGAGTCATAATTCACTACTTAGTGACCCCGTAAATTTGATAGATGGCAGCACGTAGGCAGTATGAGCACGAAGCACTAGCATGCAGCAGAGTTGTGTCTTGGTGTGTGGTGGGTAATATGATAATTAGCTTAGTGTGAGTAGTGTTCTTATTGTAATTATACGTCCGTAATATGGACGTAACGCACACAATGAAGGACTGCGCGCCTCTGCAAGGCAATATGATATTTAAGGTATGACTCCACCTTTGACTCTTGACTGCAATACCTAGTTATGTGAATTTCAGACACAATTCGTAATTTTTTATTGAATAAAATGAATTTAAATTGACGATAAAAAAACACTCTGTTATTCTCTTCACTCTCTGTTATTCACTCTGTTCTTCTTCTCTCTGTTATTGTTGTTGTTATTTATGTTAAAATAAAGGAGCATCAAATTTTCGGTCGAACCCCGGGCGGCAAACCCACTACCGCCACACTACGCTGGCACGCACCTATCTACGGAGTTACGGAGATATACGTTCTTGAAACTATAATTTTGCACTTCTACCTTTCCAATCTAAACGCATGAAATATTACGTGCATGGGCTCGATGCATCAGTAGGTCATTCATAATAAAAATTATAGTCCTGTCTCCGCGACACTATAATTTGACCAAGCCTATGCGTGTCGTGAATTAGTAATTACTCGCAACTGGCTGCAAACAATAAAAATATTTTTTTACTACGTATCAAAAGCGCTTGCTGCTGCTTTCGGCATTGGCTGTCTAGGGTGTTATTTCCAGATTTCCAGTGGGCTGCAAGATTGAATTTTTTCCGTGAAGAAGTTTTAAGCATACCTACGTCAGATTTTAAATTACACACCAAATTCTGTTTACATTCGTCAATGCACAACACTGTGTCAACCACATCAAATTTTGTTCAATAGTTTTTGCATGAAGCGCATACCTATTGTTTGTAAGACATAGACAGACTAAAATTAAAAAAAAAGTCATTTGGGTTTCTGTTGGCCTAAGACTAACAACTAATATTGTTATTACCTACATGTAAAGTTAATTAAGTAGGTAAAAGGACGATTTACAAAATAAGTAATAACTCAGGTAACTCTTGCATGCGTGACGAACAAAATGATAGGTACTCGTAATTGCAATCAATTAATTTTTGTATTTGATTATTCGGTTTTATGCACAGTTTCATGTCAACATTTTTAAATACGTCGCAAAAGGTCTTTGTCAGTGATCTTGTAAGTCTAAAATGCGTATGTCTGGCTTGTCTTTACTCCCGAACGGCCAAAATTCTTACTGTTTTTACACGACTGACCAAAAAAGGAGTGTTATGTTTTCAGGGTTCATGTATGTATGTATGTATGTAATTTCTTTATTCCACCATAAGTCCTGAACGGCTTAACAGATTTTGATGTGAGAGGTATTGTTAGATTCCTTGCATTAGCCCGAATGACATAGGCTATGTAAGATGTCAGTCGTGTTTTTTATTTTTAAATAATTAGCTTGTTAAAATTCCGATCTAGAAAGGGAAGCTAATATGACGCTTCTCTACTTTTCGAGTACTAGAAATGAAATAGATTTATTATACACCCACCTAATAGATAGATAGGTAGATATTGCTTTAGCATTTAACCCTCCTATTGTACGTTTACTTTGTATTTTTTGTACAATAACGGTTAAGTAAAGTCCATTTATTCATAATTGTCCTATTATGTAAACTATCTTACCATGTCTTTTTATGATTTTACAACAATATAAATAAATTAAAATAGACTTTTTAGGAAATTACTTTCGTGGTTAATAAATGTTTTACTTTAAAATGTTTAGGTTTGAACTAATATTTGATCTATTTTCAACAAAATTCAACAAAAAGTACTGTGAATATTGTTTACATAATAGGACAATTATGAAAAAATGGACCATAAGTATAAGAATTATTAGTAACTATCAACTCTAACTAATCCTAATAATATTATAAATGCGAAAGTTTGGATGTGAGTCTGTGAGGATGTTTGTTACTCAATCACGCAAAATCTACTGGACGGATTTCGATGAAATTTGGTATACGGGTAGAAAAATACCGGAAATAGCACATAGGATACTTTTTATCCCGAAATTCCCACGGGAGCGAAGCCCCGGGGCGTGGCTAGTACTATATAAACTTATAGTTTATATTTATATAGTATTTGGTAGTATCCTCATTAAACAGGTAGACGTACCGTGGACGTACCTATGAAATACCTACTACTATAAAACTTAACCGTTATGATTTTTCTCTTTGACTAATACTGCTTATATTGTACTTACCTACGAGACAAAGTCTCTCCATACAGATATTTCATAAAAACTATTTCATTTAACACGGAAATGGAATAATTCTGATACGAGCTACGAGCGTGACGTGACATCATGCCAGAATCAAGCTCAATAAGGCCACTTTTTGCAAAGAAAATCGTTGTTATTTTATTTGTGATTAACTTATAAGACAGGTTTAGTTAGTTTATCACCTGCCTAAGAATAGATTGATTCATATCAAATTGATGGTTTTATGAAAGATTCGAATAACTGAAGATTGGAATAGAAACTAATAAGGTGCCTTTTTTATAAGGGTAGCTTCTATCATCATTTAGACCTATAGCTATTTTAACTCTCCTTAATAGCAAAAATGACAATAACTGCTTCATTTTGAATTTATCGCAACTATCAGTGCAACTATACTCTATCCGAAAAACAAGTCAAATCTTCTCATGTCCGTATACCCAGCAGGATCCTCCTGCGTGATTGGATGAAGAGTTAAGTATTTACATCCACAGCATTTTGTACCTCCCGAATAGTTAAATTAAAAAATTTGTACCTCAAGGATCTCAGAGAAAACTTAAAATCTTATCCAGCAGGACCCTTTCCAGTTTGCAGGTCTTCAGACCTGAGATGTACTTTACAGTAAAGCAGTGTATTTGTACTCTCAAAATCATATTAGTTATTTCTTTGGTGAAAAATTAATAAGTTTAGGAGATATGCTCTGGGAAATTTTCGATTATGCCAGCAGGACCCTTTTTTATTTTATGACTTTCAGTACAAGTAATTACATTTTTTAACAGCAGTCTAAACGTACTCTTTAATCTCTTCTCGGTTGCCTATTTAAATATTATGTAATTCTTTATTATTAGAAAAAATGTTTCCAAAAGTTTCTTGATTCTTCACGGCCTAACAGATTCGAATTTAGTATTGCATGTATTGTTCTCTTCAATTGTAATGTGACTTAAATGTTCTTCAATTGACTAAAATGAAATAGTTTTTTAATACAAACTGAGAAATTATATTTTAATTTTATTTGCTGTACTCCTTCTAAGTTATTTACGTTTTCAGTTATGATGACGACTAAATATGCTCTCCGGAACTAAAAAAGAAACAACTACCCCAAGGAGGGTACCAGTACCTGGGAGAATCCCCCCCTGAGCCTATAAGTTCAGGCTGCCCTATGTATTCTGGGAGGGGCACGAAGTGCCGCTTCATTTCTCTAGCGATAAAGTACATACAGGCATCCTTCCTTCATTACGCTCTCTATTCATTAATATAGGGGACTTCCCCATTCCAATCTTAACGCCGTCCACCATCACCTCGAGACGGCTAGGCCTGACTCTGCTCTTTCCTCACTGAGACGAAAATATCCTCCCCAGCTGACACTTCCGTATCTGTTACACCCGGTTTATAATCTGGAACACAACTTTGTGCACCAAGCCAGAGTGTGCATGTACTTTTGGTAAGGATTTGTCATCGCCTTGTGAATCTGGATGGTAGGGGATCTGCTCTATCATCTGGCTGCGAGTAGAATGTGATCGGTCCTTGTTCCAACAAGGATCAATCACTCCGGCTTGGTGCACAAAGGTTGTGTTCCAGATTATAAACCGGGTGTAACAGATACGAAGTGTCAGCTGGGGAGCAAGATATTTTCGTCTCAGTGAGAAAGAGCAGGTCAGGCCTCAGCTGTCTCGAGGTAAGATGGTGGATTTACGGCGTTAAGATTGGAATGGAGTCCCCTATATTAATGAATAGAGAGCGTAGAAGGGGGATGCCTGTATATGTACTTTTTATCGCTAGAGAAATATTTAAATAAACCGAGAGAAAGAGATTTGAAGAAGTTAAGCATTTAGACTGCTGTTAAAAAATGTAATTACTTGTACTCGAAAGTCATAAAATAAAAAAGGGTCCTGCTGGCATAATCGAAAATTTCCCAGAGCATATCTCCTAAACTTATTAATTTTTCTACAAAAATAACTAATATGATTTTTTGAGGTGCACAAATACACCGCTTTACTGTAAAGTACATCTCAGGTCTGAAGCACCTGCAAACTGAAGAAGGGTCCTGCTGGATAAGATTTTAAGTTTTCTCTGAGATCCTTGGGGTACAAATTTTTTAATTAAACTATTCGGGAGGTACAAAATGCTGTGGATGTAAATACTTAACTCTTCATCCAATCACGCGGAGGGTCCTGCTGGGTATACGGACATAAATCTCTCGATGATATACAAAATCTCTAAAAAAAGATAAAAAGCCCATTCAGATGTTAAGAGAAGAACTAGATGTACTTATATGAGACGCACAATTAAGCCAAGGGGGATTAGAAATTCGTAACTTGATAAAGTAGCAGAGGTAATAGAAATTAAAAAAATGAATTAAAAGAAGCAAAATAAGTAATATTAATAGTGAAAAAAATTTGGCATTTGCTGTAAATGTTAGAACTACATTACTAAATTAAAGACCTAATTATTAATATATGTGTCACTTGTAAGAGTAGAATTCATGTAACACTAGATTTTTTTTACTCAGTTGTCTCCAGCTCCTATATTCTATGTATATCTTGGTCTTGGTTAATACTTAAATGATTTAACTATGAACTAAATTCATAAAAACGTACGATTCTCGCTCATAATCAAATGTGCTCATTCACACAAGGCTGATTATACGTAGTTAATTATAAAAACGAAATGCTATCAAATTATGTTCAAAATCTAGAATTGCCCTAAAAATGTAAAAAATGACATTTGGAATCTTCTTATTAGGGACATTGCCACCGTTGCTGACGCCATTTTGAAAATGATTACAGTATGAACCGTGTTTCCACATGGTTTTAATTTTAAACAACCGATTTTTTTATTACTTTTCTCAGCCCCCATATTTTAACTGTATAATGTGCACTTCATTTTAAAACCATTATTTAGCGAATGCACCATTACTTAACCCCTTCTTAACAGCTTTCTGGCTGGCAGAATTACCTTGCTCCTAATTCTCATAAAATTTGGCTTTTTGTATTTGTTTTAATAAAAAACTTTTAATTTTTAAACTTTTCTTTAAAAAAATAAGGGTCTTCAAAGATTTAAAAGATGACATAGATGTATGAAAAGATACCTGCATACATGAGCCTTCATATAAGTCCATATCCAAAGGTTAGGATCCTTTAGGCATGGAATTCTAAATATGTAAGACATTGACCAATCGCACGTCAGCTTAAAATTTAATTAGTGCGGCCACAGACATGACTCTTCTAGGGATTTTATGTGCAGTAAACAATTCGCCGTCTCACGGTACAGTCGTATAACTATTATATAATCTGTGATGGGAGCATGGTAGACCGCCGCCCTGCTGCAGGTGAGTGGCCGGAGCGCGCACTCCGATGCACCGACCGCCAACGTCAGCCGACCGCGACGCCCTCTGGCCGCATCTAGAACCAACATCTTAACAAACTTAACACATCCATTGCAATTTTAGCAACTATTACCTCTTCCTAGAAGTCTATGTAAAAGTACGATGATGTCTCGATCATGTATCAGTTGGCTGGCTGGTATGCGTATTGTAGACATCATAGTAAACAAACTAACATCAGTGAAACGTAACTGATTTTCTGCAATCGGAGATAAATCTATGTTTTCATTATCCCCTTTTGTGTGTATACATATTGTGCAAGAGGCAACTACGCTTCTGCTACCAGAAAAAATGTGCACAGAGCGAATCCGGACAAAATCAACGAAGCGGCGGGAAGAATTTCTGTACCGGAACTTCACCGGGAAAAAACCACCGGTAAAAATAAGTACCGGCACTGAAAAAATCTCCACGCGGCACCACGTTTGCCCGACTAAAACCTAACTAACTTAACGCAGTCTGCTACCACCGTAGCTTATGAAGGGAGCTACAGGGCCCTATATGATAACCTAACCTATAAATTAATTACAATGGAAAACCACTTACCAAAGCTAAATCTTTCCTTTCTCTTCTCGGATCCAAACTTGAGTGTCTTCGGGAAGGGGGAATTCCCCACAATCACCCCTACCTAACCCATGAGATCTCAATTCCCCAGAACACATAAATAGATTTCTTCCCGAAATCGGCTCGGCAACAGATAGATGTGAGCGAGCAGCCACGCGCCACATCCCCACAGGAGAAAAAGTCACAAATGACGGCACACACAAACACAAAGTTCAATAGATATTTAACAAACAGGAAATTCACAAACACAACTCAAGCTAATTAGCAATCAAAGAACGCGGAACCTCTCGCGTATTAAAAATCAAACCGATATCGCATAGGGCAATGGCGACCGTCCGCGAGCCATTTTACACGCGAGCAATGTGGAGAACCCCAAAACGCCTGGGCGGCGATACACGAAACGCCTGCGTTTGAGTTTTACCCAATATATTACAAACATCCCCCCTCGTCCCGGTCTGAGAAGCAGACCGCTAGCTTACCTCTCCTACGGGAAGGCGGGCGAGAGAGGTCACACCTCTCCTTAAAATCGAACCGTCGACCAACACCTCAGCCACACGCGGAGTGCCATCTCCGCCAAGAATCACACGTAATATGCGAGCTCGTCGCCAAAGCAATGAGGGCAAATTTGCCTCTTTTAACAATACTAAATCACCCTCCCTGGGAGGCTCAGTCCTGTCTGTCCACTTCACTCTTTGCTGCAGCAAATGCAAATATTCAAGCGACCAGCGACGCCAAAAGTCCTGGCTCATTTGCTGCAACATTTGAAAAACGCGACAACCGATATAACGCGTTCATCTCCTTCCACGGGTATTCGGGCAGGGCATTCAACGGCCCTCCCACCAAAAAATGACCAGGGGTGAGAGCTTCCAAGTCATTTGGATCTGGAGATAGCGGACAGAGAGGACGAGAGTTGAGGACCGCCTCAACTTTACAAAACACTGTGGCCAGCTCTTCAAAAGTTAGAGCCGTTTCTCCGATAATGCGGCGGAGGTGGGTCTTTGCAGATTTCACAGCCGCTTCAAAAATCCCTCCCCAATGGGGGCAACTTGGGGGACTAAACTTCCAGGTTATTCCCCTTTGGGCAGCAATTTGACTTAAACTAGTACAATTTTTATCAATAAACACAGAAACATCCTTAAGATAATTTACAGTTCCTTTATAGTTTGTGCCATTGTCAGACCTAATAAGGGAAGGTAGACCTCGACGCGAAACAAAGCGATCCAACGCGGCGACGAAGGCCCCCGTAGTCAGAGCCGATACCACCTCCAAATGGACAGCCTTGGTGGCCAAACAAACAAATACACACAAATAGCCCTTCACAATACGGGCATTACGAAAGGGAGAAGCCTTGATCGAAAAGGGACCGGCAAAATCGGTTCCAACGCCGTCAAACGGTCTCGAAGGTCGGATTCGATCAGCGGGCAAATCACCCATCTGTGGTTGCATCGTGGATGCCTTCAACCTATAACATGCAATACATCGAAACAGGACACTACGGATTGCTCTTCGGGCAGACAAAATCCAAAACTCGCGTTGCAAAATAGCCAACAAAGCATTGCACCCAGCATGGGCGTTACGAATGTGTCGATCAGACACCAAAAGCTGCACCAAGGGTCCGCCCTTGGGCAACAACAGAGGATGGCGAGTCTCATATGGAAGATCCGCCTTCCGGAGCCTGCCTCCAACCCGAAGAAGCCCATCCGAGTCGATGTACGGGTTCAAACGAGCGACCGCGCCCTTCAACTTAGCGCGTCCGTCGCGCAAAATACGAAGCTCTGACTCAAACCGTCCGGTCTGCACGACACGGACCCAATGCAACAATGCGCTCCGGCGCTCTTCTGCACCTGCAATCGGCTCCCACCGCTTTGCCTGTGGGTTTCTACAATTATGTATGAAACGCTTAATCCCACGGGTGACACCCAGAAGCTTAGCCAAGCTGCTATACCGAGCAAGTAGCCAATCCGGCTCCGACGTCGTCTCAGCGACTACAGCATGTACACGGAGCCCAGTCAAACTCAAAGAAGTAACATCTGTCTGACAGACAGGCCAAGAAGTTTCTGATCCCATCAGCCACTCTGGACCCCACCAGAGCGGGTGTGACACCAATTCTGGTGCCGTACAACCTCGGGAAGCACAGTCCGCTGGGTTAAGCTCTCCCGGCACATGTCTCCATGTTATATCAATTCCAATATTTTGAATTTGGGAAACCCTGTTTCCAACAAAAACCTCCAAGGTATGTGGGGCCGCGCGCAACCATGCAAGCGCGACCTGGCTATCCGACCAGGCGAAGATGTCTCGTATCTCGACCGTGGCCGCCAGCTCACTGGCAACGTGATGCAACAATTTAGAGAGAAGGTGAGCTCCACTCAACTCAAGCTTGGGAATAGTCAGCCTAGTCCTGATGGGGGCGACCTTGCTCTTCCCTAACAAAAGCGAGACATTGACCCGGCCATCGGCGTCAACTGTCCGCATATAGACTGACGCGGCGTAGCCTCGCTCCGACGCGTCACAAACGCCATGCAGGCTGGCTCGATATTTCCCAGGGCAATATTCGACGAGGCAAGGCAATCCGATTGACTTCCTTAATCGATGAAAACAACTCGAGCCAATCATCCAATGGAGAGCCAAACAGCGGCTCGTCCCACGAGACGCCCAAAGTCCAAAGTCTCTGAAGAAGACACTTCGCAGAGAATATCACTGGACTGATCCAACCGCTTGGATCAAACATACGAGCTATTACGGACAACACCGTTCTCTTAGTCCAGACTTTTGGTACTTCCAAGTCCACTTGGAATGTGAAAATATCGGTTAGCGGCTGGTACTGCATGCCCAGCACCGCTATCCTGTTGGGATCATCCACATCCTCAAACAGGTGAGGGTTCTGTTGGTGATCCTCCGGGATCCCTTCTAGAACTCTAGGCAAATCATTGGACAACCACTTACGTAGCTTTCGTAGCCACCTGTCTTCAATATGCTTCGATCAATTCATCCCGCAGTAGGAGGGCCTCCTCAATACTTTGGGCTCCGGTGCACACGTCATCAACATACAAGTCACGTGACAGCACGGAAGCCCCACGGGGAAAGCGGATCCGTTCCCGCTCTGCCAATTCAAGCCATGATCTGATGGCGATATAGGGACTAGATTTCAAACCATACGTGTTTGTGTTGAGTTCATACACCGTCACAGGATCCTCAGGGCGCTCACGCCAGAGTATCAACTGGAATCGCCTTGTCCTCCAGGATGTATGACTGTCTGGCGGAACATCATCCGGATGTCCGCACCAAAAGCGCCACTTGATGTCTTCTAAAGTTCAAGATGATGTCAATTATGTCCCTATGCAATTTGGGACCCTGAATGCAAACATAGATTCAACGAAACTCCGTTCGAAGTGGGTGCGGACCCATCAAAGAGCAGTCCGCAACTTGCCCGTTGAGGCCTTCACCATGACTGCTTTACCGCGTGGTGGGGCAAAAAATAATGCTCAGTTGAGCTCCAATCAACTCGAGCCGGAGACATGTGACCCAAATCCTCGTACTCGCGCATAAATTCAATATATTTATCGCGAAGTACGTGGTCACGCTGCATACGTCGCTCCATGGACAGCAGTCGTTTCTCCGCAAGCGCCCTACTTTGCCCTAGGCTAGGACGAGAGGCAACAAAAGGTAACCTAGTTACAAACCGACCGGAGGGCAACCTCTCCGTGGTCGATCGAAAAAGGGCTTCGCACTCAGCGTGTTCGGATCCATCCTGGAACTCATAGGTGGCTCCTCCACCTCCCAAAACCTTTGCATGGTCTTGGCCAAGGACGCAGATGCGACGACCGGTGGCTCCTCCACGGTGCTATTATCAAACACAGGGCCCATCAGGGCGAAACCAAAAATCGTAGACACTGCCATCAGTGAAGACGAACCCAGAGCCTTCTGTGTACCCAACAAAATCCAACCCAATACGTCCGAGCCCAGGAGCAAGTCCACTGGGCCGGGATGAAAGACAAAGGGGTCGGCCAAATCCAGACCCGAAACCAAAGACAACACACCCGGCGGTATGTCTGTCGAGGGGTGCCAACCCGCAATGGTATCCATTACCATAGCCGAAGTCGTGATCCTCATTGTGGAGGACTTCAGCGAAGAAAAGGTGACAAGTGTCTGGCCCGTCAGACACTTCACTTGTATGCCACCAACTCCAAGAAGTGGCACAGGCGAGTCTTCCACGACTAAACCTAACTGGCGTGCCACTCGGAGTGGTAACCAAACTGCTTTGAGCCCCTGAGTCCAACAGAGCTCTCAAATTAATGGCTTCCCCACGACCCCATACGCGGACCACCGCGGTAGGGAGCAGAACCGTCCGCGGCTCTGTCCCAGCAAGGGAGCAAGCTAGTTACGGGCTCCCCACTCTCTCCAAACCAGGGGGCGCCACTGACCCGGATAATATGGCGGGCGAGTGCACATCCCCATCTGAGGGGGCAGAACCCGCGGCCCGGCCATACATATGGTACGGCGGGTGGTACTCCAGCCGTGGGTACTCGTGCAGCGGCGGAAAACCGCTGCGGCTGCATGTGTTGGGCATTGGTAACCCGCGTGGAGGGGTGTCCCCACTCTCACGTCCGATCTAGGGCCCCCGCCCATGGGGGCCTATCCGGGGCCTGGCCAGCCACATACTGGCCACGACCTTGGGGCGCGTGGTCCCGGTCCACCAAGACCCGCGCAGGTACGCGACCCCCTCCCGAGGGGGTGCGACGAGCGAAGCCGCGTCCTCCGTCCGATGGTGGAGGGCTTCGCGCAGGAGCGCCCCCGCCCATAGGGGACCCTGCCTCAACAACCGGGGGCCATCCCCGTTCCGGTTCATGCAGAGCATCACGTGGTGCAGCCCACGGCATGCTGCATGGTATGGCACTGGGACAGTCACGTGCATAGTGACCGCCCAAACAATAAAAGCAAAGTTCATGCCGCCTTGCCATGCGGCGCCGATCTTGTACTGGCAGTCTCTGCCAGTCCCTGCATTGCAGCAGGCTGTGGCCCATCCGGCCACATTGCAGGCAGTCCGCGTCCCTCGCGACTGCTGCCGTGTGCGCAACCCGCACACCAGCTCCACGCGGTGGCGGTTGCCGTCCCTGTTGGGGCTTCCCTCGCCATGAGGGTTCCAAGGGCCTACGTTCAGGCGCTCTGGATGGCGCTGAGTCCGTCATGGTATTCTCAGCAGCCCGTGCCTCAAACTCCAAAAACTTCACCAAGTCAGTGAATGTCGGTAGGGTGGTGCTATCCCGTTCCGCATTCTCGCGCTCAAATCGCGAGCGGATGTCATTGGGCAATTTGCCCAATACAATGTGCACCAACAAAAAAGACCATTGGTCCACCGGCAGCCCCAGTGTGCGGAGCGCGTTACAGGCCACTGTAACGGGCGTGAGCAACTGCAGGCGCAATTGTGCCCTGTTGGCCACCTTGGGCAGGGCCATCAACTGTGCGGCGTGCGCATCCGCTAACAAACGTAAATTTTGGTAGCGGGAGTTCAATAACTCCCAAGCCGTATCGTACTGGTCGTCCTCCACCCGGAGGTGCTGGATGAGCGACCGCGCTTCACCCTCAAGAGTGGAGAGGAGGTAGGCCATCTTCTGGGCCTTCGACAAATCCTGTCGTGCTACGACCAGGGACTCAAACATATTTTTATATGCCACCCACTCCTCCATCCTACCCCCAAAGTGGGACAGCTGAAGGGTGGGGAGCCGACCAGTAACCGCTGGTCCTTCCTGTCTAACAGGTGTGCGAGGGGCTGGTCCGCCAGCCTGTCTCGCCCTTATTGCGGCCGCCGCCTCCACGATGTCATCGTGCAGACTCAGGATCTGGTCCAGGTCCGCCACGTGACCTGCGTAGACCTCCGGGGTAAAGGTCGGCTTCGGTAAGCGCCGCCATGGCCGCTTCCGCGTTGTTCAATCGTGAGCGGAGCTGATCCGCTCTTTCCAGTATAGCGGCCTCCCTGTCCTTCCGGGACAGGGAGTCCACCGGCCGTCACAAACCATCTCAATTCGTTGGCGAGTGTCGCCCTAGCATTGGAGGCCTTCGCCATCGCGTCAAGTCACAAACAAACAAACAAATAAGAAAAGATAAAAAAGGTAAATAAAGAACAAGATCAAGCAACAACACGAAAAACCGCGGTAGGTATGAGAATGGCACAAACCCGGAACGCACGGTACAAACCGCAAACAAATACAAAAAAGGTTACAAATATTCTTATACAAACAAACTAAGAAAAATCTAATAATTTTTACAAACAATTAATTATTTTTTACAAACGAACAAATAGAGGGTAGATAAACTACGCTCTGCTACCAGAAAATGTGCAGAGCAACTACGCTCTGCTACCAGAAAATGTGCACAGAGCGAATCCGGACAAACGAAGCGGCGGGAAGAATTCTGTACCGGAACTTCACCGGGAAAAAACCACCGGTAAAAATAAGTACCGGGAAAAAATCTCCACGCGGCACCACGTTTGCCCGACTAGAACCTAACTAACTTAACGCAGTCTGCTACCACCGTAGCTTATGAAGGGAGCTACAGGGCCCTATATGATAACCTAACCTATAAATTAATTACAATGGAAAACCACTTACCAAGCTAAATCTTCCTTCTCTTCGGATCCAAACTTGAGTGTCTTCGGGAAGGGGAATTCCTAATCACCCTACCTAACCCATGAGATCTCAATTCCCCAGAACACATAAATAGATTTCTTCCCGAAATCGGCTCGGCAACAGATAGATGTGAGCGAGCAGCCACGCGCCACATCCCACAGGAGAAAGTCACAATGACGGGCACACAAACACAAAGTTCAATAGTTATTTAACAAACAGGAAATTCACCAATACAACTCAAGATAATTAGCAATCAAAGAACGCGGGACCTCTCGCGTATTAAAAATCAAACCGATATCGCATAGGACAATGGCGACCGTCCGCGAGCCATTTTACACGCGAGCAATGTGAGAACCCCAAAACGCCTGGCGGCGATAACAGGAAACGCCTGCGTTTAGTTTTACCCAATATATTACAAACACATATTAGTGTTATTGTTTGAACTATGTGGCGTTATGTATGCACTTATCAGGAGAAATAAATAATACGTTTTATCAGGAAAATTTAGCTGTAGCGCTTTTTCTATAGCGAAGTGGGGCAATGTTCCGGGACGACCGGTCCAAGGGGCTACTTTGGTTTATACCAAGCTTATGCTTAACTTGTTGCATACTTTCCATTTTTAAAAGTGTCGATTTTAGTTCTCATTTAGAGGAAATACATGTAGTGAACTAAACTAACATGGAAATCATGTCCATGACACTATAAATTTGTCTAAAAACATTATAACACAAAAATAAAAACTTTAAATAATGGCCGGCCGTGAAATGTAGCTATCAGCGTATGCGAGATCGATTTTTCCAATAAAAAGCACAAAACATCT
Organism: Ephestia elutella; assembly: GCA_018467065.1. Taxonomy (NCBI): domain Eukaryota; kingdom Metazoa; phylum Arthropoda; class Insecta; order Lepidoptera; family Pyralidae; genus Ephestia; species Ephestia elutella. Next base: position 8,054,031 of record CM031576.1, on the reverse strand, counting down.
GAATTTCTTTTTCTTTTCACAACAATGTTGCAAACGAGTTCATACCAAAAAAGCATACTCACCAAAAGCCTCGCGATTGATGATATTGCTAACAGTTAATGAAATAAAACGTTTAATTAAATATAACGTTAAATTTAATATTGAAAGATTTAAACTGTAGTAGGTAAGAACTATAATAACTAGATAAAGGTAAAAATTATAAATCAAAATCAATAGTCAATCGAATTACATAAGATTTGTAAAACTTCTCAATGAGTTATGTTCTTAATTAACTCAAGGAAAAGAAAAGAAAGATTTTTCACAATGTTCCGTTCGGAGTAGAGGTAATATTTGACATATGTACATCATTACACAGCACAGCCTAATGAAGGTGGTCTATCCGCCTAGATCACTAGATGGTTTGATCATGTCAATACTGCAACACGCAATGTGTTGATCAAGTGACCAACAACAGGTTCTAGAGCCTGACCAATAATGAATGTACGGGGCCTAGACTTAGAACATGGTAAAAATAAATTTTAGGTTCATGTTTCGTATGATTGACACTTACAATATATGTTGGACAAGTTTCGGTCCGGGGTCCTGTAAGCGGGCTGGTCGGAGCCAGGCCTGAGCTCGGTCGGTGCCGATGACTGGCAGCTGCATTCCATTTAGCCGTGTTTCATTACGCAGGCGCAGCCTCGGGATTCCGAGAAAGAGTGATGTCCCACTCGCACTAAGCATTCGGTGTTATTGCCTGTGTTTTGGAATTCTGTTCATTGTTTGCGCTCAAGCTCATTTCAATACACTTAAGGAAATGCTAAGCTCGTATCCGGTCAAAAGGTCTAAAAGCCTAGCTTCGGTATTTCAAATTTCATTTCTTTGTTTATTTTTTGTAATTTTAATTACAGTTACAATTGTCGTCTAAAATTTTCTATTATTAGGGACTTAGCACTTATTGATACCAAAAATTTTAATAAACACATCAAAGAAATTGACGCATTTAGTTTTGATTCATTTATTGTTTGGTGTGCAAGCTAATGACCAGCGGACAGGGCATCTGATATACAGGGGAGTCAAATCCTCAGATCACAACAAACAAGGGTCAAATCAAATCTATGTCGACAAACCAATAGGACTAGTTATCCGTGCCCTTCCAGTCCGACCCACCATATTTGTATGTTAGGCTTAAGTTTAGCTATTGGCGCTATTATATAATAAGGATCATCAGTAAAATAAAATTCTTCGTAGTTTTGTGTTCCTTATAAATTATGCTTGATGCCTGCCTGAATTCCTATAAAATTTTCCCACGTGAGTTATACGACAATGGGTTACAAGAGGCTGCCATTAAAGTCTCGGTCAGGGCTTCGGGGCACGGGCGATATAGGTACTTATTTCATACTGTGACTTTGTCTTCACTAGAGACCACCGCGACTGCGGTCCAACTTGCACGCTGCTGAGCCCGACCACAAATACAAAAACGAAAGATATGCGAAACAATAAAAGTGTCGCCCTCGCTGCTCGTATAAATTTGTAAGTGCAGTAAGTGAAGGAAGCCGGCCAGTCGGTGATTAATGTTGCGCGGTTATAGCGCACTTCCTGCGCAGCACAGCACAGCAGACCAGGACAGCAGTACAAAATCATTGCAATTTAACTCCTATTAACTTGACATAGAGATCTATGCTGGGTAAGGTTGATGTAATGTTTTCTGTACTACGAGTTAGATTAAGCGCCCGCGCCTGCCTCCGATTTGAAATTTGAATTAGCAAAAAAGAACGCGATTGAGTTTGAACGGCTTGCAGGTTATATTACCACAAGCGAGCACTTTATATGGCCGTTGACATTAATAACACAATGAGAACAAATCGCCAATCTATGAAACGCAAATTGACCATGATCGGTAATATCTAAGCGTTAACTCGCTGCTATTTTCCTCAATCGATGGAGGAAAGTGGAAGTAAGGTATTGCTTGTACCAATTTAAAGCCTGTTTCTTTTAGCCTACTGAAATGTGAATACTAGTAAATACAAATTTATATTTTCTATGCTCCTTATTTCTTAATCAACAAACTCTTTTCCTGAAAATTTAGCATAATGTTTACACCTACTAGTGTGTGATTAGTTTTACATAGTTACTAAGTAGGTAGCATAAAATGGTGGTTGCGTGGTTTAGCTACTAAACTGTAGATTCTTTATCAAATTGATACTTCTAGGTAGTTAAAGGTATAAAATTCTTCCGTTATACTGACTGAGTGACAATGACAATCCACAGTCAAAATCACTAGGCGTAGAAATCTGAAATTTGGCATGTAGGTTCCTTAGGGAGAGTAAGGGAGCACCAAGAGAGGATTTTTCGAAATTCCCACGGAAACAAAATCCCAGACCCATTCTAATACTGTTACGGGCTACTGGTCCGTGGATTTGGATAAAAACACCTGATGACGCTGATGAGACTTTATTCAGTTCACCACACTAAAGTTACAAGGGTTTCCTCACGACGTTGTCCAAATTGTCCAAACACTATGATCAGAGTCCAGTAATTAATCGCCAGAGTCGTCACTTAGTATTTCGCACTAGTATCACTTCGATCTTTCTCTTAGCTCGTCTAAAGATGAACTGTCCTCGGCGCTGAACAACCACGCTTATATAGGCAGATAATTTCGCTCTACTAACTTCTCGAACATTCGCGGCCGAACTGTATCGAACGATCGAGTATATTGCTATCCGCTCTCACACATGGCTGTCCTTTTCCTTTAGGTTGCAAGCGACTATAAACCTTATCCGTTCGGTACGTAAGGCTCATTATTGCTTGCACCGCCGATCATTTCTAGAACCTAAGAGGGTTCACGAAGCGTAAGTCTAGAACATTCCAGTTTGCGTACTTTTCTAGACGGCGTCCGTGCGTTTTCGTAACACTGCCCCCTTCTTAGAGATGCTCGTCCCGAGCATCATCATTACTACCGTGATATTTCGCCAGACGGTCGATGTGGATAATTTTCATTGCTCCTCTCGGCTGTCGTTGGATCCTGTAAGTCACATCATTCAGTCGTGTGATCACTTTGTACGGGCCCTCCCATTTAGTCTGTAGCTTCGGTGATTTCCCTTTTCGGCGAGTAGGGTTATGCAGCCATACTAAACTGCCTTCCTCGAAACCACCTGTATTAGTTCTTCTGTCGTATCTGGTTTTCATGTTCTCGCTTGACTGCAATCCATTTTCTCTGACTAAATCATGGATGTTCCGCATCCTCTCCCGTAGATCAGAGACGTAACCTTGCACAGTTTGAGATTCCTCAGGTGGCCCTCCAGTTAGTAAGTCTACTGGCAACCGAAGTTCTCGACCATAATTCACGAAAGCCGGAGTCGCTTTTGTACTCTCGTGTTCCGCTGTTCCTATATGAGAGGAGAAACAGTGGAATGTACTTGTCCCAGTCTTTCTGGTGATTGTCCACTATTTTTGCCAAATGCCTCTCCAATGTCTGGTTAAATCGTTCCACCATACCGTCAGATTGAGGATGGTATGCAGTCGTTCGTGTTTTGTGCATTCCCAAGAGCTTGCATACCTCTTGAAATACTTGGGACTCAAAGTTTCTTCCTTGATCTGAATGGATTTCCAGAGGCACGCCATAACGACAAATAACTTCTTCAACAATCTTGGTAGCGACGGTTATAGCTTCCTGATTGGGTATGGCGAACACTTCAGGCCATTTGGTAAAATAATCCATGACAACCAGGAAGTACTTATTCCCCGACTCAGTCACAGGGAATGGCCCAGCTACATCCACTGCAATGCGTTCCCAAGGCGCACCAACGTTATACAGCCTCAAGTTTTTGGGGGTAGGATGGAGGAGTGGGTAACATATAAAAATATGTTTCCCTGGTCGTAGCACGACAGGATTTGTCGAAGGCCCAGAAGATGGCCTACCTCCTCTCCACTCTTGAGGATGAAGCGCGGTCGCTCATCCAGCACCTCCGGGTGGAGGACGACCAGTACGATACGGCTTGGGAGTTATTGAACTCCCGCTACCAAAATTTACGTGTGTTAGCGGATGCGCACGCCGCACAGTTGATGGCCCTGCCCAAGGTGGCCAACAGGGCACAGTTGCGCCTGCAGTTGCTCACGCCCGTTACAGTGGCCTGTAACGCGCTCCGCACACTGGGGCTGCCGGTGGACCAATGGTCCTTTTTGCTGGTGCACATTGTATTGGGCAAAGTACCCAATGACATCCGCTCGCGATTTGAGCGCGAGAATGCGGAACGGGATAGCACCACCCTACCAACATTCACTGACGTGGTGAAGTTTTTGGAGTTTGAGGCACGGGCTGCTGAGAATACCATGACGGACTCAGCGCCATCCAGAGCGCCTGAACGTAGGCCCTTGGAACCCTCATGGCGAGGTAAGCCCCAACAGGGACGGCAACCGCCACCGCGTGGAGCTGGTGTGCGGGTTGCACACGGCAGCAGTCGCGAGGGACGCGGACTGCCTGCAATGTGGCCGGATGGGCCACAGCCTGCTGCAATGCAGGGGACTGGCAGAGACTGCCAGTACAAGATCGGCGCCGCATGGCAAGGCGGCATGAACTTTGCTTTTATTGTTTGGGCGGTCACTATGCACGTGACTGTCCAGGGCCGCCATGCAGTGCATGCCGTGGGCGGCACCACGCGATGCTCTGCATGAACCGATGGCCCCCGGATGTTGAGCAGGGGTCCCTATGGGCGGGGGCGCTCCTGCGCGAAGCCCTCCACCATCGGATGGAGGACGCGGCTTCGCTCGTCGCACCCCCCCTCGGGAGGGGGGTCGCGTACCGGCGCGGGTCTTGGCGGACCGGGACCACGCGCCCCTGGTTTGGAGAGAGTGGGGAGCCCGTAACTAGCTTGCTCCCTTGCTGGGACAGAGCCGCGGACGGTTCTGCTCCCTACCGCGGTGGTCCGCGTATGGGGTCGTGGGGGAGAAGCCATGAATTTGAGAGCTCTGTTGGACTCAGGGGCTCAAAGCAGTTTGGTTACCACTCGACACCAGTTAGGTTTAGTCGTGGAAGACTCGCCTGTGCCACTTCAGTTGGTGGCATACAAGTGAAGTGTCTGACGAACACTTGTCACCTTTTCTTCGCTGAAGTCCTCCACAATGAGGATCACGACTTCGGCTATGGTAATGGATACCATTGCGGGTTGGCACCCCTCGACAGACATACCGCCGGGTGTGTTGTCTTTGGTTTCAGTCTGGATTTGGCCGACCCCTTTGTCTTTCATCCCGGCCCAGTGGACTTGCTCCTGGGCTCGGACGTATTGGGTTGGATTTTGTTGGGTACACAGAAGGCTCTGGGTTCGTCTTCACTGATGGCAGTGTCTACGTTTGCCCTGATGGGCCCTGTGTTTGATAATGGCACCGCGGAGGAGCCACCGGTTGTCGCATCTGCGTCCTTGGCCAAGACCATGCAAAGGTTTTGGGAGGTGGAGGAGCCACCTATGAGTTCAGGATGGATCCGGAACACGCTGAGTGCGAAGCCCTTTTTCGATCGACCACGGAGAGGTTGCCCTCCGGTCGGTTTGTAACTAGGTTACATTTGCCTCGTCCTAGCCTAGGGCAAAGTAGGGCGCTTGCGGAGAAACGACTGCTGTCCATGGAGCGACGCATGCAGCGTGACCACGTACTTCGCGATAAATATATTGAATTTATGCGCGAGTACGAGGATTTAGGTCACATGTCTCCGGCTCGAGTTGATTGGGCTCAACTGAGCATTATTTGCCCCACCACGCGGTGGTGAAGGCCTCAACAGGCAAATTGAGGACCTTTGGGTCCGCACCCACTTCGAACGGAGTTTCGTTGAATCTATGTATTTCATTCGGGTCCCAAATTGCATAGGGACATAATTGACATCATCTTGAACTTTAGAAGACATCAAGTGGTTTTTGGTGCGGACATCCGGATGATGTTCCGCCAGACAGTCATACATCCTGAGGACAGGCGATTCCAGTTGATACTCTGGCGTGAGCGCCCTGAGGATCCTGTGACGGTGTATGAACTCAACACAAACACGTATGGTTTGAAATCTAGTCCCTATATCGCCATCAGATCATTGCTTGAATTGGCAGAGCGGGAACGGATCCGCTTTCCCCGTGGGGCTTCCGTGCTGTCACGTGACTTGTATGTCGATGACGTGTGCACCGGAGCCCAAAGTATTGAGGAGGCCCTCCTACTGCGGGATGAATTGATTGAAATATTGAAGACAGGTGGCTACGAGCTACGTAAGTGGTTGTCTAATGAGCCTAAAGTTCTAGAAGGGATCCCGGAGGATCACCAACAGAACCCTCACCTGTTTGAGGATGTGGATGATCCCAACAGGATAGCGGTGCTGGGCATGCAGTACCAGCCGCTAACCGATATTTTACATTCCAAGTGGACTTGGAAATACCAAAGGTCTGGACTAAGAGAACGGTGTTGTCCGTAATAGCCCGTATGTTTGATCCAAGCGGTTGGATCAGTCCAGTGATATTCTCTGCAACGTGTCTTCTTCAGAGACTTTGGACTTTGGGCGTCTCGTGGGACGAGCCGCTGTTTGGCTCTCCATTGGATGATTGGCTCGAGTTGTTTTCATCGATTAAGGAAGTCAATCGGATTGCCTTGCCTCGTCGAATATTGCCCCCGGGAAATATCGAGCCAGCCTGCATGGCTTTTGTGACGCGTCGGAGCGAAGGCTACGCCGCGTCAGTCTATATGCGGACAGTTGACGCCGATGGCCGGGTCAATGTCTCGCTTTTGTTAGGGAAGAGCAAGGTCGCCCCCATCAGGACTAGGCTGACTATTCCCAAGCTTGAGTTGAGTGGAGCTCACCTTCTCACTAAATTGTTGCATCACGTTGCATGTGAGCTGGCGGCCACGGTCGAGATACGGGACATCTTCGCCTGGTCGGATAGCCAGGTCGCGCTTGCATGGTTGCGCGCGGCCCCACATACCTTGGAGGTTTTTGTGGGAAATCAGTTTCCCAAATCCAGAATATCGGAATTGATATAACATGGAGACATGTGCCGGGAGAGCTTAACCCAGCGGACTGTGCTTCCCGAGGTTGTACGGCACCAGAATTGGTGTCACACCCGCTCTGGTGGGGTCAGAGTGGCTGATGGGATCAGAAACTTCTTGGCCTGTCTGTCAGACAGATGTTACTTCTTTGAGTTTGACTGGGCTCCGTGTACATGCTGTAGTCGCTGAGACGACGTCGGAGCCGGATTGGCTACTTGCTCGGTATAGCAGCTTGGATAAGCTTCTGGGTGTTACCAGTTGGATTAAGCGTTTCATACATAATTGTAGAAACCCACAGGCAAAGCGGTTGGAGCCGATTGCAGGTGCAGAAGAGCGCCGGAGCGCATTGTTGCATTGGGTCCGTGTCGTGCAGACCGGACGGTTTGAGTCAAGAGCTTCGTATTTTGCGCGACGGACGCGCTAAGTTGAAGGGCGCGGTCGCTCGTTTGAACCCGTACATCGACTCGGATGGGCTTCTTCGGGTTGGAGGCAGGCTCCGGAAGGCGGATCTTCCATATGAGACTCGCCATCCTCTGTTGTTGCCCAAGGGCGGACCCTTGGTGCAGCTTTTGGTGTCTGATCGACACATTCGTAACGCCCATGCTGGGTGCAATGCTTTGTTGGCTATTTTGCAACGCGAGTTTTGGATTTTGTCAGCCCGAAGAGCAATCCGTAGTGTCCTGTTTCGATGTATTGCATGTTATAGGTTGAAGGCATCCACGATGCAACCACAGATGGGTGATTTGCCCGCTGATCGAATCCGACCTTCGAGACCGTTTGACGGCGTTGGAACCGATTTTGCCGGTCCCTTTTCGATCAAGGCTTCTCCCTTTCGTAATGCCCGTATTGTGAAGGGCTATTTGTGTGTATTTGTTTGTTTGGCCACCAAGGCTGTCCATTTGGAGGTGGTATCGGCTCTGACTACGGAGGCCTTCGTCGCCGCGTTGGATCGCTTTGTTTCGCGTCGAGGTCTACCTTCCCTTATTAGGTCTGACAATGGCACAAACTATAAAGGAACTGTAAATTATCTTAAGGATGTTTCCGTGTTTATTGATAAAAATTGTACTAGTTTAAGTCAAATTGCTGCCCAAGGGGAATAACCTGGAAATTTAGTCCCCCAAGTTGCCCCCATTGGGGGAGGAGGATTTTTGAAGCGGCTGTGAAATCCGCAAAGACCCACCTCCGCCGCATTATCGGAGAAACGGCTCTAACTTTTTGAAGAGCTGGCCACAGTGTTTTGTAAAGTTGAGGCGGTCCTCAACTCTCGTCCTCTCTGTCCGCTATCTCCAGATCCAAATGACTTGGAAGCTCTCACCCCTGGTCATTTTTTTGGTGGGAGGGCCGTTGAATGCCCTGCCCGAATACCCGGGGAAGGATGAACGCGTATATCGGTTGTCGCGTTTTCAAATGTTGCAGCAAATGAGCCAGGACTTTTGGCGTCGCTGGTCGCTTGAATATTTGCATTTGCTGCAGCAAAGAGTGAAGTGGACAGACAGGACTGAGCCTCCCAGGGAGGGTGATTTAGTATTGTTAAAAGAGGCAAATTTGCCCTCATTGCTTTGGCGACGAGCTCGCATATTACGTTTGATTCTTGGCGGAGATGGCACTCCGCGTGTGGCTGGTGTTGGTCGACGGTTCGATTTTAAGGAGAGGTGTGACCTCTCTCGCCCGCCTTCCCGTAGAGTAAGCTAGCGGTCTGCTTCTCAGACCGGGACGGGGGGATGTTTGTAATATATTGGGTAAAACTAAACGCAGGCGTTTCGCATTGCTGCCGCCAGAGGGCGTTCGGGGTTTTCACACTGCTCGCGCGAATGGCTCGCGGACGGTCGCCATTGCATTGCTATGCGATATCGGTTTGATTTTTAATACGCGAGAGGGCCCGCGTTCTTTGATTGCTAATTAACTTGAGTTGTATTTGTGAATTTCCTGTTTGTTAAATAACTATTGAACTTTGTGTTTGTGTACCCGTCATTGTGACTTTCTCCTGTGGGATGTGACGCGTGGCTGCTCGCTCACATCTACCTGTTGCCGAGCCGATTTCGGGAAGAAATCTATTTATTTGTCCTGGGGAATTGAGATCTCAAGGGTTAGGTAGGGTGATTAGGAATTCCCCCTTCCCGAAGATACTCAAGTTTGGATCCGAAGAGAAAGAAGATTTAGCTTGGTAAGTGTTTTTTAAGTGTAATTAATTTATAGGTTAGGTTATCATATAGGGCCCTGTAGCTCCCTTCATAAGCTACGGTGGTAGCAGACTGCGTTAAGTTATTTAGGTTTAGTCGGGCAAACGTGGTGCCGCGTGGAGATTTCTTCCCGGTACTTAATTTTACCGGTGGTTTTCCCCGGTGAAGTTCCGGTACAGAATTCTTCCCGCCGCTTCGTTTGTCCGGATTCCTTCTGCGCACATTTTCTGGCGAGCTGGTTATCTGCACCTGTTTCCTCGACTCCGTGTTTGTGGACCTTTTACTGAAGCGCATGTAGTGCATTTACGGCACCAATCCTGCACATCCTCACGACAGTGGAGCCAATAAAACCTCTCTCGCACTTTTGTTAGTGTCCTCTTGACGCCTAGATGACCTCCCGAAACACCATCGTGTACTATGCGTAGAACATCCGGAACTTTGGATCTTGGCACAACTACTTGTAGGTGGAACTCTCTACCGTTAGTCTTTTCCCATTTCCGGTAAAGTATGCCATTTTGTAAGATAAAGCTGTCCCATTGCGCCCAGTATGCCTTTGTTATAGCGCTTGTAGGTGCCACATCGCTCCACTTTGGTTTAATGTCCCCTTGTTTCTTCCACATAATGATGTATCGGAGGTCCTTATCATTTTCTTGAGCTTTCCTCATTGCGTCGTCTTCCCAAGATTCCAAAGGAGTTGCCCGAGTAAGTTTCAGAGTTAGTTCTTTCGACTCTTGTCTGATGCAGTGCTTACAGTCCTCTGGACATGGTCTCCTGGAAAGAGCGTCCGCGTTTCCATGGGCCTTTCCGCTACGGTGTTCGGTATGGAAGTCATACTCCTGCAATTGTTCAATCCAACGTGCTACTTGACCTTCAGGGTTTTTAAACTGCAATAACCATTTTAATGCTGCGTGATCGGTACGCAGTAAGAACTTTCTGCCGATGAGGTATTTGTTGAAATGTTGCAGGGTCTTCACCACAGCCAAAAGTTCTCTCCTCGTAACGCAGTAGTTTCTTTCAGGCCTCGATAACGACTTGCTGAAGTAAGCAATAACGACCTCCCTGTCTCCCTGTTTTTGAGACAGTACTCCTCCAATTGCCGTATTACTTGCATCAGTATCGACGATGAATTGGCCTTCTGGCTGTGGGTATCCCAAAATAGGTGTCTCACATAGATGTTCTTTCCAACTTTTCGAAGGAATCCTCGCAGGTCTCGTCCCAACAGAATGCTCTTTTATCCTCGGTCAGACGATGTAAGGGTTTGGCAATCTCCGAAAATCCTTTCACAAACCGCCTGTAATAAGAGCAAAGGCCGAGAAATGCGCGTACTTCTGTTTTATCTTTAGGAGTGGGCCACTTTTTAACGGCTTCTACCTTCTCTGGATCAGATCTGGATGCCTTCACTGGTAATAATGTGGCCGAGGTAGCTCACTTTGTTCCTGAATAAATGACACTTCTTTGGATTTAATTTCAGCTTGGCTCCATGTATCTTGGCAAAGACTTGCTCCAGGTTTCTCAAGTGATCCTCAAAATCACGGCCAACGACGATGACATCATCCAGGTACACCAGGCAGGCTTCTCCAACCAGGCCTGCTAGGACACATTCCATCAGTCGTTCGAAAGTGGCTGGTGCGTTACATAATCCGAAGGGCATGACGTTGAACTGCCATAAACCTTTTGCCTGTTGAGAATGCTGTCTTCTCTTTATCCTTCGGGTGAATTTCCACCTGCCAATAACCAGATTTTAAGTCCAAGGTTGAGAACCACTTCATGCCATTCAGTGTATCCAATGTGTCATCGATTCGTGGCAATGGATAACTGTCCTTCTTGGTGATGTCATTGAGCCGTCTGTAGTCTACACAGAATCGCGTACTACCATCCTTCTTCTTTACCAGCACAACAGGTGAACACCATGGACTCGAAGATGGTTCAATTATCTTATTTTTTTCCATTTCCTCAACAGATCTTTGACCTCTTTTTCTTTCGCTATTGGTATTCGCCTTGCTCGTTGTCGGATGGGTCTCTCGTTCCCGGTATTAATTCTGTGTTGTACCAAAGATGTTCTTCCAATGTCTCCTTCTTGGTTGGTGAAAATACTTGCGAAGCGTAGTAGAAACTCCTTTGCTTTAAGGCTCTGGGAGTAAGTCAAGTTGCTTTTGCAGTCATCAAGAAGCTGTTTGACCGTAGCATTATTTCTGTCTTTTATTCCGTCTGTGCTTGGCATTGAACTGCATCTCTTCATCCAAAGGACTTCTTCGCATCTTCCTATGACATCACCTTGGCTTAAGTTTACCTCATGGTCATCCAGATTCACCACTTTGACAACAGCTGTATCTTTTCCCTAACCAAAGTTCTGGCGGTCATGAGTTTCCGGGTCGTTGTCTTAGAAGGTACTTCTTCAATCAGTACACATCTACTTGACTTATTGTTTCGGTTAGATGGCAACTTTACCAATACCTTGGCCTCCGTGCGTCCGGGTATGACGATGTTTCTTAGGCAGGTAACTTTGCCGTGGACTCCTCCAAGTATGAATATTTCTTCTTCACCGCACTTGAAAATTCCATCGGCAACATCTATTCTGCAGTTGTTTTTCTTCATAAAATCCAGTCCCAATATGCAGTCGTCCACTATGTCAGCCACAATGACGTCATGATGGTACGCCGCTTCTCCCATGTACATCGTAACTGACATCTCTCCAAAGACGGGTATTGGCTGGCCGGAGGCGGAAAGAAGCCGGCAAGTGACTTTCCTCTTGCTTCTCATCTCAGACTTCACTATATCCGGTCGAACTATTGTTCTAGAGGCTCCTGTGTCGATCGTTATTTTACAGTCATTACCATTTATTTTACCAGCTATCGCAATGCTTTTCCCATTGCATACCTGTGAGATGATGGTTGCTGGGGCTTCTTTCGCGCCGCCAGCCAGTACTCGCCCCTTAGTTCTGGCTGTTACTCGTTTCCCTGATCCATAGTCGACGAAGATTCACGACTCTTCGTCAGCTCTTCAACCAGGTCCTCGAGTTTCTTCTTTGTAGCTGCACATGAGTCCTTCTGTGGACAATGGAACTGCATGTGCCCTCGCTCTCCACACTTGTAACACATGACTCCAGAGCCCTTCTTGCGTAGAGCCTTTACCTCGTTGACTTCCTCCGTTACTTCTCGCACTTTGTGAACCTGTCGCAAGTCGTGCCTGACAGCTTCGACTTCCAGTGCGTGGGCCAGTGCTTCCTTCAGAGAGGCGTGATGGCGGAGCCTTACGGCAGCTCTTACTTCCAGGTCCTTGATGCCGTCTACGAAGGCTTGCACAGTGTTGGTTACCACCATGTTCGCCTCTGCTGATGGGTACGCTTTTCTGACAAGCTTCTCTATCTCTAGAGCCCATTGCTGGAGTCCTTCTCCTGAGCGCTGGACTCTGTCGCGCAGTTGAGCTCTGAATACATGTTCCAGGTGCCTCTCTCCATACCGGGATTCAAGCGCCTCCAAAAGATCTTTAAATCCAGCGTTTGGTAGTACCTCCAGAACGTCCACAGCTTTCCCTCGGAGCGAGCCAGTGAGGGCGGTTAGGCAATCTCCGTCTGTCCACCCGTTTGCAGTAGCAATGGTTTGGAACTGTTGCCGGTACGCAGCCCAGGACGAAGTACCGTCATATGGGGCAATTTCACATTGGGTCTTCCATATGCAGCGACAGAAACACCTGGTGCAACTGCTACCCCCGTGGTCTCCAGACGAACAACCTTTTTCTCTAACTCTGTAAACCCGGTCTTCATGTTGTCCACGTCATTCCCAAGGCTGGTGACTCTTTCCTCCACTGTATCAACATCTTTGCGAAGTTTTACGACCGCGCCGCTAACATCGCTAATCGCCGACAGGACTTTTTGTTCAAGATCCATTTTTAGTTCTTCCTGCATTCGAGCTTGCGCCTTAACTTGTTGCTGCTGAAATTCTTGCGCCTTAAGTTGTTGCTCTTGTACAGCCGTAAACTTTTTTTCAAGTTGTTGTTCCTGTGCTGTAAATTTATTCTCTAGCATCTTTATTAGACCCGTTAAATCCAAAGTAGGCGTAGTCTGCATATGGGGCGTGGCCTGGTGGGAGGAGCCAGTGGGCGGAGCCATAGGGGGCGTGACCTGGTGGGCGGAGCCAGTGGGCGGAGTCATCCTTGAAGTAGGCGGGGCCACAGGCAGCGTGGCCTGATGGGCGGGGCTAGTGGGCAGAGCCAAATGGGGCGTGGTTTGGTGGGCGTGGCCAGTAGGCGGAGCCTCCCTCGGAGTAGGCGGGGCCACAGGGGGCGTGGCCTGGTCCGTAGATCCAGTGGGGGAGGCTTCAGCAGCACGCTGCGCCCGCGTCTTGACACCCTCGCTGGTGACATCTTCGTCCCTCGGAGTCAATGGCATTATCCAATTTCCGCTTCTGACACCAAATGTTACGGGCTACTGGTCCGTGGATTTGGATAAAAACACCTGATGACGCTGATGAGACTTTATTCAGTTCACCACACTAAAGTTACAAGGGTTTCCTCACGACGTTGTCCAAATTGTCCAAACACTATGATCAGAGTCCAGTAATTAATCGCCAGAGTCGTCACTTAGTATTTCGCACTAGTATCACTTCGATCTTTCTCTTAGCTCGTCTAAAGATGAACTGTCCTCGGCGCTGAACAACCACGCTTATATAGGCAGATAATTTCGCTCTACTAACTTCTCGAACATTCGCGGCCGAACTGTATCGAACGATCGAGTATATTGCTATCCCGCTCTCACACATGGCTGTCCTTTTCCTTTAGGTTGCAAGCGACTATAAACCTTATCCGTTCGGTACGTAAGGCTCATTATTGCTTGCACCGCCGATCATTTCTAGAACCTAAGAGGGTTCACGAAGCGTAAGTCTAGAACATTCCAGTTTGCGTACTTTTCTAGACGGCGTCCGTGCGTTTTCGTAACAATACAATCCCCTAGTTGATTCTGTGTGTTAGTGTGTGTGCCTAGTTGGTGCTGTGAAAAAAAGTCTTCTAAAAGTCAATCACGTTCACATTATATTTAAAAGTGTCCATGAATTACGTTGCGCAGAGCAGACATATAAAAACTGTTGAGTTTTTGCAAAGAATTCTTTACCATAAGACGATTTTATTTCGGGTCAAACACCGGAACTTTTATTTCTTCGAATCACGAAACCATTGAATGACTAGACTAGATGCTCTAGACACAAAGAAATAGGTATAAATTACAATTAAAACTTGAATTACAATTAGGTATTTTTTTTAATAACTACCGCTTCTAGATAAATAAATACAGACAAGAGCAAATAGATTCATTAAATGAAATAATTTATACCTATTCCTTAAAATTTAAAATATACTATTGTGATTCTTTTAAGTTCCCTAATGTCAAAACGTAATTAAAGGGTTTTTACAGGTACACTACTTATTTGGATGTAACAACTGTGATAATAATCATTATGACGAGTCGATTGTTACCTCATCCATATAAGTCAAAATTTAAGATGTGTGGTTCGGACCATTGCCGACTGGTGGTGGAGAGAATCGAATGGCGTCCGGTCATATTTATAGCCAGCAGCGTGCGTCGCCTTTTATATTCGTTTTAATGAAATTGATGATCGATTAGATGAAACCATAATCTGCCCTTTAAATCGAATGTTACATAGAACTACCTATTAATTCTTAATTATTTCCTCAATAATTTGGTTGTACTGACTACAAAACTAGGTAGGTAGGTACTTGGTACTGAACTGTTAGGATTAAGAATAGTGAGGGACCTTCAATGACATACATGTCTCTTCAGATTTTTATTTTAATGACAATCACATCAACAAGGATTTTTTTGACATGAGGCATCTATGCGTATGAGAGTCACTAGTCATGAGATCAGGAGGGCCTCAATCAGATTTTCTGCCCTGGGCCTCTAACTGATTATGTACACCACCACTTAGATACAGTATGTATTTATTATAGTTTTAAGTACTTTTAAGTAATCTGTGATTTATGTTTCACCGTAAGTTATTTATCTTAGTCGCAATAGAAAAACCGTTTAGTAGGTACAGCTAGTACAGTCTGAGATAAGGTTCTATGAGATAGGGGGTCAGGTTCAGGTTTCTCTGCAACTGACTGTAAACTCCATTTTTTCTTAATTGTCCCTATTATCTTAACAATCTTCACAGTACTTTTTGTTGAATTTATTTGAAAATAAATCAAATATTAGCTCAAACCTAAACATTCTAAAGTAAAACATTTATTAACCACGAAAGTAATTTCTTCAAAAGTATTGTTTATATTGTTGTAAAATCATAAAAAGACATGGTAATATTGTTTACTTATTAGAACAATTATGAATAAACGGACTTTGTATACCTATGTTAGCCAGGTTTCTATATGTACTTACTTCCAAAGCTCGAGGCAGATAACAACACATGGTAAGCTTTAACCTAACTTTTGCAATGTAGGTGCCTATTTTACGTTGCAATCATGTTTGTGAATGTTGCTTATCAGAATGTGAATTTTATTTACTTAATTTTATGCTTCCATGCTGGTCTGGGAGCAAAAGAAAAAAACATAGAATCTGCCAGCTGCTTCTCTTCCCGTGCAGATTGTAAAAGTCAATCGAGGAAAGGGTTCTAAAACTGGGGATTCCTCTATTCATAGGCGATGGGCGCGATGGCCTACTAGCAACCTGTCACTATACTTACCTGAATTTCCATTCCATCAGAGAGCCCACTATTCAGCTAAGCGTGGCCTTCGAGTCTCAGGACTCTTGGCTCTGTCTACCCCGTAAGGGATAAAGACGTGATTCTATGTATTATGTAATATTATTATTATTACCTGTTTATTTATTTAATTGATTTGTTTTATTGTATTTAGACAAAGGCTATTTTTATTTTATTATTTTATTAAATTTCTCTTTATAAATTAAACTTGGGTAGGGTACCTACTATGAATTGTCAGCAGAGGCAAGAGGGTTGACAGTTGACAGACATCAAGACAAGACATGAACTTGGTACTGACCTAGCATAGTAGGAAGGAAGTTTAAAATTGAAAAAGGAAAAGGCTTAGGCTGTTTTCCTTTTTAGAGACCTACCTAGGTAGGTAGTTATATTTACAAAATTTTGACAAGCATATAGGTACGTACCTACCTAATCAAAAATTTAGAATTCAATGGAAACAAGTTGCGAATTTTGTGATGCTCAATTTGCAATGAACTGCTGCTTCTTGGTATTTTTTATTTTATAAATGAGATCAGATACCCCAAGTGGAACTTATGTAAACGTGCCAGTACCACATACATAGCTTATCTTTTTGGAATTGAGTAAATTCAATAAGGTTGTGTATTGTATGTATGTACCCAAGTAGAAAGGGAAGGAAATAGCGAAGCGTGAGCAGAGTAAGTGTTATGTATTATTATTTGAACATCGAATCGGGAGAAACCTGCGTGCGGGCCTCAACGGCCCCGCCTCCCCGCGCGCCTCCCGCCACCCGCCGATCATATGTTCGCCGGCCGGCGCACACTGCCCGTCATCGGCTCACTGCGACTCGGGCTCTCGCCGTTGTCGCATCAAATCGTAGCCTCATACCACATCGCCCGCACACGCACGATCAGCTGTAACCGCGCACTTACACTGTGGACACCGCGAGGCGAACCGTCAATAAGCCGCAGTGCGGTGTGCGATGGAGCTCCTTTGTGCGGAGCGTGTGAGCAGTAGCAGCAGCGAAGGCGCATCGGCTGCGCCGGCACCGGCCGCCGCGCACGACCCCGTGCTGCTGCGGCGGCGCGTGCTGGACAACCTGCTGCGCACCGAGGAGCGCTATGCCGTCACCGCCAACTACTTCGACACCGTGCAGCATGAGATCACGCCCCACATGCGGCGCCTGGTCGCCGAGTGGATGCTAGAGGTGAGCGCACCCGCCGCGCCGCACCCATTCCGCCGCTCCACCCGCGCGACCCGAACGTTCGCCATTTTGTCGCGTTTTCCGGCCACGTGTAGGTACTCACCTTGGTCCTGGCACCAGCAGTGGCCCTTGTATGCCCTAGCCACTGCTTGCTCTCGGAAACCATACGTGACGTACCATACCCGACCCTCATGCCCTGGTCCTCAAAGCCCAAAAGCTAAATTGTGTTGTGTTCAATATCAATACGTGTTTCAGCAGTGTTTTCTCAATATATCTAGGTAAGTGACTTGGAATCTGGCCAGTCATATCACTGTTGTTTACATGATCAGCTGATTACAATTTAACGCTGGCCTGTAGGAATCTTATTAGATTTGTGGCTACGTTCATACGTAGTATTGTGTAATTTCAAGTTTCATTGATACGGTAATCATGAAACCCTAGAATATAATAATAATGTAGATAGTAATTAAAAAGTTCAGTCAGATTACTAAGCTGTTTGGAGATGGCGAGAGGCCGCGCGGGGCGCGGGCGGCGGGTCGGCGACCGATGTGACTCGCTCGTTCTATTTGAATAATCAGCTGATTTTGACATACACAGCTGATGGCGCCCGCCGGACGCGCATTTTTTATCTTTGCTAGTATTATCTTCCTATGATTGAGTTAAATTTAATATTTTAATGACGTGGAATTATTTAATTTCACAATAAAAAGTAATATATTTGTAGAGCACTGATTACGTTACCTACCTAGGCAATCACAAAGAAAACTACGTTGATTGTAAGACAACCATCTTAGGTTTAGTATAAATGATAGTGCATACGTAGATAATCAGCTGTGAGATGGTCGGGCCACGTGGGCCGGCACAAAATGCGCGCCGGCGACGCGCGCTGACGTCATCCTGCCAGTAGGTAGGTGGCTCAGGCGCGCACTCGTTGCTCGATACTTCGCCTCCTCGTAGGTTCCCTCGCTCACCTAAACCAGTCGCATACCACATTTCAGCACTAGCAGACCGAAACGATCCTCACTCAGTGCCTGTAAGGTCAATGACATGACATGTACTTACTTACATTTTATTTAGGTAGGTACTTCTATTTCAGAGATATAATTTAGTATCTACATAGGTTGGTACCTACCTATCAGCTCGCTAAGCGAATCAAGTCTTTACGATAATAAGTGTTGGAAAAGAACTAAGGAGTAGGTAATTTCTTTAGATATGATAAGAAATTATAGGTATTGACTGACTACCTAGGTGCCTAAATAGGTATTATTTGACCAAATCATGTACAAGCAGTGAATACCTACTGTTATAAATAAAATTGTTAAAACAAACATAAAAAGGTACAAGCAGTTTATTATATAGGTATTTAAAGTAAATAAAATATTCGAATTAAGTACATTATATGAATAAGGCCTGTCGGTTTAAAACAAAACGAGGCGGATTTCCGTTATTCACCACGACTCATGTTTATTTGATAAACGACATTAGGTAGCTGCTTCGGGGAATAATACCTAACTAGTTAGGAACCTACCTTCATCGATTTTCACATTATAAAAGTTCTGGATATGGGCACATGAGTAGTTAAAATTTTTGTAATCTGTGATATGGGCTAGGAACGCTGTCATATCTTAGGTAGGATGTCGCACATATAAATCTCATTTCGTTTCAAATTCAGTTCAATTCTATTGTTACATGAGAATCGTGTAGTGGCTTACATCCGTTAATCAGCTGACAGCGTGCTCAAGAGCGTGAGACACATGAGTTCTATAAGAAATAGATGCCTATAGGTAGGTGCATTTTTGCGGTATGAAGGGAGATATGAGTTCATATGAGAACGCAACCGTGACTCATATTTTATTTATAAGTTAGCTCTATTGATCGTGGAAAGCACAATTTTATTGGCAACCTACGGCACATATTACATAAGGCGGCTACATTAGCCATAGCCACGGACTGCAGAGTGCAGGGTCGCTGTCTGGTTTTCAGTTGTTTTGTATCTCATAAATCGGCGATTGATATAATGCAGCTTGCTATATTAGAGCACTACTGTAGGATGGCCGGGCAACGCGCACCGTGCGAAACTATGCGCGGATTGCGCAGAACAACCCGATCTGACGCGATGACTCGACTCACATGACATCACATCATGACACTCCACTTACTTCATTACAAAATTCCAAATCCAAAGTTTCCTTCCATCCGATCGTCTATCATACAATAGAGAAAATTGAAATAAGCACAGCTAAAAGAGATACATGCGACCTCCTTTTAACAGTAAATGAATATAAAAGTAGCTCGTACATAAGTAGCGAGGCAGCCTAGTTAGAAACGTCAAAGCATTTATGAACGTAATTTTACCAACCATTCCGTCTGATAAGAAAAGCAACTGCAGGAAAGCAAGTGTTGTATTTATGGCAATATAATTTATATAGGTTATCGGGAATTCCGGACGATAAACTTAGCTTGGCCTGGGTGCGGCGGTACCGAGTGCAAACTAGCCGTTTCTTTTAAAAAAGTTAAATTGGAAGTTCGGGCATTAACTAAGTCTTCTGTTACAGGTTTGCGAAGATCAAAATTGTCAAGAGGAGGTTTTCCCCCTAGCGGTTTCTTATCTGGACCGGTTTCTCAGCGTGTGCAGAGTGGGCAAGAGCCAGGTGCAGCTGCTCGGCACGACCTGCCTGCTGCTAGCCTCCAAGTTACGAGAGCCCGGCTCCAGGTGCCTCCGAGCAGACCTTCTCATCTTCTACACGGCGAACAGCATCACTCTGGCAGATCTTTGTGTGAGTAACTTTGTTGTAAATTCCATTTCAGCACTGAATAGTGACGGCCTGACTGCATTTTTATTGTTCATCGGAATTGGCGATAATGAAGCACAGAAGCAGGATGAGATTTTTCTAGCTTTACTCAACGGTTAAACCAACCAGCACAACATTAGAATAAACGATCTCTCTCTCACTGTGCCTAGATTATTCCTTCACTCACGGGGTTTTTCGATAGCAATTATTTAACAATAGACGTCGCACTTGCCCGATGCCCGATCTTCGTTGTTGAAGGATTAAATGACATACACACGAACGAAAATAAGAAGTGTTAGTTATATTTTTGTATTGAGTTGTTAATTCGCGCCGTTCGTTAAGTCCTATAATTAATATAGGTTGATTGTATGCATATATTTAGTAGAACAATTATTTGAGAAATGCTAGCTATATCATTGATATGGCGGAGGTGGCTGCACGCCATGCACACGCTTCGGTGAATTCCATTTAATACCACACGTTTTAATGAACTTTCTTCGTCAAGAAACAGCTGATTTCTTTAATCATGCAATTTCTTGTAACCGCTTTTGCATTGTGCGCACGGGCAATGATTTTACGAAACACTTTAGCGCTTTCCTATCGTTCTCTCGCCTGATTTCTAAACTATTCGCCATCTGAACATCCGTGACATGCTGGAATTCCAGATTTCCGACGGTTCATTACACTTCTCAATAAAATAAGTTATTAATGTGAGGCAAAGCATTACATCTAGGAATGCACTCTATGTCTTTGCACCTATGAATTCATTAAAACTCCCGCAGGTGACAAATAATGATCGCTTCGTCTTTTGATGCTGATAGATTCTGCAATTTAGTTTCCGGTAATGTGTGCAATCATCATCCAAAATGAACATAAACCATATCGCATCCATAGGCTATTCCGCTATTCCCAACTCAAATCACAATAATTGCCAGTTTATACTCATATCTATGATATGTAGATTTTAGAAGGCACATGTTATTTCCTATCGATCAAACAAAAGATTTCACGTAAAAATCGCGAGTTCTTCTTTATGGAATTTATTTTATCAAGTTTCGACTGCCACTCGAAAGTGTCGCCGTAAATATTTTTCAATATTTGCATTTGTACACGTAATGTAGTCGTTGCATTTCGGGCGCGGCGCGGCCACCCGCCGGGGCCCCGTGCGTCGGCTTCGCCCTGTAGATAATAAGTGCACGCCGCATCTTCAGCCGCATAATATGTATACACGACCTGTTTTTACCTACAAATGCATTCTTATGCACTTGTAACGGAACTTGGTTAGGAAATATTCTTTATCACCTATGCTCACAGCACGTTTCGTCACAGGTTTCGTTACTCTATAATATCTCGATGTACTCTAAAGATCTTATTACAGTTTCCGATATGATCGGCATAATTGCAGGATCTGATCGGGAATTGAGTTATACGAAATTTGTATATGTAGGTGCATCGGACAGTGAGGAATGCGGTAGGCCAGTCGGAGGCCTACCGGCGGACAGTGTCCCCTAACGAGTGGGGCTTCTCAGAAGCCTGCGGAACGAGGCTCGCGTTTTAATCAGACCAATTACAGCCGAAACGCCGCCGCTCATTTTTTCTCACGCCGCCGTCAACCGCCTCTCCAACTTTACCAATAAATGATATCGCACATTCTGTTAGCTATTTTTAGTTGATTCGAGAGTACAGTCAGATGCAGAGAAACCTGACCTATCTCACAGAATCCTATCTCAGGGGGCAGGAGGTATTCTCTGCAACTGACTAGTACAATGTACATGCGGTCCATGTGCCACGCCGCGCCGCGCCGTGTATGCCCTGACTTGGCCCTGACTTATGACGGCATAAGTACTTGATACATATGCCTTTACTAGCTATCCCATCCCTACAGTGTCAACATTACTCAGTCAAATAACAATTTCACTAACTAATTTATGTTCTTGTTCAATAAATTGAATTAAAGGTACTGTCACGACCACGGTCACGACTTTAGTCATGCTAGACTTGCGATTTTTATTCATTTATTCATGTACCTAACAATATTTGTATATAAGACATACATAGTAGACAATACATTGAATAATCATGTATTAGTTACCCAAAGAATAAACAAAAGAAATTGTCTTTTAAATCACTTAAACCCCTATCAAATAGCTTGGTAGCACTTTCGTAGCATTTTCGTAGAGGGTCTACGAGAATTCGTAGACGAGGTTTTTCTTATTTTGTTTGCCATAAAATGTATATTTTCTGCCTTTCCGGGTAAATTTTATGCCTACGAAGTATTGCGGGATAGTGTCTACTAACGGTACGTCACACTAGCTGCATCCCGGGTTAATTATTGTGATAATGTTCAGCACCAACCAAGCGTGTGCAACTTCCGCTATTAGATTGAAATATTCTAACCAGTTTTTCCATATATTCGCCAATGATATCTGCATTTTAATTTACTGTATATTAATTCCACGAGAGTTGTATCTTTAAAATATAATGTTTTGTTTAAACATATGAGCTGGATCTTACAACCGAGGTGTATGTTATTATTTCCAGTTGTAAAAGAGTATAATGAATACCTAGTCATCTGTTTTTATTTATACTAACTGATGGTTAGACTTTAAAGTTTCTTAAAACCGCAAATGTTAACACTTATAGGAGTAGGAGACGAGTGAATGATTGGTTTGATTGAGCAGGCCGTCTAGATGGCGCGGCGGGCGATGGAACGGCGCGGGCGCAGCAGGTTCGAGCAAAAAGAGCGTTGGCATCCGAGAGCGAGCCGGGTTAATGCTGGGTTCCCGCGCTCGCTCGCCGCCCGACCATAAAACCTTGCGCGTTCTCACATCCACACTCACAACGTAAACGTTTATTATAATTGAAGCATAAGTTTACGACCCGCGGTGCCAGTTTGTCAAAAGAGAAAATTCAATATCGCATCTACTCGCATGTTTAATAAGTGGCTGTTCTGGCCGAATTGCTCATATTCACAGTCGTTAAATATATTATTCTCACTATTCAGAGTTTCAAAACTTAAAAGGAAATTCCATCCCTTATAATGAACAGGGCGTCAGCAAAAGCACAGCTATTTTCTCAGAATCTATTGAACAAATAAATCTTAGGGAACTTGATTAAATCTTTTTAAAACTGTTCACTTGTCTAGCATACATTAATAATGCTAGTCATTACTGCAGGAGTACCTTCATGCTGAAAGAATCTACAATAAAAATAAAAAAGGTACAAAAAGGCCTTTTCATGTTGGCTTTGGCCCCATCACAGACGATTTAGCTGAATCGTCTGTGGGCCCCATGGACGCCTCAAAGGACCGGGTCCCAATGAACCCGTCGGGGCTCTGAAAGCGTACCAATATAAAAATATGTATTAATAATACCGGAAATATCCTCAATTAAGTTTAGAACCTGCCTGAGAGAGTTCGCTCATACTTCACCGGTTATTTTTCATTTTACATGCAATACTCATTTTCAGTTGCGGTGTTGAGTATGGAACACATATGATTACAGTTTTATTGCACAGCATAAAGCAGTGGAAGTAGTTCGCATGCGAGGTGCCGTTCCCGTTTTTATCTTTGTCGGTCGTCACCGATAAAAGAGGTTGTTAAATACTGCGCCGGCGACTAGTTCCGGGCAAATCAATTCAATACCTCTCGCTTTGATTACGGTGCAATCTTAAATTCCAGTTTAGTAAGTTTAGTAATTAAGGTTGGGTTGCACCGAATTTTAAATTTTTGGTAAGGTTACATTTACTTAGCGACCCAACCTAAGTATACATTTCTATTGTTATTGCTATAATACATCGTTCTTTACGTAAGTTTTACGTCTCTGTAGCTGCTACAAATCGACCACCTGACAAAACAACATCTTTTATGTCTAGACGAGCCAAAATTATTTTAAAGGATAAGATTGAGATTGCAACGTAATTTATCCGTGGATCGTATTCCTCTTATTTATTATTCCTCGAGCTGCCATTGTAAGCAAAAGCTTGCTTTGCCGCAATACAATATCAGGAAAGGAAATGAAAACTATTGTTTAGAATATGAGAAATAAGCATATTAGCACGACGGCGTTGTTTGCCGATCTCACGGCGAGGCTTGTTTCCGGCGCGGGCGCAACAACTTCCCCGGATCTTACAAGGCATGCCTGCTTCGAACAAATATAATGTATATGTTCTTATATATTCCACAAAACCATTAGTTCAGTTTTAGGTGTTACATATAACCATCAAAGTACAATCTTGCCGCTTATCTTGAGCCACCTACTTTCTGATAGCAACTGTGTAATAAATAAAAATAACCTCTGCCCTATAAAATTATTGTATTCTCAAACCAGTGGATTAGATAGCATTGACAAATAAAAAACACTTTCTTGTGCGAATAAATGAATTCAAAAAAAATCCTATGACAACTATTTTCTGATCACGACATGAATATATTGAACGTTACAATAATTGAAGGATTCGTCGAAAGCACCAACGATGGTAATAAAATTCCAAGTGGTACCAGTTCGACAACTCGCCGTACTATGCGGGCGGCGGCGGCGAGGGAAGAAAAAATGAAAATTTTGTGGTTAAGAGATCGCGCCGCGGAACGTGGCTCGGCAACTTCTCGACTGCCCATTGTCCGTTACTGCTACCTACCTGCCCGAATGCTCCCCGATACAAAAACCTTAGTAGGTACATTCACAATTAAACAAAGAACTTCTTGAATGGTTGTAGTTGTAATATGTTGTTCTGCACTTTGTATGCATTAGAAACGTCATCGTTTTGCTGGAATTTGCTGATGATGATAACGTCTTACGTAACTCATTGCGATATTTTGCATGCCTTACACGTTGAGTTCGCTGTGCTAACTTATGTATTCAACACTAACTTGCTACGTACGTTTCCTACTGATAACTATCATAGTTACAAGAACATTGTTACACACAATGCACGATTCATTAATCTTCCAGATTTACTGCACAACCCACTTGTCAACGGTGCTTAGTTAAATCCCTTTTGTCATCTATTAATACAACACTCGGTTTAGGAAATTAAGATGACTTTTCACTTTCAAGCAGTCAAGAATATAGAAAATCCGCATTTATTTAGTCTGGCATTTGCTATTCTGGAATATTCCATAGTTGTTTTGTCTCAGGAACGCAGCCACGCGACACCGAGCAAGCTTATTGTTTGATTCTAACAGCGAGCGACGCAGTCGCACCTTTCGTTGAAATTGGATAAAGCATGGGAACGAAACGAGGAATTCAGCAAACGTGTACCGGGCCCCGGTCACCGAGGGCTGTTTGCATAGTTTGCTTTATTGGCTGTGGCTGTAACTCGCGGTTCGATAACTGCTGCACGCGGCCCACCCGACCTCTTCTAATGAACACCCGCCTGGAATTTTACGAGCTGCATTCCATTCGTCTCAGGTTCAATACATACCCACGCGTGCGTTCCCAACGTCTCGCCTTTTACCCACAGCTGATTACAGCCATAATACAGCGGATGATGTCATATAAGCAAGGAACACGTTCAATAAATAACAACCTAGCAGATAAGTGTAGATATATCCGTCTGCCATCGCGTGCAGCGGCATCTGCGGTGAATGCTTTATGAGCGCATTGTTTTCGAAGAGCTTTTCAACCGGTCGCCTCGCCATTTCTACGAAAGACCGAATCTTTTCATTTCGCGGTCGGCCCGCATACCGCCACATCGTTAACTGCCTCTCCTGTCTTTTTATATTCTATTTCTCCACTTACAGCGTCTACAATACTTACAATTGTCTTTTATATTTTTAAACGCATGTATCAAACGAAGTGCATGTGTTGACGCTACAATGATGTTGCTCGTACTGACAAATGGTTGGATTTCGACTCCCAGTGATACTTCATTCATTCACAAGTTGCATGTTGGTAATCAACTGGACTTAAATACATTACCTTGTCATACGATAGAAGACTCTAACTCTTAGAGATTGAGATATAAAATTGAATGGTAGAGATAAGTAGAGTAGTGAGCCCGCGCCCGACCCCGGCGATTGAGTTAAGTAAACATGGAGTATTATCTGTCAACGGACATGCATCGATTCAGTATGAGTGTTTTGCTTTGAATAATCAACTTATTCATAAAATTAACCGTCGAGATAAGTCAGTATTACGTTTTTCTCTTGAATGTTAATTAATTTAATCTAGGTCAACTTTGCAACTGTTAACAAAATAAAACGATAAGATAAATGCGCTAAACTTAATTTATCAAATGTCAAATTTCTAGATATATTTATTAAGTATTATCCCAAATAGTAATTTTCTCTATTTATTTTTGGATTTTTTTTGATGCAATTAGTACTAAAGTAATCTAATTTCTATACTACTTAGAGTACTTTAGTTATTTTTTCTTTGAGCTTCTCTTCTCTTTTGACAGAACACGTTTCACATTATAGATTTTGTAATTTTTGGCGGACGTGGTAACTATTTCCACGTCCGATTGCGCCACAATGTAGAATCGGGACTACGTTACCATTCCGGGAACTTAAAACCATTCAATAAATGTTTTTAGTTCAATTGCTGGGATTTTATGTATTATATCTAACAAATGAGATGATTGTCTTATAATAAATGTTGTTGCAGCATTGGGAACTGCTGGTGCTATCCAAGCTGAAATGGGACGTTGCTGGCGTGACGGCGCACGATTTCTTGCCGTTGCTGCTGTCGCGGCTGCCGCTGCGTGGCCTCGTTGACACACATATGGTGCAGAGGCACGCGCAAACCTTCATCTCTCTAGCTGCTAGCGGTAAGTTACAAATACAAACTATTATTATTGAGGTCACATGCAGAAAATTTACACCTCCTGTGTCAATATACAACATGCTCTTAATTTGAATCAATTCATCAGCCACATGAAGTCATAATTATGTCAGAGAAGGTGTAATGTTGATTGTTTTCTTTTTAAATAGTTGCAAACATAACTTACAAATCTATTAGGAATGTTCAAGAATAGAAATCAACAATTGGTGAGACTTTGTTTGCTGAGGCAGACGATAATTAGCATCTTGATAGCACGTCACGTCACGACAATGCGGAGCCGAGCTCGCTTTCCTCGTCACATGTCACTGAACCTCTGCTGTTTCACACGAATCTTTATTGAAAAACTAGTTGCTTAACACGCACCGCTATAGTCTGGTAGGTATTATTAAATCTTTTTGATGTCTAAAAATGTTGTTCTTTCAAAAGTTAGGTAGGTTACTGAGAAACGAGACGGATTCTATGGATTGGCTTGGCAGAATTGAATTAAAGGTAGGATTCCATTTCAAAAACAAAGAAACTATTATAGCCTGAAAGTAATGTAGCATTATGTGCTAGGGAATTCTACGAAATCATATATCCAAAGAAAAAGGTGAGGAGGCTGCGAGTGCGAGACGCGAATAGGTTTGTTTACAGTGAGGGTAGAGTGAGGCTGAGGACTGTGTGTGTCCCGGCGGCGGCGGCGGCGGCGCCTCCCACGCGGCTCGCCCGAGCGCATTCCAGCACGCCTCGGGACTCCCCGCCCCGCCCGTACCCCCCGCAACCCTCATGGGATCATATGTTTTTGTGCAACGGTTTTTGTTGTTCACCGCCGCTGTCGTGTTGTTTTTTGTTCAAGAAGTTCACGCTCCAGCTCTTTTATTTCAGTTGCTCAGAGGATATCATCTCTCACTTGTCAGCCAAAGAGTTAATTACTTTTTATGGCTTTTATGGATTTGCATTTGGCGATTTACTTATTCTGCAGAACAATTTTGTCAATAGAAGATCTATAGGTAGTGTTCTTTTGACTTCTGTAGTATCAATGCAGCAGTTACAAATAAATTAATTTATGTTCGTAATCGTTCATTACTATTCGTGTCGGTTACGATATGATGGTTCCCCTCGAGCCACAGACCGTGTCGTAGAGGAGGAACATGACTGTATCGAGGGCGCCCGTAGTTATGTATCATTATTTGAATGGCACAAAATCATAACTCGCTGGGATATTAAATTTGTAATGGCCAGTGGGTTGTTTTAAAGCTGACATGTTTCGCACAGTTCCATCGATGGAGATAAATTAATATGGATAGGCTTTTTGAAATAAGTTTTATCGTGTCGGGTGCTTTCAATCGGAGTAAAATTGAAACGAGATTCTTGTGCGTGCAGTTGTTTGTTGAATCGAGCCAAGTCTTAGTGGTTTGAGGATCAGTTCGGGAGTTATCAAACGTGAACTATTATGGTGGCGGATAGCGAATAGTGAGTAGCAGCGTGGGGCCGGGCGGGTGTTTGTTCCGGTGGGCACCAAGCGCGGCCTCGCGCGAGCGTTCACCTCGCGAATAGCGCCGCCGCCCGCACCGCACGTCTGTTACCACATCTACTTGCCATGTTCAAGGGCAGTGCGATGATTATGTCACCGATGATGGCCGCAAAGCCCTAATGCGGTTCTCTTCTCCTTGTGTCGATGATGATTGATGTCGTGGTCGGCTCAGAAAGAAGCCACTTTTGAACTTTCGTACATATATGTACAGGGTGTAACAGAAAGGTGTAGTGATACTCAAAGGGGTGATTCTACCCATGATACTGAACAACTTTCCCCAAGGAACCCATGTTCAATTCAATAGAAAAAAATTCGCCCCTCCATACAAAACGCAATCAGCTAAGTGAATAATCTGTATGGGAAAGGTAAAATTTTTTTCGCGAATCGGACATGGTTTCCTTGGGGAAAGTTGTTCAGTATCATGGGTAGAATCACCCCTTTGAGTATCACTACACCTTTCTGTTACACCCTGTATAGTCATCCATGGTATATGTGCACATAACACATGGGTAGAGCCATAGTTGGTGGGTGAGACACAAGTTTTCAATCCACCATTTTTAGCCCTAAT
Organism: Ephestia elutella; assembly: GCA_018467065.1. NCBI lineage: Eukaryota > Metazoa > Arthropoda > Insecta > Lepidoptera > Pyralidae > Ephestia > Ephestia elutella. The sequence continues at coordinate 8,025,313 of CM031576.1, read as the reverse complement.
TGCTCAGTGCGTTTTCGAATTTTCGAAATAATCTTCATCTTTAAAAAGATACGCATCCGATTCCCTAACTAGAGCGTGATTACTTATGTAGTTAATTTTAATCTTCAACATTTCTTTTTGCCTTAATTATCATTACTACACAATAAGTGAGTAATTAAAAGAAATGTATTCCTTGGAAACCATTTCCTCTGGAAAGGCGTCATCGTGTCGGTCTATCGTAAAGAGCTACGACTACGACTAATAAGGTTCCATGGGCATCGCATCCGCTGTGTGTGTGTCCAACACAATTAGCGTGAATTTATCTCTTGAAGACAAGCATAACTTCGATTTTAATCTTTTTATGAATATTTGCTCCGTAACATTCTTTTCCGCTTTACTTTCTAACGTAGACAGGTAATTATTTTACCATGGTTGATGGTAAATGATCATCGCCGCCATTTAAAAATTGACAACATCAGGTCACCGTCGGCCTTTCGCTAAATGGAGGAGTTGAAATTGGAGACACTTTAATATAGCAAGGCCCAGTGAGGCCAGCGCTCTGTGGCTCTGGTCTGTTTGATTAACATCAGATTATGCAAATGCTTCTAGTGAGCGGCCGCTCTCGTCTTATTCCTTTTTCGTTCCCTCTGCCCGTTCCTCTTTATCTCGGGAATGCCGACATGAGAAGTAAAAAAATATTTTAAATGAGCTGAAAGCGTGTTCGATATCCATACATTGGTCGGTATAATGGGATCTACTTAATGATGAATGGAGGGCCCTTGAAGCCTTTTCGTTTTGTGTGCGTCCTCAAGTCTGGCGAGTGGCTGTGCCTGCGGTTTTGCGCACTGTCTCGTCTCGTGAAGCGTGGGAACACGGGACATATACTTATTCATCGCTTTGCAATAAGCAGTAATAAGTAACCTTTAATAATACAAAATATGCTTACATTGTGCCTATCTGGGTCTTGTTTATGATTACTGGACCCAAGGTCGAACATTTATTTTCCTCCTATTTTTATCGGTATATTCTAACAAAAATAGAATAAATGAAGGTATTTAATATCTTCTTTACATATAATGAAATTGTAACTGCTCTATGTCTATACATAGGAGATACCTATATATAAAAAAATTGAAGGATTTTTAAAGGTCAATAGAAGCTCAGATTCATTTGTTTTTTATATCCTCCCATTAAAACAGTGTTCTGTCGTCAGTCCACACAATTAAACATTTCAAAAGTTTTTCTTGAATAAATGGGAAATCAAGTCCAAATTAGTGCATGGTGTATAGGCAGGCTACGTACTCGTAAGTATAATGGGTTCGCCAAAGTAAGCCCGTGAGAAATATTCGAGTGAATCTCGCAGCGCAGCGCTTGCGCAGGCTGGAATGCGGTCGCGAGGGCGGCTGCCGGCTCCTTTGACGCTCGCCAACTTTCCGAGAGGGACGGCCCGGCAACCGGACGAGGGAGAAAGCAACATTTCTTCTCAGATTATTTCTCTCTTCAAATAAAGTAAAACTAGACATGTGTAAAGTTAAGCTTCAGCTAACAAACATAATTAAAAGTAGTTTCTCGACTTTTATAGAACTTTTAGATGCACACATTTACAAAAGCCAGCTATACACGTGAATATACTACATAACTGATATTTAAAAAAAAAGTAACTTTCTTGCGAGTGTGTGAATGTGAGTTTTTCCATTGTCATAGAGCATTCAAGTAATAAATAGAAAACAACTTTCTTTAGATAATGATATATAGTATGTACTAGACTAAAACCTATTTAACTGATGACAAATATAATGCCTTCTTAGTGCTTGCTAAGTAGATAACAGTAATCCAAGTAGCAGTAAATAGGTACCTAGTAGAATGAATAGCCTTGATCCAATTTGCTTTATGATAAAAACTTGAGTCATTCTAAGGTATATTTATGAGGGAAGCAGGGACTTCATGTGGCTTATATGGATGAAAAAACTTACTGGTTTAAAGTTTGATTAGTTTCAATAAGTCAGATTGGAACTCATCATCTCTCATCATCATAACTCATTGGTTGTTTTTTTCACAGATTTTACGTTCACGCTTCAGTCTGCGAGCACGCTCGCCGCGTGCGCCGTGGCCGCTGCGCTGCGCGGACTCGGCTTAGATGGCCAGTTGCAGCGGCTTCATGAACTCACGCGCATAGATTTGGTAAGTGCAAGTCGTATACATATATCTGTTTTATAACATTCCAACATTTATAATATTCCATTTTTATATAATTCTATCTAAGGGTTTTTAGCCACTTTCGTTATTACCACTGTTGGATAAAAGCTTAAGAGCATTGATTAAAGATCAGATTTTTTTAGCCAGATGTGATATTAAGATTTTTATAATTGTTCAGGACTGTCTTCAAACATGCCTCGAGCAGATCGAGCAGATGGTCAACAATATGATCGAGGAGCGTGGCTTCTCCGACCCAAACGGTCAGCGCAAGGAGGCGGCGGGGTGGACCCCCCCTCCTCAGGACAAAGTGCACAGTAACGCCGCCACCCCCACCGACGTCCGAGACGTACACTTTTGAGCGAACGTGCCGTGCAGTGTCCGAACTATTCCTACAAAATGCTTTAATTACGGTGCAGTACGAAAATACTTTAAACTAGAACGTTTAGTTAAACGTGCATCCGTGATAAAACTACCAAGACTGAAATATACGTGTCTAAAGTAGTTACTACTTGTTGTACGTAGTATAAGCCCAAATAAGGATAAGTAAGCCCTACTACGTGTAGTTAATATAGGAAATAATTTGAGATAGATTTGATAGCAACTGTTGCTGCACGGAAGTTGTATCACTTTTCTATTATATAAATTAGTTGTGCGATATATGCACTAATATTTTTCCTGTTTCAATTTTTTATAGCTAAAGGCTTTGAAGTCATCTCGACCGAAGCCTGCACACAGAGAATCTAGATATTTTTCTTACCATCTACCTCTTAATCATATAAGAAATAAATTTCAATTACATTTTTGAGTGAATTATACCTTGTTGCCTTTAATAAAGTATCTGATTTATAAGTTCAAATTACACTAATAGGTACATAAGTAAAACTAAACACATGAATACAAGGGACCAAAGTTAGCTCTTTTACAATCATTTCTAATGAACTGAAATCTTTCTGTTATTTTCGTAATTTTATAATAATTATTATTTTTAGAACGCATGATAGCAGGACGTTATCATCTTTAGTCGACTGATTCCTAATCATAACGTTATTGTTAGGGCATAACACATTTGACATGTATGAAATCAAGTTTCGAATCACATTCTACACTTTGGGAAGCATATTTAAAAAATCAACCACCATTTGCAAATAAACATTATTATATAGATTCACTTAAATATTACTTATGATTCAGATTCAATTTTAATCGGGGGAAGGCAATAAATTACGCTTTTACATTGTAAAAATACAACTATCATTATATTGACATATTTACGTAAAACTCCTACAGAGCTAGCTATAATAATTAATTAGTCCTTCTCACTTATAATATGACTAGGTACCAATCAATATGTATAAATAAACGTCATTATTATACTTTAGACAGAAAGCATCTCTGCTTTTTTCGATATTATAATTAGGCAAATAATTATTTGTTCCTTTTTGACAAAAATACCAACATTAGGGTGTAACATTTTGTGATAGTGTTAAAATGTTGTTCGAACTTCGTATCATAGTCACTTCCAGTCATAATATGTTAATTTAGAAGTAACTATGTAAGATTTCTTTGAGTAATTACTAGGAAAAAAAGAAAAAAATGTGATTGTATTGGATAAGATATTTTAGGTAGAATTTAGTCATTAAAATTCATTATTGTCGTTCCTATATTTGCAACCATTGGAAATAATTATGCAATAGTCATGTTCCGTTACTTTGTACTTAATATTGACCAGTTTGTATAAATTTCGAGTTCATGTTTAATAAATTGTGATATAATTTCATTTCTAAGTACCTAATGCTTTTATATAGTTTAAGTACGGGTGGCGTAAATATGATATAAGTCAGTCCTAAATTATGTTCAGATAAGTTTAGTTATAAGCACATTATCTATGGTGACATTCGTGAGGTGCTCGCTTGGTGTGTAACAAGAATCGTCGTCTTCCAATAGTTGCTAAAGGAAACCGGGCGGATATATAAGCTACATGACATGCCCGGCTCTTTCCATAAGTAAATTTAGAATTATTTGCAATCTGCAAATTGTGTAAATATTAAGATATAATGTAAATAAGAATTATAGCTCTATACGCATGTGGTGCCATAAGTAACACTACTATAAAGTATTTTATAAAGCAATACATAAAAGTGTATAAAATATTATATAAACATAGATGTCTTATTTGTACCCATACGCCAATTTAGGAGTACACAAAACGTTTTGATTAACGTTAGATGAGGTCTGATAATAATGGAGAGCGAAGGCGCACGTAGCGAGTATAAAATATATTTTAAAATTATTCATACACTATGTAAGATATATTTTATGTTCCTAGAATGTCTGCGAAGCTCGTTCTGGCGTTAATATTCAGGTATTTTGGTTGTGGCATAAAATGTCTTAATAAGTATAGGCATTCGAAAATATACATTAAAATATACATTTATAGATATTATATAAAATTATGTGGGAAAATATACGCATTACAAGTTAGTCTTATTTAATGCTTACTTTTGGCTTTTGGACTGGCTTTCTTTATGTAGTTAAATAAGAAATTAGTTTTTTTTTTGTTACGAAGTAAAAAAGGTAAGGAAAATAGTACATTTTCCTGTGATGTCAAATTGAAGAGCTATTTGTTCTGAACAGTGGTGATCTTTCTTATTGTATAATTCGAAACATTATTTGAAACAAATGTATGTTATAAGATTTATAAAAAACTATCTATGACACCTTAGTATCAAAATGAGTGCACGTTTTGATTGATTTGTGATTATTAATAAATTAGTTTGTCTTTTTACTAAATGCTAGTAACGATGTTGAGATGTAAATATTTAAAAAGAAACAATAAAAATTATTAAAAACTACACATTTTTTTATTTATCACGATGATCCCTAAGCAATAAATCGCTACACGGTATAGGTAGCATGAATATAAACAATATATAATAGGCATCCTGAACACAGTTTAATCAAAGTCAAATTTTATTTGAAATATTGTTTAATTTAAAAGAAAAGAAAACAAATTTACAATGTCATATACAGGGATCCGCATTGGGCCCAATAATATATGTATTTACAACAAATAAATGATGAATCTAAGAAAAATTTAGTTCTTATAATTCATTAACATTAACACTTTGTAATGAACGAGAAGGCACGCCTCGAATTGATGTTATCAATATTTTATAGAACTGACATTTATTTATGCAAAAAAAAACAATCTTAATACTCTTAAAACTAAAATTACCAATTAATTACACAAACAAAAATTGAAAAAGAAATATTTCAAAAATTCTGAAATCATTTCGGTTGTAATCATAAATGTATATAGGTCCCTATGTGCATTAATTATATAACAAGTAAATAAGGAATAATATAATAGAGAAGGACGAAACAGAAAGTGTAGTCGTTTACATTCTAGCCATTGAACTAAACTTATTCGTAGGAATGCATCTTAATATGAAACGGTATAATTTCAAATAAAAATCGTTCGTTCGTATTTGTCGATAGACATTAGTCCGATAGCTGAATTTAAAGATTAGAATGTATGATGAGATGATAAAAAACCTAAGTCAAGAAAATGGTAATCATAGACAAAATGTTGGAAAGTAGCGCAAGCTGAATGTAATAGACCCTAAATACACTAAATGATCCCTTTTTTATTTAATTGATTATAACAAATGAAAATAATGATGATGGTTAAAATAATAAACATAACATGATCACAAAAATAAAGTACAGGCTATCGTAAAATATCTTTAAATGGACAATTATGTGATGTCCACAACTTACGAAATGTTCTACAAACATTTCAAAACTGTGTCATCGGTCTTATGGAAATGTCTATAAATGCAATACCCTCTTTATATTAATAAAATTGTAAATTTGGACAGGTACAATAGATAGTAAATATCAACAAAATAAAAAGACCTACTTAAATCATACGCTCGTAGTAAGTTACCTGGATAGTGTTTCAACGGGAAACTTTGAAGCTCTACAACTCACATATGGACCACTTTTGGTGTACTTTTCCCTCGAAGCCAATTTAGCAGTACCGTAGAGGTGCTCTGAGAATCTCGTGCTGCAAAGAAAAAAAAAAATTGTATTATTATTACTTATATAGCATGTGATGTCACAGCTAGGCCAACTTACAGAGCATGTGATGTCACAGCTAGGTCGACTTGCAGAGCGTGTACAGCTAGGCCAACTTACAGATCGTGCGATGTCACAGCTAGGCCAACTTACAGAGCGTGTGATGACACAGCCAGGCCAACATACAGATCGTGTGATGTCACAGCTAGGCCAACTTACAGAGCGTGTGATGTCACAGCTAGGCCAACTTACAGATCGTGCGATGTCACAGCTAGGCCAACTTACAGAGCGTGTGATGTCACAGCCAGGCCAACATACAGATCGTGTGATGTCACAGCTAGGCCAACTTACAGAGCGTGTGATGTCACAGCTAGGCCAACTTACAGATCGTGCGATGTCACAGCCAGGCCAACATACAGATCGTGTGATGTCACAGATAGGCCAACTTACAGAGCGTGTGATGTCACAGCTAGGCCAACTTACAGATCGTGTGATGTCACAGCTAGGCCAACTTACAGATCGTGTGATGTCACAGCTAGGCCAACTTACAGAGCGTGTGATATCACAGCTAGGCCAACTTACAGAGCGTGTGATGCGCTTGCGCAAGCTGGTCGCGCGCCTCGGGCGGCAGGCGCGCCACGTCGCGCTGCATGAGCCGCAGCCCGAGCTGGCGCTGCTCGCTGTCCTGGCACAGAGAGCGTGTGATGTCACAGCTAGGCCAACTTACAGAGCGTGTGATGCGCTTGCGCAAGCTGGTCGCGCGCCTCGGGCGGCAGGCGCGCCACGTCGCGCTGCATGAGCCGCAGCCCGAGCTGGCGCTGCTCGCTGTCCTGGCACAGAGAGCGTGTGATGTCACAGCTAGGCCAACTTACAGAGCGTGTGATGCGCTTGCGCAAGCTGGTCGCGCGCCTCGGGCGGCAGGCGCGCCACGTCGCGCTGCATGAGCCGCAGCCCGAGCTGGCGCTGCTCGCTGTCCTGGCACAGAGAGCGTGTGATGTCACAGCTAGGCCAACTTACAGAGCGTGTGATGCGCTTGCGCAAGCTGGTCGCGCGCCTCGGGCGGCAGGCGCGCCACGTCGCGCTGCATGAGCCGCAGCCCGAGCTGGCGCTGCTCGCTGTCCTGGCACAGAGAGCGTGTGATGTCACAGCTAGGCCAACTTACAGAGCGTGTGATGCGCTTGCGCAAGCTGGTCGCGCGCCTCGGGCGGCAGGCGCGCCACGTCGCGCTGCATGAGCCGCAGCCCGAGCTGGCGCTGCTCGCTGTCCTGGCACAGAGAGCGTGTGATGTCACAGCTAGGCCAACTTACAGAGCGTGTGATGCGCTTGCGCAAGCTGGTCGCGCGCCTCGGGCGGCAGGCGCGCCACGTCGCGCTGCATGAGCCGCAGCCCGAGCTGGCGCTGCTCGCTGTCCTGGCACAGAGAGCGTGTGATGTCACAGCTAGGCCAACTTACAGAGCGTGTGATGCGCTTGCGCAAGCTGGTCGCGCGCCTCGGGCGGCAGGCGCGCCACGTCGCGCTGCATGAGCCGCAGCCCGAGCTGGCGCTGCTCGCTGTCCTGGCGCAGGCGCACGTCCCGCGCGTGCTTCACGCTGCGCAACTCCGATAACCTGATAAGATAACACCGTTTCATAAGACATACATCCCACTAATGTAATAAACGCGATACATTGGATGTAAGTTTGTGAGGATGTTTGTTTCTCAATCACGCAAAATCTACCGGACGGATACTTATTAAAGGGTACAGGGGTAGAAAAATACCGGATATAATTATAGCACATAGGGTACATTTTCATTTTTTTTTTCATTGTGGAAATCCTTGGGGGAGGCCTTTGTCCAACAGTGAACGTCTTTTGGCTGAGAGAGAGAGAGGGTACATTTTATCCCGCAATTCCATCTAGTATTGACATAAAAGGCCACCGCACCAGCGGGAGGCGTAAAACTCACACCCTTCACGATTGCCATACGTAGAAGTTTTTGATGAGCTGTATGAACCATATAGGCAGGCTGTGCTGATAATAACATTGCTATTTTCGTTTTAAATATTCTCCGATCTGTACCATTCAACATCACGACAACTATTATCTGATCCAAATTCAAAGAAAATTGTCTGTATAGTATACATGAATTTTCTTTAGATATAGATACAGTATCACGTCTTAACAAAATTTATATAGCTGGGCCCCGGAGCTTCGTTCCCTAGCGGGGATATTTTTCTGCTCGTGTACCAATTTCATCAAAATCCGTAGATTTTGCGTGATTGAATAATAAATATACTTACGCATTTATAAGTGTTAGTAGGATAAAAATTGACAGGGATTTACACTTACTTGGCTTGTAGTTTTGGTTTATCTCCGTCCGGATCACTTATGCTGCTACTGCGCGATGATTGGCCGCGATGGATGTCCACAAACTGTTGCTCTCTTTCTACTGAGAAGCTGGGTAGTTCCGATACTGTCTCTTGGCTAGAATCGATAGAGTCATCTAGTCCAGCGGCTTTACATCTTGCTTTGAATTCTTCGTTTGAACGAAGGCTGTCGGATAGACGTAACTGTAAGGTATCTCTCTCTTCCAATAACTGTGTGAGCTCCATTGTCAGTTCTTCACATCGCACATCGCGCTGGTGCAACATATATAAGGCGAGGTCCAGTTCCGCTCTAGGAACAGCATCTAGTAATTCCTTATTCAAGTCTTCAGGTGTTTCTGAATCCGAATCCTGTTTCGTATCGGATGAAAATGTCACGTGTTTTTCAATTTTGCCTGCCGACATTCTCATCAACTTTTGCAAATTGGCTATCTCATCGTTTAGAGACACTATTTCTACTTCCTGGCTTTCTAATGCTAATTGCATTTCAGCTGTATTATTTGATTGTTCTTCTAATAATTGCTTTAATTCTACAATAGTTTTACTAAGATTTGTACACTCTACTATTTTTTCATTTAAGGCTTCGGTTAAACTATGTTTGTCAGCGTCTAATTCTTTCTGATTACTTTCGTAATGTTCTGTATTGTCGTGCAATTTTAATCTTAAAATTGCAAGTTCTGATTCTTTTTCGTAAGTTATGTCTTCTAATTTCTTTTCTAATTCTACTAACTGTTTTCTAACATTTTCGAACTCTTCATTTCTTTGAGATAAATTATGTGTATATTCTAACGTTTTTTGGTATATTTCACTATCTTTTAGTTTAATTTCATTAGTCAAATCTGTAATATTTTTTTCCAATTCCATCATTTTATTGATAGCATCTTCTAGTTTCTGATTTAATGAATCATTGTGATCTTTTGTAGCAGTTAGTTCAGACTGTAAGTTTTTGAAACTCTCTTCATATTCTTCCACTGTCTGTTGATGCTTGACTCTCATTTCCTGCATAAGTTTCTCGTATTCATCTTGCTGTGTAAGTAATTTATTGTCTTGCATTATTTTTTCATCTTCAAGTTCTGAACGTTGCATATCCAACTGATTCATAACTTCTGCATACTTGTCTTGTAAATTATGCAGGTGTTCCTCTTTATCTTGTAACTTAGTTTGCAATGCATTCACCTGCTCGATCATAACTAGTTTATTTGTTTCTTCTTGACTTGATGACTGGACACTGTCCAACAATTGCTCATATTTAGATTCAGCAGCATTTAACTCGGCTCGAAGCTCCTGTTCTGTTTTCTGAAAATCTGCTTCCCTTTGCGATAAATGTTGTTTCCATAATTCAGATATTTCAAAGCCACGCTGATCAACTGCGCTTGCAATTGAAGATCGTAATTCAGTGACAGTTGACAGTAACTCATCATTTTCAGTATTTAATTGCTGTACTTTAGCTTTTAATTCAACAACTTCTTCTGAACAAATGTCACTGCCAATATTTTGAGTAAACTTGGCATTTAACTCGCGTATTTTGTTTTCGAAGTCCTTGCACTGTTCTTCATATTTCCGGATCTGTTCTGTGGCAGAATCACATTTGTCTAATAGCTCTTGATTTAACATTTCGAGACTTACTTTTTCTTGTTGGCCCGCCAGTATTTGTTCTTGCAATGCATTGCATTTTTCTGTCAACAGTAGTGAGTCAGATTTAGTTATATTAAATTCTTCAATCCAGCCTGATTTAAGGTCCTTAATTTCCGACATTAGTGCTATGATTTTATTCTTTGCTTTGTTTTCTGAAAAAGTCACATACTGTAAATCTTTTTGTAATTTGGAATATTCATCGGACTTTTCGTTTAGATCTTTCTCAAAAGCAGCTTGCATTTCATCTTTACTGGATTTAAGTTGATCATAATTGATGGTTATTTCATTTAAGCGAATCTCTAATGCGTCCAAATTTTGATTTATCTGCTCGTTATTATTCAGTATTTCATCATTTTTGCGCTGTAAATCCGAGATAACTCTGTTTAGATTTTCGCAATTTTCACATGATGTTTTTTGTTGTATCTGACTTTGTAAATTATTAAATTCATTTGTCATCTTATCCTGCTTAATAGAAAGTTCTTTATTTTTCGACATTAATTGTTCAACTAATTGCTGCAACTCATCGTTTTCCCTTTCGAGTTTTGCAATATCTTCTGTACTTACGTCATCAGACGCAGATGGGTGAACTGTTGCTGGTTTATGTTCTGGCGTGTCTTTTGATCCCCACTGCATGGAAGATAATTTATCGTTTACTTCTTTAAACTTAAATTTCCATAATTCCACTTCGTTGTCCATTTTCTCTTTCATTTCTACAAACCTATCATTGGCATTAATAAACACTTCGTTTTGTTTTTTAATAGCTTCTTTTTCTTTCTTTTCTTTTATTAAATCTGCTTGAAGTTCTTCTATTTTCTTTTCCAATCCTTGAATGTTAAAACGCAGTTCATCTTCAATAGCAGAATCCAAGAATGAGGATTGAGACATTTGTTTCGACAGTTTTAGTTCTTTAGATAATGTGTCATTGCTGGCTTTTAATTCCTTTAGTTTTTTCAAAGCTTTCAAAAGTTTAACATTGTTAGCTTCGAGGTCGCCTTTGAGGGCCTCATTTTCGTTCTTTAATTGCAGTATTTGTTCATTAAGATGAGACATCCCGGGAATAACAGCCTCAGAATCTTCACTGTCTCCAAGGCCCCATCCTTCATCAGAGTTAAATGGATCTGCAACAACTTCAGTAGACTGTTCTTGTCCTTTGTAACACAGATAACTCTTTTTCGGCACAATGGGTGGTTCTATAGATTTATCAAAATCGTCTGGTGTAGATGCTGAAGCTGATTGGAAATATTCTGATATTTTCATGGCAGTATTTTTACTTTCTATTTGTGGATCTATATTCGTAACAATTTGGGATTCAAGCGATGACATATCATATACTTTAGGTTCTTCATCACTTAACGCTTCAATTGTTGAAGAAATAACCATACCTTCCGTTTTAGGTATATTCATTTCAAATGACACTCTTTTCTTGTCTCTTAACTCTTTTATAAGTTCTTCTTTTTGTATTATATGTTTTTGTAGTTGTTCATTACATTGCTTCATGTTATTTAACTCTGTACATAACGCTTCATTTTGCAAGGTAAGATCAGATATCTTGTTTTCTAATGAAGACACAACGAAAATATTGTTGTTTTGTAATTCTAGTATTTTATTATTAAGTTCATAAACTTCTTCATTTTTTCTGTTGAGCAAAGCATTCAAGTTATTTATTTCCTTAATATACTGCTCAGTATAGTCTGGAGATTTAACATTATCTTTATTTGCAGATTTTTCGATGAGATCCTGATTTATTTTATTTAATTCTTCTATATTTAAACAAAGATTTTCTATTTTAATTCTGTATTCTTGAAGTTTCTGTTCTAAACTCGTTACATGCTCACTAATTTTTTCGTATTTTTCACTCAAAGCCTTTTTTTCCTTAATAGCATCTTCAATTTGTGTGTTGAATTCAGTCTCTATTTCTTCTATCTCTTGCTTTCGTTGAACCAACAGTGTTTGATGTTCTTGGGTCAGTTTTTTCAAATTGGATTCTAAGTTATGCACATGTGTTTGGTATTTGATTATTTCAGCTTCAAACGCATCAGTTTTGCTAGCTTTCTCTACTATTGTATTACAATGGTCTTGTATATCAGAAAGTGCTTTTTTAAGTCTTTGATTTTCTTCATTTAAATGTTGTATCTTATAATGTAATTCTTTATTGTCGCTTTCAATTTCATGTAGTTGTTTTTCCACAACCCTGTCATGATCCATAAGAACAGCCAGCCGACTAACCAACTGGTCTTCTTGACTTGAATACTCACTGTAAGCTTTCTGTTTTTCAAGTAATTGACTGTCTAATTGATCTGCTTTCCTTTCAAGGGAATGACGCGTATCCTCCATGGCTGAAATAACTTCTTCTAATCGACAGACATGATTTTTGTGTTTACTTATTTCGGTTTCCAAAGTTTCAATATATAAATCTCGTTCTTGAACTTTGGCAGAGTGACCGAATAATTGTTGCTCTTGAAATTCGATTTTACTTAATAACTCATTAATCTCTTGCTGTTTTTTATTTAAATCTGACTCGAAAGAAGATATCTTAGTTATTAAATTGAAATTATTCTTTTGTTCAATTTCATTTTCAACTAATTTATTTTGTAACGCATCAACTTGTGTTTTAAGATTAGTATTCTCTTCTTGGACAAAATGCAACTCTTTGTGTGACTTTGTCAGGGCATCATTTAATTCTGATATTTTGTCTGACGTAACAGCCAATTTTTCTTGGAGATCATTAAGCTCTGCTTGCAATTGTACAACATCTTGTGATTTTTGTTGTTCTAATGATATTTTTTGCGATTGTAGTCTATTTATTTCTTCTTCCGCAAGTTTCACTTTTTCTTGCAATGATGGAAGTGTCGATATCTGTATTAAGAACTGTTCAATCTGTTCATTTTTCATTTCTAGTTGTTTCTGAGTTTCATTTAATTGATTTTCCAGTTCAGTGTACATGGACGATTTTTTCTTTATATTTATAGCAAATTTCTTTAACTTTTCCATAAGCTCTTTATTTTTAGCTTCAACTACTTCAAACTGTTCTTTCAATTGGTCTCTTCCTGACAAAAGTTCATTTTGTTCTTCTATTTTTCTTTTCTTTTCAGCTTCATTTTCTAATATTAAATCTTCTATGTCCTTTTCTTTTTGTGATAAAATTGTGCGTAATTTTTCATTCTCAATAGATTCTTTCCGTAGTTGTAATTTTATTTCATGAATTTCTTCGTCGCGCTCTTTAGCTTCAAGCATTACACTTGACACTTCTTCAGAATATTTCTTCTGTTGCATTTGTAATTCTTTAATAAGAGCTTGTTTTTCTATTAAAGTTTCTTGCATTTTTTTCAATTCCACGTCTAGGTTATTATTTTTGTTTTCCAGAGCACCTTTCAGAGAAAGAAGTTGAACTTTTTCGTCTTCCAAAATTCTTAATTTTTCCTCGTTCTCTCCTAATTTCTTTTGATATGCAGCAATTTGTTTGTTCAATGATTTCACAAGCTCGGACATTAGGATCTTTTTGTTTCTCCTCCTCTAGTAACTCAATTGTAGATTTTAGTTTCTGAGAAACATCATTTAGTTTCGTTATTTGATTAATGTATTCAGTGAGTTCTTTGTCTTTTTGTTGCAAAGTGTTGTTGTAATTGAATACCTGTTTTTCATACTCGAGCAACAAATTTTCCAATTCATTAACCCTAGCATCTCTAACATTGAGTGCAGATGCATATTCACTATGAGCTTTTTGCAATTTCATTTGGAGCTCATCATAACTATTCTTCAGGTGCAAGTATTCATTTTCAGTGTCTTTATTTTTAACTGTTTGGTCTAATTTTTCTTTTAATTGCTGGTTCTCATCAATTAAAATACAAATTTTAGCTTCATACGACGATTTAGCTTGCATAAGTTCATTTTGTTTTTCTTGATTCTCTTCCAAAGATAATATTTTCATTTGACAATCAGCAATTTCCGCTTCCCTTTCTTTTATTGTATTCTTTAATTTAAGTATTTCTTTAGTAAGTTGCTTGACCGATTTTGTTTTGCTTCCTTTATCCCCTGACAATTTCTCATCTTGAGGCAAATCTGATACAGTTTCAGTTGATTCCTCCATCACACTAGGTTTGGAAATATCAACGGCTTCTTTAATAATATCTATTCGTTCTCGTTGCAGTTCTTCAATTTGTTGGTTAAGAGCGTTGTTTAAGGTGTGCAATTCATATTTTTCATTATTTAATGACTCAATATTAGTTCGCAAAGAACTGCAATGATTGCTTAGCTCTTCTATTTTACCAAGCAATTCTTCATTTTCAGTCTGGATTCTTGTCATTTTTTCCATTACTTCTTGTCGCTCTTGTGTAAACAATTCAATTTTTTTATTCAAATCAGCACTTTGCTCCATTAAATTTTGTATAGTTTTATGGTCATCATTTTCTTCAACGGATGGTTTGAACTCATCATCGAGAGGTTCATTCACTTTGCCTTTATTGTATTCTTCAAGTTCAAGCTTTTCCTGAGTTGTTAATGATTCAACAATTTCAATAGATTCTGCAGAACTTACCTTTTCTGCGCTCAATTTCTCAAGTTTATCAGTAAGATCTATATTTTCTTGAATATAATGTTCCAACTTATGAAGAATTTCTTCTTTTTCTTCTTGTAAATGTTTTATGTTTCCATTCAATTGATCTTTGTCTAACTTTAGATTCTCTATAATTAATTCCAATTCTTTTTTAGATGCAATGAGTTCGTCTATTTGTTCTTCCAACTGCACAGATTTTATTTCAGAACAAACTTGATCATTTTGGAATTGGGACATATCAGCTAATCTATCTTCCATTTCAACATACTTTTGTTGCAGCTCATGCAGCTCTAAAATGAAGTATTATACATATTAGTATATTTTAAAACAAACCTTGAATTTGACAATACGTATTTGAATTTTTTCAATAAAGTAAAAAAGGTCATTATTAACAACAAACAAAAAATATTAGCTGTGCCCCGCGGCTTCGCTCACGTGAGAATTTTGAGATTGTGGATGACAAAGAGAATTTTTCAAATAATAAATCATTTGTAATCAAACTCTTCAGCTATAATAGTGTAGATTTATTTCAAATTCTTTGCCAAATTGGATTTCTGGTAATATTAATGTGGATTGAAATGAATTAGGTATGGAATTAGAAAAAAACTCCTAGATTACATTAGTCTATATTTTATTTCCGAAATTTCAGCAGATCCCTTTGAGCTTCAAAAATAAGTTTGTAAAGTTACTACACAAGAGCATTGCATATAATTAGTATAACGAATAAGTATGCATTTCTGGACGAATTAGAAATTCAAGACTATATTCATCCCAGGGGCTTGCACATTGTCTTAGAAATAAATTTCAATTTACTTATTATTTATTTAAAACTTTATTAAACCAAGAATAATAAAATGGTATAAAAGGCGGACTTAATGCTAACAGCATTCTCTACCAGTCAACCTTCGGGATAAACAGAAATAAGTATGTCTGAGTGCACAAAGTGACTAAATTTGTATAAATAGGTATCACAAATATACTACATAAAATATGAAAGCAAATAAACATACATATTTAAATACAATAAATATATATTTACCTTGTACAAGATCAAATTTTTGTGTTTCCAACGTGCTTATAGCTTTCAGTCTTGTTTCTGCTAAACTTTCCATCTCAACCATTTTCTTGTAAACTTCAGTATCGGTCACTGTAATAAAAAATATTAAAATAGTATATTCTGTATGAAACTGTATAGTAGATTCCGCGCCCAAAGTGGCATAATTTAATATAAAAAAGCAGCTAAAGACTATACTTACATCTGCTACTATCATAATCTACAAGATGTAATTGTAAATTACCCTTTTCCTCTTCTAATTCAGCAACCTTTTGAGACAATTGATGTAATTCTTCATTAAGCCGCACAATCTCAGCATTCGCATCTGATACCTTACTGAAATTATCAATAGTCTTTTGCATTTGTTTGATTTTCAATTTGTGATTTGATTTAACTTTGATCATATTTTTGTTTGCAGTGTCAATATCAGTATTAAGCAAATCAATTTGCTGCTGAGCAGCTTTTAATTTATCTTTAAGTTCAAGAGCATCCAGTGACTCATCTGCTTCGCATGATTTAGTTTCTAATTCTTCAGAAACAATATTACATTCAGTTATAATACCAATATCTACCGTATCGATTTTAGTTTCTTTAACTAAACTTTGAAGGTTATGAATAGTTTCTTCCTTCTCTGAATTCAAAGATTGTAATTCATTTATCAAAGAAACTTTTTGAGATATTACATATTCCTTATCTAAAATTTCTTTGTTAAGAGATTTTACTAACAGTTCTAATTTTGTTATTTCATTTTTATTAGTCTTTTTATCAGTTTCTTGAGGTATTGATTCGGAAGACAAGTTACTCCAAGGCGATTTCATTTTAGAAGCTACATTTTTGCCCTTACGGCTTGGTAGAGGACTCCCTTTCTTCACTGGAGAACCAGTTGATGGTGATTTACTTTCACTTATTGTGGCCAGTTTATTCTCTAGTTCTTTATTTGTCTTTCTTATCTGACAGTTAAGTTCTTCCAATAACTCAATTTTTTTTGTGAGTTCAACCATACTTGCTATTTCTTTTGAACCTTTTTCTTCTTCAACATCTTCTAATTCCTTAAGTGAAGATGTTTCCATTTGAGTTTGTGACAATTTTTCTATACTTGTCATAAGATTTTCAATTTCCTTATTTTTAAGGTCCAACTCTTCAGCTAATTTTGAATGAGCTAAACTTATATCAAACCGTGAATTTTCCAGTATGGTGTTTGCTTCTTCTAGATGTTTTATCTTTTCATCTTTGACTTCAATTTCTTTCAACAGTTTTTGCTTTTCTTCTTTCCATTCGGACTCCATGGACACAAAATTTTCTTGCATTTTAATCATTTGTTGCCTTGTATCTTCTAGTAAAACCATGGAATCCTTATCTGAAAAAATAAATTAATATATAAAAATAAATAAATTGATATTTATTTTCTATTCTATGCTAGTAGATTATAGCTTTGGGCTTTGAGGATATATCATTATCATATATCTAAATATAAATATGACGTGAAACAGTGACTGTGAAGGTCTATTTTCTGAATAAACATTTAAGTTTGACATGATACCAAATTTATCTAGCAGACTCACCTTTTTTGCTCAAAGTATCCGACATCAAAGTAGTTGCCATATTTTTAGCTTCAATAATTTGGTCCTTTTCATTAAGTTTTTCTTGCAAATCCAATATTGTTGTTTCCATTGCTTTCATTTTCACTTGCATTACACTTAACATGTTTTCTTTCTCTTTTACGGAGCTTATAAGTTGCGTCAAATCAGTATTTTCTGAAGTCTAAAAACAAAATTTTGTGTAAGTATAACTTGCATTAATTCCTGAAACTATCTAAATTGTATTTCTTTTTTATTTACCTTTTTTACTTCTGCCTTTATATCTGCAATGGACTCTTTCCTGCTGGATGACTTGATTGATGATGGTCTTTTACTGATTTCCTTGTATTGCTTAATTCTCTCCATAAGTAGTTCCTTTTGCTTTAAAGTATTTGCTAAACTTTCACTAATACCAGGTACTGTAAGTGATTAATGATCTTTTAGAATATAAAATAGCAAAAATATGAGCATGTCCATTAAGTAAATAAAGGTGGAGTCGTGTAAAACAAAAAAAAACTACTGGACTATAACAGATGAAATGTGTTACATGGGTAGAGTAAAACCTGGAATGATTCAAAGGGTTCTTTTATCCTAAAATTCCCTCAAGAGGGAAGTTTCAGGTCACAGCAAGTTCTTTTCAATGTTATCACCCTATCAAAAGTAAGTACTCACAAATGCATTCAGTTATTTATTTAAAAACTTACAACTATATCAATACAGTATTGTGTCTTTATCACTTATGGGGTAGATAGAGGTGAGAGTTGTGAGACTCAGAGAATCAAATATGACAGGCAGCCCAAAATACAATAGTTGTGGTACTATATCTTCCAATAAAAAACAAAACTTACTATTTAAGGCCTCTTTAACAGACAAAGTGGTAGATGTCTCAGTAGCAGCAGAGTAGCCAGTCCTCTCGCTCATGGTGGATGCCATTTCTGAAGCAGTGTCCCCAGCATCATCCTCCTCTGAACACATGAATTAAAATAAAAAGTTTACAAAAACTAGATTTATTAAACTAGCTTCATTGCAATCTGGCCTACATGTATTATAGTAATAAAAATGTAATTTTACTGGCCTGTGGTGTGGCCCTAGAATAGCACCAACCCATCTCTTCCCGTGGGTGTCGTAAGAGGCGAACTAAGGGATCTAAAACACCGGAGGATGGGCAGCAGCATCTTTCCGCGTACTATATTACAAGTGAATTGCTTTATCCCACTAATATTATAAAGACAAAGTGTTAGTAAGTTTTTGAGTTTGTTTGTAGGGGGTAACTTTGGTTAACTACTGAACCGATTTAAAAAATTGATTCACCAATAGAAAGGTACATTATACCTAAATAACATAAGCTTCAATTTATGTATGTATCTCCCAAGCAAAGCCGGGACAGGGTGCTAGTGTATAAAAAATTGATATTTTATAGTCGATGGTCCAAAACATTGAATACTAATTAGAATGTTAATGATATTGTAAATACAAAAGTGAGAATAACAATAAAGGAAAATTTATTACCAAATGGCCGTCCAAGTAATTCTGCAGTTGCTTTTCTATGCTCTTTGATGCGTTTTGAAACAAGGGCTGCATTTTCTAAAGCCTTTTGGGCACGCTCAAACTTTATTTGTCGGTCGGATGATGATGTAATGCGCTGTGGAGTCTGCAATATACAACCATATGCTGTTTAACTATGTCAATAGAATAGCAATCTAAACTACTAGGTAAATTATCAAATCTCTGTTAGTTTAGGATATTGATCATAAAAATAAATGTATAAAGAACAACGTGATATTAATTTACGAGTGAATTCAATTGCAATTCCGCAGTTAAATTATTGAAACATAAATAATGCTATGTTATGTCCTTGACTTTTGGAAATTATCTGTGCTATACCTTAGTTGTTCTAACACTTTCACGTGCACTGGATAATTCACTAGTAGACACTGCTACATAGCTTTCGATATTGTCCGATGTTTCCCCTTCATGGGGAAAATCAACCTTTTTATTGTCGGACATTCTTTGTTACACTCAGAGAACATAAATGATAACAAATATGACACACTTCTTATTATTTAGTTAAATGAATAGACATTAAATAATAATACCAAATAAAAATAAAATTATTAGAAATCTATAAGAAGAAGGTATTTTACAAATTATAAACATTATTCCACTTCCACCACCACATAAACTTTTGCCATTTGCAAATTTTGCAATATCTGCTGATGCTGACTGTCAATGTCATGCATATCCACGTCATCCATTTGCCTTTTTAAAATCAAAAGCCATGAAAATAACCTAGGTAGGACAAAAGGCCTTCTACTCACGTATATAATCCGTAGATATTCGGATACGCATACGTACATGTCTTATATTTTGACCGACGTGTGCGGCCAGTCGAACGTTTTGTATGAAAAGCATGTACATACCTACATGTCTTGAATGTTGTTTGTAATAAAAATTGTTGATGTTTATAAACTCTGTGCACTGTCGCATGGTAGCAGCGCCGTGTATAGCTGGCTTTACGTATAGCCATTGCGTTTGCCTCCTGGCAACATTGCGCAGACGGCTTCCGGCCGTCGACATTCAGTTGTCCTTTGAACGCGCGCACACGAGGCCGTGTCGCAGGAAATATCGCGGTGATATAGCCACCATCTTGGGTTGTTGCATTTTGAAGCCCCGCGGCGTGGCGTTAATTTTGTTTGTAATAACTGATTTGAGTTATAATTGTGAGCTTCCTTTTGTTAAATAACTATTGAACGTTCGTGTTGGTGAAAAACCCTGTTATTGTGACTGTTTCTTGTGAGATGCGAAACGTGGCTGCCTGGGGACGCCGACATCTGTTGCCGAGCCAACTTCGGGAAGAAATCTATTTGTTTGTTCTGGGAATTGAGATCTCGGGGTAGGTTTGGTGTTTAGGGACCGCATTCCCCTTTCCGAAGACACTCAAGATTGGATCCGAAGAGCAGAAGATTAAGTTTGGTAAGTGACCCTTGGGTTTGTGGGTGGTTGTAGTTATTAAGTTAGGTTATTATATAGGGCCCTATAGCTCCCTTTATAAGCTATAGTGGTAGCAGACTGCGTATAGGTTAGGTTTTAGGCTCTAGTCGGACAGACGCAGTGCCGTATATAATCTTTACCGTCGGGTATCATCGGGCTTTTTTGGGGACCTATAGGTCTCCACTTAAAATCTGGTCTTTTTCGGTGAAGAGGTTCACGGCGCTTCGTTTGTCCGGATTCTCTGCGCACATTTTCTGGCAGCAGAGCGTAGTTGTTCTGCACATTTTCTGGTAGCAGAGCGTAGTTTATCTACCCTCTATTTGTTCGTTTGTAAAAAATAATTAATTGTTTGTAAAAATTATTAGATTTTTTCTTAGTTTGTTTGTATAAGAATATTTGTAACCTTTTTGTATTTGTTTGCGGTTTGTACCGTGCGTTCCGGGTTTGTGCCATTCTCATACCTACCGCGGTTTTTCGTGTTGTTGCTTGATCTTGTTCTTTATTTACCTTTTTTATCTTTTCTTATTTGTTTGTTTGTTTGTGACTTGACGCGATGGCGAGGGCCTCCAATGCTAGGGCGACACTCGCCAACGAATTGAGATGGTTTGTGACGGCCGGTGGACTCCTGTCCCGGAAGGACAGGGAGGCCGCTATACTGGAAAGAGCGGATCAGCTCCGCTCACGATTGAACAACGCGGAAGCAGGCCATGGCGGCGCTTACCGAAGCCGACCTTACCCCGGAGGTCTACGCAGGTCACGTGGCGGACCTGGACCAGATCCTGAGTCTGCACGATGACATCGTGGAGGCGGCGGCCGCAATAAGGGCGAGACAGGCTGGCGGACCAGCCCCTCGCACACCTGTTAGACAGGAAGGACCAGCGGTTACTGGTCGGCTCCCCACCCTTCAGCTGTCCCACTTTGGGGGTAGGATGGAGGAGTGGGTGGCATATAAAAATATGTTTGAGTCCCTGGTCGTAGCACGACAGGATTTGTCGAAGGCCCAGAAGATGGCCTACCTCCTCTCCACTCTGGAGGATGAAGCGCGGTCGCTCATCCAGCACCTCCGGGTGGAGGACGACCAGTACGACACGGCTTGGGAGTTATTGAACTCCCGCTATCAAAACTTACGTTTGTTAGCGGATGCGCACGCCGCACAGTTGATGGCCCTGCCCAAGGTGGCCAACAGGGCACAGTTGCGCCTGCAGTTGCTCACGCCCGTTACAGTGGCCTGTAACGCGCTCCGCACACTGGGGCTGCCGGTGGACCAATGGTCCTTTTTGTTGGTGCACATTGTATTGGGCAAATTACCCAATGACATCCGCTCGCGGTTTGAGCGCGAAAATGCGGAGCGGGATAGCACCACCCTACCAACATTCACTGACTTGGTGAAGTTTTTGGAGTTTGAGGCACGGGCGGCTGAGAATACCATGACGGACTCAGCGCCATCCAGAGCGCCTGAACGTAGGCCCCAACAGGGACGGCAACCGCCACCGCGTGGAGCTGGTGTGCGGGTTGCACACACGGCAGCAGTCGCGGGGGACGCGGACTGCCTGCAATGTGGCCGGATGGGCCACAGCCTGCTGCAATGCAGGGACTGGCAGAGACTGCCAGTACAAGATCGGCGCCGCATGGCAAGGCGGCATGAACTTTGCTTTTACTGTTTGGGCAGTCACTATGCACGTGACTGTCCCAGAGCCATACCATGCAGTGCATGCCGTGGGCTGCACCACGTGATGCTCTGCATGAACCGGAACGGGGATGGCCCCCGGTTCTTGAGGCAGGGGTCCCCTATGGGCGGGGGCGCTCCTGCGCGAAGCCCTCCACCATCGGACGGAGGACGCGGCTTCGCTCGTCGCACCCCCCCTCGGGAGGGGGGTCGCGTACCGGCGCGGGTCTTGGCGGACCGGGACCACGCGCCCCAAGGTCGTGGCCAGTATGTGACTGGCCAGGCCCCGGATAGGGCCCCCATGGGCGGGGGCCCTAGATCGGACGTGAGAGTGGGGACACCCCCCTCCACGCGGGTTACCAATGCCCAACACATGCAGCCGCAGCGGTTTTCTCCGCCGCTGCACGAGTACCCACGGCTGGAGTACCACCCGCCGTACTATAGGTATGGCCGGGCCGCGGGTTATGCCCCCCCTCAGATGGGGATGTGCACTCGCCCGCCATATTATCCGGGTCAGTGGCGCGCCCCTGGTTTGGAGAGAGTGGGGAGCCCGTAACTAGCTTGCTCCCTTGCTGGGACAGAGCCGCGGACGGTTCTGCTCCCCACCGCGGTGGTCCGCGTATGGGGTCGTGGGGGGGAAGCCATTAATTTGAGAGCTCTGTTGGACTCAGGGGCTCAAAGCAGTTTGGTTACCACTCGAGTGGCACGCC
Source organism: Ephestia elutella (assembly GCA_018467065.1). Taxonomy (NCBI): domain Eukaryota; kingdom Metazoa; phylum Arthropoda; class Insecta; order Lepidoptera; family Pyralidae; genus Ephestia; species Ephestia elutella. The sequence continues at coordinate 8,002,511 of CM031576.1, read as the reverse complement.
AGTTAGGTTTAGTCGTGGAAGACTCGCCTGTGCCACTTCTTGGAGTTGGTGGCATACAAGTGAAGTGTCTGACGGGCCAGACACTTGTCACCTTTTCTTCGCTGAAGTCCTCCACAATGAGGATCACGACTTCGGCTATGGTAATGGATACCATTGCGGGTTGGCACCCCTCGACAGACATACCGCCGGGTGTGTTGTCTTTGGTTTCGGGTCTGGATTTGGCCGACCCCTTTGTCTTTCATCCCGGCCCAGTGGACTTGCTCCTGGGCTCGGACGTATTGGGTTGGATTTTGTTGGGTACACAGAAGGCTCTGGGTTCGTCTTCACTGATGGCAGTGTCTACGATTTTTGGTTTTGCCCTGATGGGCCCTGTGTTTGATAATGGCACCGCGGAGGAGCCACCGGTTGTCGCATCTGCGTCCTTGGCCAAGACCATGCAAAGGTTTTGGGAGGTGGAGGAGCCACCTATGAGTTCCAGGATGGATCCGGAACACGCTGAGTGCGAAGCCCTTTTTCGATCGACCACGGAGAGGTTGCCCTCCGGTCGGTTTGTAACTAGGTTACCCTTTGTTGCCTCTCGTCCTAGCCTAGGGCAAAAGTAGGGCGCTTGCGGAGAAACGACTGCTGTCCATGGAGCGACGCATGCAGCGTGACCACGTACTTCGCGATAAATATATTGAATTTATGCGCGAGTACGAGGATTTGGGTCACATGTCTCCGGCTCGAGTTGATTGGAGCTCAACTGAGCATTATTTTTTGCCCCACCACGCGGTGGTGAAGGCCTCAACAGGCAAATTGAGGACCGTCTTCGATGGGTCCGCACCCACTTCGAACGGGGTTTCGTTGAATCTGTGTTTGCATTCGGGTCCCAAATTGCATAGGGACATAATTGACATCATCTTGAACTTTAGAAGACATCAAGTGGTTTTTGGTGCGGACATCCGGATGATGTTCCGCCAGACAGTCATACATCCTGAGGACAGGCGATTCCAGTTGATACTCTGGCGTGAGCGCCCTGAGGATCCTGTGACGGTGTATGAACTCAACACAAACACGTATGGTTTGAAATCTAGTCCCTATATCGCCATCAGATCATTGCTTGAATTGGCAGAGCGGGAACGGATCCGCTTTCCCCGTGGGGCTTCCGTGCTGTCACGTGACTTGTATGTTGATGACGTGTGCACCGGAGCCCAAAGTATTGAGGAGGCCCTCCTACTGCGGGATGAATTGATTGAAATATTGAAGACAGGTGGCTACGAGCTACGTAAGTGGTTGTCTAATGAGCCTAAAGTTCTAGAAGGGATCCCGGAGGATCACCAACAGAACCCTCACCTGTTTGAGGATGTGGATGATCCCAACAGGATAGCGGTGCTGGGCATGCAGTACCAGCCGCTAACCGATATTTTCACATTCCAAGTGGACTTGGAAATACCAAAAGTCTGGACTAAGAGAACGGTGTTGTCCGTAATAGCTCGTATGTTTGATCCAAGCGGTTGGATCAGTCCAGTGATATTCTCTGCGAAGTGTCTTCTTCAGAGACTTTGGACTTTGGGCGTCTCGTGGGACGAGCCGCTGTTTGGCTCTCCATTGGATGATTGGCTCGAGTTGTTTTCATCGATTAAGGAAGTCAATCGGATTGCCTTGCCTCGTCGAATATTGCCACCCGGGAAATATCGAGCCAGCCTGCATGGCTTTTGTGACGCGTCGGAGCGAGGCTACGCCGCGTCAGTCTATATGCGGACAGTTGACGCCGATGGCCGGGTCAATGTCTCGCTTTTGTTAGGGAAGAGCAAGGTCGCCCCCATCAGGACTAGGCTGACTATTCCCAAGCTTGAGTTGAGTGGAGCTCACCTTCTTTCTAAATTGTTGCATCACGTTGCCAGTGAGCTGGCGGCCACGGTCGAGATACGAGACATCTTCGCCTGGTCGGATAGCCAGGTCGCGCTTGCATGGTTGCGCGCGGCCCCACATACCTTGGAGGTTTTTGTTGGAAACAGGGTTTCCCAAATTCAAAATATTGGAATTGATATAACATGGAGACATGTGCCGGGAGAGCTTAACCCAGCGGACTGTGCTTCCCGAGGTTGTACGGCACCAGAATTGGTGTCACACCCGCTCTGGTGGGGTCCAGAGTGGCTGATGGGATCAGAAACATCTTGGCCTGTCTGTCAGACAGATGTTACTTCTTTGAGTTTGACTGGGCTCCGTGTACATGCTGTAGTCGCTGAGACGACGTCGGAGCCGGATTGGCTACTTGCTCGGTATAGTAGCTTGGATAAGCTTCTGGGTGTTACCAGTTGGATTAAGCGTTTCATACATAATTGTAGAAACCCACAGGCAAAGCGGTTGGAGCCGATTGCAGGTGCAGAAGAGCGCCGGAGCGCATTGTTGCATTGGGTCCGTGTCGTGCAGACCGGACGGTTTGAGTCAGAGCTTCGTATTTTGCGCGACGGACGCGCTAAGTTGAAGGGCGCGGTCGCTCGTTTGAACCCGTACATCGACTCGGATGGGCTTCTTCGGGTTGGAGGCAGGCTCCGGAAGGCGGATCTTCCATATGAGACTCGCCATCCTCTGTTGTTGCCCAAGGGCGGACCCTTGGTGCAGCTTTTGGTGTCTGATCGACACATTCGTAACGCCCATGCTGGGTGCAATGCTTTGTTGGCTATTTTGCAACGCGAATTTTGGATATTGTCTGCCCGAAGAGCAATCCGTAGTGTTCTGTTTCGATGTATTGCATGTTATAGGTTGAAGGCATCCACGATGCAACCACAGATGGGTGATTTGCCCGCTGATCGAATCCGACCTTCGAGACCGTTTGACGGCGTTGGAACCGATTTTGCCGGTCCCTTTTCGATCAAGGCTTCTCCCTTTCGTAATGCCCGTATTGTGAAGGGCTATTTGTGTGTATTTGTTTGTTTGGCCACCAAGGCTGTCCATTTGGAGGTGGTATCGGCTCTGACTACGGAGGCCTTCGTCGCCGCGTTGGATCGCTTTGTTTCGCGTCGAGGTCTACCTTCCCTTATTAGGTCGGATAATGGCACAAACTATAAAGGAACTGTAAATTATCTTAAGGATGTTTCTGTGTTTATTGATAAAAATTGTACTAGTTTAAGTCAAATTGCTGCCCAAAGGGGAATAACCTGGAAGTTTAGTCCCCCAAGTTGCCCCCATTGGGGAGGGATTTTTGAAGCGGCTGTGAAATCCGCAAAGACCCACCTCCGCCGCATTATCGGAGAAACGGCTCTAACTTTTGAAGAGCTGGCCACAGTGTTTTGTAAAGTTGAGGCGGTCCTCAACTCTCGTCCTCTCTGTCCGCTATCTCCAGATCCAAATGACTTGGAAGCTCTCACCCCTGGTCATTTTTTGGTGGGAGGGCCTTTGAATGCCCTGCCCGAATACCCGTGGAAGGACGAACGCGTATATCGGTTGTCGCGTTTTCAAATGTTGCAGCAAATGAGCCAGGACTTTTGGCGTCGCTGGTCGCTTGAATATTTGCATTTGCTGCAGCAAAGAGTGAAGTGGACAGACAGGACTGAGCCTCCCAGGGAGGGTGATTTAGTATTGTTAAAAGAGGCAAATTTGCCCTCATTGCTTTGGCGACGAGCTCGCATATTACGTTTGATTCTTGGCGGAGATGGCACTCCGCGTGTGGCTGAGGTGTTGGTCGACGGTTCGATTTTAAGGAGAGCTGTGACCTCTCTCGCCCGCCTTCCCGTAGAGTAAGCTAGCGGTCTGCTTCTCAGACCGGGACGGGGGGATGTTTGTAATAAAAATTGTTGATGTTTATAAACTCTGTGCACTGTCGCATGGTAGCAGCGCCGTGTATAGCTGGCTTTACGTATAGCCATTGCGTTTGCCTCCTGGCAACATTGCGCAGACGGCTTCCGGCCGTCGACATTCAGTTGTCCTTTGAACGCGCGCACACGAGGCCGTGTCGCAGGAAATATCGCGGTGATATAGCCACCATCTTGGGTTGTTGCATTTTGAAGCCCCGCGGCGTGGCGTTAATTTTGTTTGTAATAACTGATTTGAGTTATAATTGTGAGCTTCCTTTTGTTAAATAACTATTGAACGTTCGTGTTGGTGAAAAACCCTGTTATTGTGACTGTTTCTTGTGAGATGCGAAACGTGGCTGCCTGGGGACGCCGACATCTGTTGCCGAGCCAACTTCGGGAAGAAATCTATTTGTTTGTTCTGGGGAATTGAGATCTCGGGGTAGGTTTGGTGTTTAGGGACCGCATTCCCCCTTTCCGAAGACACTCAAGATTGGATCCGAAGAGCAGAAGATTAAGTTTGGTAAGTGACCCTTGGGTTTGTGGGTGGTTGTAGTTATTAAGTTAGGTTATTATATAGGGCCCTATAGCTCCCTTTATAAGCTATAGTGGTAGCAGACTGCGTATAGGTTAGGTTTTAGGCTCTAGTCGGACAGACGCAGTGCCGTATATAATCTTTACCGTCGGGTATCATCGGGCTTTTTTGGGGACCTATAGGTCTCCACTTAAAATCTGGTCTTTTTCGGTGAAGAGGTTCACGGCGCTTCGTTTGTCCGGATTCTCTGCGCACATTTTCTGGCAGCAGAGCGTAGTTGTTCTGCACAAATTTCAAATCGAATATTTCAGAACGGAAACAAGCTAATTATTACAAATAAAAAACACGACTGACAAGTTTTTACACAAAAAGTACATACGAACATATGAGTTATATACAATTTGAAATCGCCTTTTAAAGCCCTTCAATTTGATACCCCACTCGAAAAGATTGATCAAATTTTATTTTTTTCGTCTGCTATTTATCGCATATTATAATCCGACATTTTATTTTTATGATGACGTCATATAGCCTATGTCACTCGGAGGAATGCAAGGAATCTAAAAATACCTCTCACATCAAAATCTGTTAAGCCGTTCAGGACTTATGGTGAAATAAAGAAACTTACATACATGAAACCTGAAAACATAACACTCCTTTTTTGGTCAGTCGTGTAATAAACTGACGTGTGCGGCCTGGGTAAAGGGAAAAGGGGAAAAAGAGTCGCGCGCCGCAACAGACAATGTATGAAAATATTTAAACCGCTTGATAATTTTTCTGGTAGTAGAAATAACATTTCTGATTAGCTTGAAAAAACTTTGATTTTTCTGTTCCACCAATGAGGGATATTCCGAGACCCAAATTAAAAAAAAGTTCCAGATGACTTCATAGATGGCGATAGATAGATGGCGCTTAAGCAAAGGCGAGAGAAAAAGTTCCCTACAAAAAGCAAAATTTCATTAAAAAAAAAAACATCTAAAAAATATCAATATTGTGATTTGTGCAACTGTCAAAACTGTTAGGTGATTTTTTTTCTGACTCTGGCTGCCAATAAAAAGTGCACAATATAGGTACAGCCATTATTACAACTCGGCTTTCAATAAAACTCCATCTGTTGAGGTTTTTTCATACTGATTTTTTTTTCTTAATTAGCTGTCAGAAAAATCGCTCATAAAAAAATATTGTTTTTAGTTCGCTCAAAAATGGCGGAGCTACGGCTGTAAAGGATCTTCCCAAGCCATGTAATATTAAAAAATGCAAGAGTCACTTGATATGTCACTTTGATTGTCACATAACTCTTAGAAATGACAGTCATTAAATGTCATTAATCTAATGTCCACAGGCCAATGTGATTTGTGCAACTGTCAAACTGTTATGTGATTTTTTTTTCTGCATCTGGTTGACAAGAAAAAGCGCACCATAGGTTCAGCCATTATTACGACTCGGCTTTCATAAAACGCCATCTGTTGAGACTTTTTTATACTGATTTTTTTTTCTTAATTAGCTGTCAGAAAAATCGCTCATTGGTAGAACAAAAAATTCTAAGATTTTTACAGGCTAATCAGGAATGTTATTCCTACTTAACATCAGAAAAATATTCAAGCGTTTAAAAACACACATTGCCTACTTACTGTACGAGGTTCTTATTTTTTTTCCATGGTCAGCCGCGTAAAAAAAAATTATACCAAATTGTCACTGTCAAGCGTCAAAAGTGACAATCCAAATGTAAAGAAAAATTGTAATCCCTGTCCTGCAATCCTGGATTGTCAAATTTTGTAGGGTTCTGCTAAAATTCATTGGATTTAGTTTTATTATTTTATGGTAACAGTAATTGTTAAATAAATGGCATCATCGCGACTCCAGGTAAATTCATTATCGTTTTTACTATCACTATTATCATTAGGTAATCTTAATCTATGCAAACATACCTTGCTTGTGACGACTTAGTGCGTAATAATTTTCAGGCTACTGCGCGTCACCTATCGAAAACATTCAAGAAAAAAGGTAGATTTGAAATAGGGATAGCCTCAGAGTTGCCTCAAGCCTATAAGAAGTTTTGGCGAGAGTGGAAAGTACTTAAACCAGCTGCAGTACACTTCGTGCCTCAAGAGGGCAAATGGAAACGGGATGAGCTGACAGGAGAGACTTTACCAATACAAAACATATCAATTCCATTGAAACATCCCTCTGAAATCCATGATGGAATATGGGGTGGTGAGGCTGTTATTAAAGGTCTGTCAATTTCATCTAGAATTATACTATATTTTTTATAGAAATAGAAAAATAATTAACCTGTAGTAAAAACTACTACTAAAATTGGTACATTTTATTGCTTTTAAAATTTTTACTTTTTCTTTCTTTATTCAAATTAAAAAGCAAGTCCATGTGATGAATATGCAACACCCTTGTAGTGCAGTACCTATGTAATACCTATGATATTTCATAAACTTTCCTGCCCAATGGTATTTTCAGGATTTCAGAAACGTGATCCACGCCGACGCCGTGTACCTCATTACTGGGTGCCAGTTCTAAAAAGGACTGTAGTTAAGTCTGAGGTGTTGAACACACATCTATCAGTAACTGTCACTGACCGGACTATTAGACTCATTAATGATCACTATGGGTTTGATCACTATTTGCTCAAGACACCAGCCTGTGACTTAGTGTCAATGTTGGCACTGAAGTTGAAGAAACAGATACTCACTGAACTTGTGAATGGGTGCCCAAAATATGCATATGACCCAGAGAAACAAAGAGAAATTTATGGAGAGTACAAAACATACTTAACATCGGTATGTACCTGTTTCATTTTCATACAATTATAAATTATTAAAAACTCCAAATTGAAAGGCAAACTCCTATAATCAAGATCACTGGTTTGTCGGTCACAACCAGTTTGCTTTGTTAACCAAGATTAAGCTAACTTTATAGTTGCATACTTATTTTAATTTTACAGTATACTCCTGAAGAAATTGAATGGTATGGGTTGACCTGGTATGAAGCTTTATGCAAAGTAGCCAAACAAAAGGAGGCCGCCAACAAGCCAATTCCACTCAAAAATATATACAGGAAGAACCTTGTGGAGAAATTGAAGGCAGCAGGTATTGAGGGAAGTGCTAAATCTGCTGAAGATATTGCGTGAGTAAAATTAACTTGATATACTTTGATATACAATAGGGTTAAGTTTTGGTAGTCACTCACTGTTTACAAGTAAAGCTGTTCTTACATTGGTGTAGTTTTTGATTAGATATTGAGTGAGCAGATAATTAATTCTTCACATCATGGGGTTTTTGATAATTCAGAATTCAATACAATTCAATTAATATTAAAAATACAGAATCTTATTATTTATATGACTAGCTTTTGCCCACGATTTCTTCTATTGTATAGACATGGACCAATTAATTTTATTGGCTCATGCACAAAATGTCCCCAGTTATAAATTGTCTCTTTTGTAAAATGAATGACTGGGATTTGAAATTTCGATTTTAATGTACTGTTACATATAATAATGTGCCGTGAGCCTTTAAAAGGCTAGTCAGACCTCGGGCCCTATTTTTTGAAAGAGTGACTCACCAAAAAAGCGTGAGCCGAATATATCAATTATTCCGTATTTTTGAATTGTCTATGTTGAATAGTTGTTGGAGTGAATAAAGAATTTTTTAATTATTATTCGCAATAAGTGGTCTTGACCGCTCACTCGTTTTTGTATGATATGGTAGTTGAACATTTATGTTTTTAGTGACATAATAGGACGAGTGCGACATATTAGTCTATTTGTTTTCGGCGGTATGTCACACTTTGAAAAATAGGGCTCCTGGCTATCTTGATTCTATATCTACAATAAAGCTATAGTGTAATAAATGATTAACACACATCACATAAATACAATTACTGACAAGAATGATTCTGCTATTAATTGCTATTTTTGTCTTTTCAGAAGCACTACTTCATGGCTATCCAAAATGAACCCATTTGGTAAAAAAGATGAAGCTTAACTCCCATGTTTCAGTAGTCAAATTGAGTTTGATCCTAAAAATGTATAAAATTGTTATGTTTTAGACGAAGTGTAATATTGAATTAGATAGACATGTTTATTTTATGTGTTATTTTGAATTATTCGCATCCTCTAGATCCCCAGCTTGTATATAGGTTTTGTGAAGTTTGGAATAGTGCGTAAATATAAATTTAAACAAAACATGTTTTTATTTTTCAGTTGTTTTATTAACTGTAATATAATTGATTATATTATATGGGCACATATTTGTATAAGTAAAACAAAAATATTTAAACTTAAAAATGAAAATATTTACCAATATAGCACAAAATATATTTGATATAATATTGGGTGGAACTGATGAACTGAGCATATCATATAGTTTACTATGCTGTGATTTGATGTTAAACTTTAAAACATAATGTCACCTAAAACTTAATCATTAATAAAAACTTTGTGACAAACAATCCAATTCTAAAATTCTATTGAAAATAATAAGTAATACAATGAGATTAAATAGAATACAGAAAAAAAAAACTAAATCAATCACAAGAAAGTTCACTCTGGATACATGATGATATTTGGTATATGGGCAAGAAATTAAATAAAACAAAGTATTAAATTATAGAGAAAACATGATATGGTCTAAGACGATCTTAGTTTGTGTGAACTAGTTATGGCCAGAAAAAGCTCTAATTTATTTGTTAGGAACCACATAACCACCTAAATCAACTTAACATGTTTGTGTATTGTTTAAGTCAATATTTTAGTGTCAAAATCCCCTTAGATGATCCCCTACACGGGATATTTACGTTTGTCCAAAAATCCCCTTCACAACAAGGCAGGGGATTTCTGGACAGGGCTTATTCTCAACCCATTTATGTGCTACTACCAAAATAAGGTTGCTTTGCTGTTTTCAGGGCAGGGCTCTACACCAAGTTAATTATTCCTAAATAGGATAATTAATATTATGTACCAAAAAAAAAAAAAATATATATATATATAAGTAATAATATTATTTAGTTATATTATGTAAATATAGACTGTTTACAAATCCCCTGTGAATAGATAATCTAAGGGGATTTATGGAATAAGTCCCCTGCTCCAATGTAAAAGGGAATTTTAGACAAAACGTCTACAAACAAATCCACTGCGCAGGGATTTGAGAATAAGCCAGATTTAATTTCAACAAAGATTTTCAACATCTAGAGTTCATTCCCCATGACAAACTCCACAACAACGGCTAAAACAACAGACGTAAATTTTCTTAAAAAAATATATTTTTCCACTTAGTGAATCTGCCATCGGTGAGTGCTATTTTGAGGGTTAGTCGAGAACACTTTCTGTCTTACTACAAAACGATGTCTAAAGTTAAATACTTGTTAAACACATTACCTTTACATTTTCTAGTTGTCAGTATCTTTATTCTTATGAACGGGTAATGTGTTTAGCAAGTATTTAACTTTAGACATCGTTTTGTAGTGAGACAGTTTGTACTTAGCATTAAATGAATGTCAAACAGCTCTGTATAAATCGCAAAATACATCAGTATAACATATCTTAGTCACAAGGTCGGCGAGCAGCGCAGCCACGGCTCGCGCGAGGTAGGTCATGGTGCCGTAGGAGCCGCTGTGGTACACGTGCTGGCGGTGCTAGGAGATGGCGCACTGCACGGGGTCGGCGTGGGGCACGCGGTCGGCGAGCAGCGCAGCCACGGCTCGCGCGAGGTAGGTCATGGTGCCGTAGGAGCCGCTGTGGTACACGTGCTGGCGGTGCTAGGAGATGGCGCACTGCACGGGGTCGGCGTGGGGCACGCGGTCGGCGAGCAGCGCAGCCACGGCTCGCGCGAGGTAGGTCATGGTGCCGTAGGAGCCGCTGTGGTACACGTGCTGGCGGTGCTAGGAGATGGCGCACTGCACGGGGTCGGCGTGGGGCACGCGGTCGGCGAGCAGCGCAGCCACGGCTCGCGCGAGGTAGGTCATGGTGCCGTAGGAGCCGCTGTGGTACACGTGCTGGCGGTGCTAGGAGATGGCGCACTGCACGGGGTCGGCGTGGGGCACGCGGTCGGCGAGCAGCGCAGCCACGGCTCGCGCGAGGTAGGTCATGGTGCCGTAGGAGCCGCTGTGGTACACGTGCTGGCGGTGCTAGGAGATGGCGCACTGCACGGGGTCGGCGTGGGGCACGCGGTCGGCGAGCAGCGCAGCCACGGCTCGCGCGAGGTAGGTCATGGTGCCGTAGGAGCCGCTGTGGTACACGTGCTGGCGGTGCTAGGAGATGGCGCACTGCACGGGGTCGGCGTGGGGCACGCGGTCGGCGAGCAGCGCAGCCACGGCTCGCGCGAGGTAGGTCATGGTGCCGTAGGAGCCGCTGTGGTACACGTGCTGGCGGTGCTAGGAGATGGCGCACTGCACGGGGTCGGCGTGGGGCACGCGGTCGGCGAGCAGCGCAGCCACGGCTCGCGCGAGGTAGGTCATGGTGCCGTAGGAGCCGCTGTGGTACACGTGCTGGCGGTGCTAGGAGATGGCGCACTGCACGGGGTCGGCGTGGGGCACGCGGTCGGCGAGCAGCGCAGCCACGGCTCGCGCGAGGTAGGTCATGGTGCCGTAGGAGCCGCTGTGGTACACGTGCTGGCGGTGCTAGGAGATGGCGCACTGCACGGGGTCGGCGTGGGGCACGCGGTCGGCGAGCAGCGCAGCCACGGCTCGCGCGAGGTAGGTCATGGTGCCGTAGGAGCCGCTGTGGTACACGTGCTGGCGGTGCTAGGAGATGGCGCACTGCACGGGGTCGGCGTGGGGCACGCGGTCGGCGAGCAGCGCAGCCACGGCTCGCGCGAGGTAGGTCACGGTGCCGTAGGAGCCGCTGTGGTACACGTGCTGGCGGTGCTAGGAGATGGCGCACTGCACGGGGTCGGCGTGGGGCACGCGGTCGGCGAGCAGCGCAGCCACGGCTCGCGCGAGGTAGGTCACGGTGCCGTAGGAGCCGCTGTGGTACACGTGCTGGCGGTGCTAGGAGATGGCGCACTGCACGGGGTCGGCGTGGGGCACGCGGTCGGCGAGCAGCGCAGCCACGGCTCGCGCGAGGTAGGTCATGGTGCCGTAGGAGCCGCTGTGGTACACGTGCTGGCGGTGCTAGGAGATGGCGCACTGCACGGGGTCGGCGTGGGGCACGCGGTCGGCGAGCAGCGCAGCCACGGCTCGCGCGAGGTAGGTCACGGTGCCGTAGGAGCCGCTGTGGTACACGTGCTGGCGGTGCTAGGAGATGGCGCACTGCACGGGGTCGGCGTGGGGCACGCGGTCGGCGAGCAGCGCAGCCACGGCTCGCGCGAGGTAGGTCATAGTGCCGTAGGAGCCGCTGTGGTACACGTGCTGGCGGTGCTAGGAGATGGCGCACTGCACGGGGTCGGCGTGGGGCACGCGGTCGGCGAGCAGCGCAGCCACGGCTCGCGCGAGGTAGGTCATGGTGCCGTAGGAGCCGCTGTGGTACACGTGCTGGCGGTGCTAGGAGATGGCGCACTGCAAGGGGTCGGCGTGGGGCACGCGGTCGGCGAGCAGCGCAGCCACGGCTCGCGCGAGGTAGGTCATGGTGCCGTAGGAGCCGCTGTGGTACACGTGCTGGCGGTGCTAGGAGATGGCGCACTGCACGGGGTCGGCGTGGGCCACGCGGTCGGCGAGCAGCGCAGCCACGGCTCGCGCGAGGTAGGTCATGGTGCCGTAGGAGCCGCTGTGGTACACGTGCTGGCGGTGCTAGGAGATGGCGCACTGCACGGGGTCGGCGTGGGCCACGCGGTCGGCGAGCAGCGCAGCCACGGCTCGCGCGAGGTAGGTCATGGTGCCGTAGGAGCCGCTGTGGTACACGTGCTGGCGGTGCTAGGAGATGGCGCACTGCACGGGGTCGGCGTGGGGCACGCGGTCGGCGAGCAGCGCAGCCACGGCTCGCGCGAGGTAGGTCATGGTGCCGTAGGAGCCGCTGTGGTACACGTGCTGGCGGTGCTAGGAGATGGCGCACTGCACGGGGTCGGCGTGGGGCACGCGGTCGGCGAGCAGCGCAGCCACGGCTCGCGCGAGGTAGGTCATGGTGCCGTAGGAGCCGCTGTGGTACACGTGCTGGCGGTGCTAGGAGATGGCGCACTGCACGGGGTCGGCGTGGGGCACGCGGTCGGCGAGCAGCGCAGCCACGGCTCGCGCGAGGTAGGTCATGGTGCCGTAGGAGCCGCTGTGGTACACGTGCTGGCGGTGCTAGGAGATGGCGCACTGCACGGGGTCGGCGTGGGGCACGCGGTCGGCGAGCAGCGCAGCCACGGCTCGCGCGAGGTAGGTCATGGTGCCGTAGGAGCCGCTGTGGTACACGTGCTGGCGGTGCTAGGAGATGGCGCACTGCACGGGGTCGGCGTGGGGCACGCGGTCGGCGAGCAGCGCAGCCACGGCTCGCGCGAGGTAGGTCATGGTGCCGTAGGAGCCGCTGTGGTACACGTGCTGGCGGTGCTAGGAGATGGCGCACTGCACGGGGTCGGCGTGGGGCACGCGGTCGGCGAGCAGCGCAGCCACGGCTCGCGCGAGGTAGGTCATGGTGCCGTAGGAGCCGCTGTGGTACACGTGCTGGCGGTGCTAGGAGATGGCGCACTGCACGGGGTCGGCGTGGGGCACGCGGTCGGCGAGCAGCGCAGCCACGGCTCGCGCGAGGTAGGTCATGGTGCCGTAGGAGCCGCTGTGGTACACGTGCTGGCGGTGCTAGGAGATGGCGCACTGCACGGGGTCGGCGTGGGGCACGCGGTCGGCGAGCAGCGCAGCCACGGCTCGCGCGAGGTAGGTCATGGTGCCGTAGGAGCCGCTGTGGTACACGTGCTGGCGGTGCTAGGAGATGGCGCACTGCACGGGGTCGGCGTGGGGCACGCGGTCGGCGAGCAGCGCAGCCACGGCTCGCGCGAGGTAGGTCATGGTGCCGTAGGAGCCGCTGTGGTACACGTGCTGGCGGTGCTAGGAGATGGCGCACTGCACGGGGTCGGCGTGGGGCACGCGGTCGGCGAGCAGCGCAGCCACGGCTCGCGCGAGGTAGGTCATGGTGCCGTAGGAGCCGCTGTGGTACACGTGCTGGCGGTGCTAGGAGATGGCGCACTGCACGGGGTCGGCGTGGGGCACGCGGTCGGCGAGCAGCGCAGCCACGGCTCGCGCGAGGTAGGTCATGGTGCCGTAGGAGCCGCTGTGGTACACGTGCTGGCGGTGCTAGGAGATGGCGCACTGCACGGGGTCGGCGTGGGGCACGCGGTCGGCGAGCAGCGCAGCCACGGCTCGCGCGAGGTAGGTCATGGTGCCGTAGGAGCCGCTGTGGTACACGTGCTGGCGGTGCTAGGAGATGGCGCACTGCACGGGGTCGGCGTGGGGCACGCGGTCGGCGAGCAGCGCAGCCACGGCTCGCGCGAGGTAGGTCATGGTGCCGTAGGAGCCGCTGTGGTACACGTGCTGGCGGTGCTAGGAGATGGCGCACTGCACGGGGTCGGCGTGGGGCACGCGGTCGGCGAGCAGCGCAGCCACGGCTCGCGCGAGGTAGGTCATGGTGCCGTAGGAGCCGCTGTGGTACACGTGCTGGCGGTGCTAGGAGATGGCGCACTGCACGGGGTCGGCGTGGGGCACGCGGTCGGCGAGCAGCGCAGCCACGGCTCGCGCGAGGTAGGTCATGGTGCCGTAGGAGCCGCTGTGGTACACGTGCTGGCGGTGCTAGGAGATGGCGCACTGCACGGGGTCGGCGTGGGGCACGCGGTCGGCGAGCAGCGCAGCCACGGCTCGCGCGAGGTAGGTCATGGTGCCGTAGGAGCCGCTGTGGTACACGTGCTGGCGGTGCTAGGAGATGGCGCACTGCACGGGGTCGGCGTGGGGCACGCGGTCGGCGAGCAGCGCAGCCACGGCTCGCGCGAGGTAGGTCATGGTGCCGTAGGAGCCGCTGTGGTACACGTGCTGGCGGTGCTAGGAGATGGCGCACTGCACGGGGTCGGCGTGGGGCACGCGGTCGGCGAGCAGCGCAGCCACGGCTCGCGCGAGGTAGGTCATGGTGCCGTAGGAGCCGCTGTGGTACACGTGCTGGCGGTGCTAGGAGATGGCGCACTGCACGGGGTCGGCGTGGGGCACGCGGTCGGCGAGCAGCGCAGCCACGGCTCGCGCGAGGTAGGTCATGGTGCCGTAGGAGCCGCTGTGGTACACGTGCTGGCGGTGCTAGGAGATGGCGCACTGCACGGGGTCGGCGTGGGGCACGCGGTCGGCGAGCAGCGCAGCCACGGCTCGCGCGAGGTAGGTCATGGTGCCGTAGGAGCCGCTGTGGTACACGTGCTGGCGGTGCTAGGAGATGGCGCACTGCACGGGGTCGGCGTGGGGCACGCGGTCGGCGAGCAGCGCAGCCACGGCTCGCGCGAGGTAGGTCATGGTGCCGTAGGAGCCGCTGTGGTACACGTGCTGGCGGTGCTAGGAGATGGCGCACTGCACGGGGTCGGCGTGGGGCACGCGGTCGGCGAGCAGCGCAGCCACGGCTCGCGCGAGGTAGGTCATGGTGCCGTAGGAGCCGCTGTGGTACACGTGCTGGCGGTGCTAGGAGATGGCGCACTGCACGGGGTCGGCGTGGGGCACGCGGTCGGCGAGCAGCGCAGCCACGGCTCGCGCGAGGTAGGTCATGGTGCCGTAGGAGCCGCTGTGGTACACGTGCTGGCGGTGCTAGGAGATGGCGCACTGCACGGGGTCGGCGTGGGGCACGCGGTCGGCGAGCAGCGCAGCCACGGCTCGCGCGAGGTAGGTCATGGTGCCGTAGGAGCCGCTGTGGTACACGTGCTGGCGGTGCTAGGAGATGGCGCACTGCACGGGGTCGGCGTGGGGCACGCGGTCGGCGAGCAGCGCAGCCACGGCTCGCGCGAGGTAGGTCATGGTGCCGTAGGAGCCGCTGTGGTACACGTGCTGGCGGTGCTAGGAGATGGCGCACTGCACGGGGTCGGCGTGGGGCACGCGGTCGGCGAGCAGCGCAGCCACGGCTCGCGCGAGGTAGGTCATGGTGCCGTAGGAGCCGCTGGGCGCGCTGTCGTACAGATGCTGGCACACGCCGGCCGCGCCGCCGCACACGAGCGCGCCGCCCGAGCCCGGGGCTTCTGGCTTGGCGCAGCACAGCGTCGCGTCGCCGTTGCAGCGCATCTAACGGAAGTTATAACAATATTATTTACCTACTCTTGAAATAATCCCTACCGAAATAGTACATTGTTACCCTAGGGGTGAAAGTAACTTAGTCCCGAAACGGAGTTTGGCGCCCGAGCATAGCGAGGGCTTCAATAATTCGAGGGACTACGAGTATCATTACGAATACTAGGACAGTACCTGACGAGCGGGTTGAAAGTAATACTTTTTAACCCTAGGGAGAATCGTTTTGTTCTAACAGCTAACAGTCAAATTATGAAAAAATAGTCCTAAAAAATGTCAGTAGAAAACGATTCTCTCTAGAGCTGAAAAGTATTACTTTCAACCTGCTCCTCAGGCAACTTCAGAACTATATACACTATGTATCAAAAACCCTGTTGTTCCTCTTAGGTACGTGTACATAAGCCTATATGCTGTTCATTCAAGAAAACAATATTTAAAAAAAAAGTAATAATAAAGTAGTTAAATAAAAATGTAGTTAAAATCAATAAATCCTAATTATACCCAAATGTTTAAAACATCTGATTAGAAAAATGACAGGTTGCCACACCGGGCATCGGCGCTGTCGCCAAAAGCGATGCTACCTTTGTCGGCGCCCGCGGCTCCTTTGACATGCCGCCGCCGCACGCAAAATCCGGAAATTACTTCCTGTGTCTTCAGTCTTCCGCGCCGATTACTACCGTTCGCACGTACGAGTAATTGTGTTTCAGTTTTCGGATATTTTTTGTCGTCGCGGGTGACTTGACAAAATGTCTTATTCTAACGAAGAATATTACAAGGTACGAGGTACAAGGTGGACATTTTGAACAGCATCTCCATCGCCGACAACGACAGGTGGACATAATAATCAATTAAGTAGTTAAGTGCGGTACCTAACCACGCGTTTATGTGGAGTGTTATCAGACCGACTAATATCGAATTGTTCACTTGTGAATCAACAGATCTGTCGTTTGTTAAATTCATTGATGTGTTAAAGTGATAACAGTGATAAGAGAACATGTGAAAGTTCATGACCTTTTGGAGAAAGACGCGCGCCGCACGCGCTGTGTTGCCACGCCGCCGCGGGCTGTTTACGCTAGCTATCTCTTTCTGGCCGCGCTATGCAGATTTCAGGGGTAAGTAAACAGTTGATATCGTAAATTTTTCATGATTTAATATTTATTCTTAATAATTTGATAGACGAGTTTCATAATTTAAATTGCATGAATACTTTCGTATACCGATTCTTTATACACCCCTAACAGGAACAACAGGGTTTTTGATACATATTGTATATATATTCATATTATGTAAAATTGAAATAACATGAAGTTAGAGAGAATATATCTTTTTATAATTTTTTATAACATAGATTTTGTTTATAATTTTTTCAATGATGGAACCAAATGAAAAGAATCTATAGCTAAATAGTGGGACGGCCACAGAAAAAAAATATGCTGGAAGCTAAAGCCGCAATCCGATCTTTTTTTTTTCAAGTTTAATCTTCCGTGTAATTCACTAATTTTTTCTTTAGCTAATTCATGTTTATATTTATACTTTCCTTGTATTCATAATGAAAAGCACAGTGTTTACCACTGTTGAAAGACTTTTAAGTCCCTCGAACTATTGGTGCCCTCACTACGCTCGGGCGCCAAACCCCGTCTCGGGACTTAAAAAAGTTACTTTCACCCACTTGGTAACAATGTACTTTTTGTCCTAAAATCTCATTCGCATCGAGACAAAGGGTTTCTGAACTAAAAGTAAATAGGCATTAATTTTTTTATCAAATACAAACAGCTTGTTAGATAAATAAGTCTTTTTTGTACATAACGTACAACAAAAATTTAAATATTGGTGCAGGGGATTTGTAGATTTTTAGTCCAGAAATCCCCTGCCCCAGCGATGCGAAGGGGATTTGTGAACATAATGAACAAATCCCCTAAGCAAGTCACCTAAGGGGATTTGTGGAAGTAGCCTATTTTAGTGAATTGAGGCCTGAGTTATTTAACTGCCGCAGTTATCAGACGTTTTAATTTGGAAATTGGTAAATAGTACCTATTATACGTGACACAACACTCGCACACAGTAATTATTTTTTGAAAGAAAAAAAAATCTCAACTTACTTGGTCTTCCAAAAAGATCTGATTAGCCTTATGCACCAGGTTCTCGACATAGATGACGCCGCCAAGATGGCTGACAGCCTTGTACTCCACCACCAGCGTCAATACCATCAGAGCCTCCACCACCAGCTGCCGGTATTCTGGTTGCGGGATGGAGTTCAGTACTGTCTCTACGGCGAGCGCGAATTTCAACTCTCCGGACGTCATCTCTTGGGTCAAATTCGGTTGGAGAACTTTCCCCTGAATGATTAATCCTTGGCACTGTAGATAAGAATAAGATTTTTTTTTATTGGGTGATGTGAAGGATTAAGTTAATCATGATTTTAATTACAGATCTGATTGCAATGAGCTAAATTGTTATTTATTTGAGAGCTTTTCGTGCAGCGAACTTTTGTAAACTATCTTTAAGACAAGCTAGAGCATACGGAAGGAAATTCCTCTAGTTACATACATATAACGTGATCAGCATATTAAGGGCTTACTGGCATATGTTTATTATAATTTTAAAGTCACTATTATATGTATACAGTCCGGTCCTCATCAAATCCTATCTCGGGGGTCAGGTTTATCTGCCCCGACTGTACACGTAATAAGAAACCAATCAAAAAATGTTACAAACCGTGTGACTACAGTACATTGTTACCCTAGGGATGAAAGTAAGTACCAATAGTTCGAGGGACTAAATAAGTCTTTAACCCGAGGTAAACTCTGTGCTTTTCATTACGAATACTAGGAAAGTACCTGAGGAGCGGGTTGAAAGTAATACTCTTCAACCATAGGGAGAATCGTTTTCTACTAACAGCTGTCAAATTATGAAAAAAATAGTCATAAAAAATGTCATTAGAAAACGATTCTCCCTAGGGCTGAAAAGTATTACTTTCAACCCGCTCCTCAGGCAACTTCAGACCTTTCTGAGTATGAGTAATAAGAAATACTTACCCTCTCGAGCACACCCCAAACCCTGGGGTAAAAATCACGGGGCACTCTATTGAGAGCGCCGTCGAGACGGCGGCGTCGCAACCACTGCCCTTGGCGGTCCGGCTCTGCTATCGGTGCTAGGGATAAGTAATTGTCCAGTCAATCAAAACAGTTTTTTTTACTAGCTTTAAGCTTAGCCCGCGTTAATTTCCCTCGGGAACAGTGCTTTTTCCCGGGATGAAAGGTACCCTATGTCCTTCTCAGTACTTCGAACTATGTGTATGCAAAATTTCAGGAAGATTGGTTCAGTAGATAAAGCGTGAAGAGGTAACAAACAAACTTACTTTTGCATTTATAATATTAGTTAGGATAGTAGGCAAACGAGCATGCGGGTTGCCTGATGGTGAGCAAGCACCGCAGTCGATAGACACCAACGACCCCAAAAAGGTCCGATATTTTTACACAACTGATCAAAAAAAGGCTGTTATGTTTTCAAGGTTCATGTATTTAAGTTTCTTTATTGTATTTTTACAGGAACACCAATAGCTACAATTTTAATCTCCAATTTTTATTCCACCATAAGTCCTGAACGGCTTGAGAGGTATTTTTGGATTCCTTGCATTCCTCCGAGTGACATAGGCTATGTGAGTGAGTTGTCAGTTCTGAATGCCCTAACAAATATTTATCCCATTAATTAATGTTAGCATTATGGGAACCTATGTCAAGAACAAGCTCTTCAAAAAGGATGAAAACATTACAATTTCACAGCCCTTCAAACATATTCATAAGAATCCAAGCCAACATTATTAGTACGTAGATAACATTAAATATCAGCTTGTATTATTCAAAATGTTATACAGCTTCGTATTGCAAAATGATTTAACTCCAACTTACTGTCGTCAATGGTGCCCTGTAGAGATTGACCTTCCAACACGATTTGAGATTTCTTCCCGTACCGGGTAGATTTGTTGCTCACGATCGAGAAGTTGCCGCGACCTACTAAAATAACAACAATATTAATTTCGAACAAGCATAATTGAAGAAATTCGAAATAATCACTAAATGCAAAAACAGGGGGAAATATACAATTTTTAAAAGGAAGCCCAACGAACTAATATACCATAGAACTCTAACAACGCCAAAAAAATGGTTCCACGCAATAGCAACCTTGGTGGGCGGGGCGTAAAATAGCCACCTCACTTCGCCTTAGTTCGCCGTGGCGCAGCGAGTTCAACGGTTGTACTTGTACCTAACGCATAAGTGTCAATTGTACGTATCATCGAGTAATTTGTTCGTTGCTATATATCGTTATGGTATATTAGTTCGTTGAGGAAGCCTAATATTAATAAAGTGATAACAATAAAAAATCCCAATCCAGTAAACAAACTAAATCTTAACAAATAGGGGAGAGAGGGCAAACTAAGTAGCAAATTCGTGCACGGTTTTATAAATCTACACTACTGTAGGATTAAAATCATCATCCACAAATTATGTACATAGGATACATAATTTGTGGATGCTTTATTGAACCAAGAGAAAAAATTACCGGCCAAGTGCGAGTCAAACTCGCGCACCGAGGGTTCCGTACACGCCAAGCATCTTACATTATAGCTCTAACTAAAAGACCAACTAGTTTCAAAAACAAACTTAACCTTGCAATTCGATCGATTCATACTGAATCCAGCGCAAAAATAAGTTTGTAACACTTTTTTTCAGACTTCCAACAACATATTTACAAGTTTCAGATTTATTCCTGTATAAGTACTGTTAGACCTTGCTTTTTGCCAAATTTCATAATTTTAGGTCAACGGGAAGTACCCTATAGGTTTTGATTGCTGCCTGAAATCGCAAAATATGCCATTAACATTTTCGGTAATATCTCTTGATCGCGTTGACGTATAATTTTGATTATTTTTTGCTGAAAGAGACCATGGATTCGAGTATTCGATATTAAATTAAACTTGATACCTTTAAGCGTTGACGTATAATTTTAATTTATTCGATATTCATTTCAATTTGATACCTTTAAGCGTTCCTGAGAAAAAAAAAGTTTGACAGACAGACGGACAACAAAGTGATCTTATAAGGGTTCCGTTTTTGCCTTTTGAAGTACGGAACCCTAAAAACCATGGAAAAATCATCAAATCTGGTTGTTAAGTTTCTTACAAGTTGGTACACGAATTTGCTACTATTGTATTATCTGACAATGCTGACATAAAGACACAAAGCAACCCTCAGTCCAAATTAGAACATTTGTATATGAAACACGATGTAGTCACAGGCCAGGGTACACTCAGACGGACAAAAGCTAACTGTCGTATAGACTCGCCTTTACTTTTACCGATCTTTTCCTTTATAACATATAGCGAGTTTGCTGAAAAGAAATGTTATTATATAGACATACACATATAAAGGAAACTATTCCAAATATATAAAAATACCACACCAGTATTATTGTTCCTGGTTTATCATATTTTTCTAAATTGTAAGCATACCAAAATTTTAACGCATTAAAATTAAGTAGGCTTTCTCTTTTCAAATTTGAACCATAGTGGAAATAAATATGTTTTTTAACTGTAAGAATTTAAACTGAAAGAAATAAAAAGTGCATCTCAAAAGATAAAAAATTTAGAGATCAAGTTAAACATACCACTGTTGATAGCAAACTCTTTGCCGCTGAGGATGTGGTAGAGAAGGTTCTTCATCTCGAACGGCGACAGGTTCAGAAGGTGCTCGGAGGCTTCCTCGCCATCACAGGATAGAGTGCGGGATAGCTCCGTTGCCATGACCTGAATAATAGTTTTAGTAAAGTGGCTTCTGTTAGATTTTTAGACGTTAATTTTTTTTTTTATTTTTTATTAAAGATGGGTTTGCTCTTGACCACAATCTTGTCCGAGGACAGATTCACTCTAGTTTTGAAGAGAGTCAGGTTGTACGTGCTCGGGAACACAGACGCAGGCAGGGGATTCTATTGCTTCGCTGTGCGCGTCAAGAATGATGACGAAAAGCGCTTGGTGCGTGCGGGGGGGAATATTAACCAAGAAGGGATGATAGCCCGCAGTGCGCCTGGTTGTCCGGTTGAAGAAAGGGGCAGGCGGTATGAGCTCATGCAGCTCTCTAAAGTACAAAACAAAAATGGAGAATCTTCAGTTAAAAATTGTTTTAAAGGGGTTTGGGTAATTTTGTATGGACCAGTGGCGTCTTTTTTATTTTTCGCGGCCAGGGATAATTTTATTACTATTTGATAGCACCCTCATTAAGAAACATATCGTAGTGATAATCATTGTTCTAAGTAATATCGGAGCTGAGGTATGATTTTTTAAAATATTAATTTTTTGCCTGAAGTTCACAAGAATAATACACATAAAACGTTACACTATGGTGCTAATCTTACCTAACAGCTGTAGAAAAATGCAGAAATAGGAGAAGAAATAAGAAAACCTTAATTTACACAGTTATCGCAATAAAGATGTTTGAGTTTGAGTTTAATCAAGGGCGGATCCAGCATTCGCGTCAGGGGTCGAATGAGTTGTCGATACTCAAAATAATCCCGAGAACATTTGCGGCCTTTTGTTCCAAAGAGGGCTATGACCTGGAGTTCGATGCTCCCCCAACCCTCCCCCCTCGCATTAGCCCTTGTGTGTATATTAACGTAAACCTATTGGATACATTTTTCTACATCTGGGCTATTGATGTACAATGATCTAACAATACATCAAGTTAGATATCTCCCCGCGCATTAGTCGTCGAGGCCGCGCGACCATTCGCGTTGTGGCTAGCAGCTAAGTTCACAAGTTCTTCGTGTAACCACGTCGTTGTGCTCACCTGGTTGGTCACGAAGGTATTCGTAATTATCATGATCAGCGGAAACTTCCACAGGTGGATCAGCAATAACTTTTATAGGCTGATCTGCAGTAGCTTGCACGTTAATTTCTCGATCATAACGCTGAGATGGCCTCCATATTTTGTCTTCTGCATTAAACTGTAATAACTGGACACTAGTGTTAAACGCCACCAAAACAAAAGACTTTCCACCTTTCCAACCAAATGACGAAATACGAATCCACAGTCGTGTTTGCTGGATAGAAACTTCAGCCATTCAACAATGATTCAACTTATAACCCAGCACCAAATTATCTAGGAGATACCTTTGGCCGCAGCCACACTTACGCCTGAGACACATAAACAAACTGTGTAAAAAGCTCCTAATGAGGAAAAATATCTTGCACAAACTGGCTGTAGATCACTCAACTAACCTCCGTTAGGCGCATCAAATTAGCATAACCCGGACATAATTCATTAACTCGATGTTTATTTATTTTTTGGATATTTATATAAAGTGTCAAATATAAATTAATACCGAGTTGTAAAAATTCCGCGGTTGTAATGTTTTTTATGAAAATCACACG
This sequence comes from Ephestia elutella, assembly GCA_018467065.1. Classification (NCBI taxonomy): domain Eukaryota; kingdom Metazoa; phylum Arthropoda; class Insecta; order Lepidoptera; family Pyralidae; genus Ephestia; species Ephestia elutella. The sequence continues at coordinate 7,979,617 of CM031576.1, read as the reverse complement.
ATTTTGTTAATCACCGAACTTTATCGTAAAAGTAAAATACGTAACCGAAAACCTTGTAAGTATAATTTTAAGCTGTAGTTAAATGCTACCACTTTAAATCAAAATTAAACAAAATCTTATTTCGCATGTGTGTTTTTTTTAGTAGTATTCATTTTATGCCTATATATCATTAAGCAAAAATAACAACTATTATGTTATGTACTCTGATAAGCTTGATAAGGTCTTTATAGATACATTACACAAAAATTAAACATTTTTTTTTAACGTTTCAATCAAAACGTATTTCTCGCTAGAAAAAAAATCGTAACTGTGGAATTTTTGTTTAATTATAGGATTTGGGATGCCACAATTATGTTTTTACCAAAATTATACAGTTTAGTGCCGCTTTTATGAAATTTATAAAAAAACATAAAATACGCGCGATCGCGGGTTGTGAGCGGGGTACGTGCGGTGGGTGCGGGGCGGGGAGACGGAGCGGTGGCGCGCTCTGCCACCGCGCCCGCGCCGCCGCCGCCGTCACCCCATACGTCATAATTCGGTCAATCGCTCGCGTGCTTAATTGCTTATTATTATAACATGTCCACGTCTTATTTAACATTGCTTTCCTAAAATGTATACTCGATTTTAAGAAAAATATATATAAATATACATTTCCAAGGAGTAAGGAGTTTTATTTGTTTTCAGACCTAATTAGGGATGACGATTGATTTTTGATTCTTTGTCCATCAGATAGATTACCTATTTAAAAATATTAGATACGTATTTTTTGTTTTTTTACTCTTAAAATGACAGAGATATAATAAGTTAAAAAACGCATGACGTCACGTCTAGTTGCGTCTTATGCATACTCGTGACGTTTTTATTCCCACTCTCAAACTTAAACACGTTTTATTTTTGCACTAGCTGTTACCCGCGGCTTCGCCCGCGGTAAAAAGTATATTTTAAGTAAGTTCAAGTTTCAATCTTGCAGGTTGATTTTAGAAAAAATAATGCATAATTATACTTTAATATTACATCTAAAACGTAGTGATTATATACTCTTTAATTACATCCTCGAGATTTAATACCAAGTAGTACGTGTTTTTCCATGTACTCCGTCCATATAATACAAAGCATATATGTATTCTATAAATAAATAAGAACAAAAACGAACTTTTTTGGTCATCATACATTCACTCATTAATACAGTTCCTTCGTTCACCGACCGTTAGCTAATGTCATTCGTGTTTCGTGTGCGCACCGTCACACATACTCTCGTTCAAATTATTTTATTTTTTTTCTATCTATCAAGTTTAATTAATTGGTTTGAGAATAATAATCTAACAATAAATTTGACAAAAACAAACGTTTTTGCACTTTTACAATAAAAAGTTACCTTACATGAATATTCATTATCAAGATACAGATATAGATACTGTAGATCAGACAAAATTTTTAGGACTAAAAATTGATAACAATCTTTCATGGAGGCCTCATTCAGAAGAGTTAGTCAAAAATTAAATAAACTTGCGTATGCGTTATATAACTTACGTAAAATTGTCAATCGTAACACTGTAATGACTGCCTACCACGGTCTTGTAGCATCTATATTACGTTACGGCATAATATTCTGGGGTAATACTACTGAAAAGAGAAGTCATATTTAAAGCTCAAAAAAGGTGCTTACGAGCAATACTACTACTACTCTCAGCCTAAAGACGTCCACTGCTGGACAAAGGCCTCCCCCAAGGATTTTATCCATGGGGGGTTTTGCCGTAATCGCCACGCTTGGCAGGCGGGTTGGCGATCGCAGTGTGATGGCATAGTACGCGGAAAGATGCTGCTGCCCATCCTCCGGTGTTTTAGATCCCTTAGTCGCCTCTTACGCTTACGAGCAATATGTGGACTTAAAACTAGGGATAGCTGTGTTGATAGGGTCTTAAAACCCTAAATATACTAACTGTCCCTTCTCTATACATTTATGAAATGGCTGTTTTTGTAAAGAGTAACCCTAAATTATTTCCGATGTTGTCAGATTCACGTAGAAGGAACAGATTGCGACCACAATAATTATATAATGTTGTGACACTCAAATGTAATTTAGCGCAAGTTCGCAAAAGTGTTATTGGAATGGCTCCTAAGATATATAATAAACTGCCTAATGAATATAAAATGCTAAATGTGAAAATGTTTAAACAAAAGTTATACTCGTTTCTAGTTAAAAAATGTTATTACTGTATTAATGACTTTTTAAATGACACATTTTAATTATTATTTTTTTGACATTTGTTTTATAATTATTTGATTAACTTTTCATTTATTTTAATTTATATATGATTCCTACTATGATTGTTATGACAACTTTTATTTAAATATGATTTAATTTGACATGTCTGAATTAATTAAATTATTACCTATATATTTGTATGCTGTATTGTAACGGCAAAACATAGTGGTTCAAAATTTTTATTTTATCTACCAAGTGCATGTTCTTATGTTTAACAAATAAATGATTTCTTTCTTTCTTAATAAGTTACTTAACACGCGGAAAAGAAGAGAAAACATAAAGAAAATATGTATTATGGTATCAATTCGCCGCGCCGTAAACTATGCTGCTTGGAGGAAAATTTGAATCGTTCCAAACGATATGAAGACGACAATATTAGCCAACCTACCCTCGCAATAGGTATTTTTAAATTTACTTATTGAAGAAGTATTAAAATTACATAATACGCTTAGAAGCGTGGTCTGACAATTGTTATCAATAATCTAAGAAAATAAAAATCATGTTTTTTCTGCCATCTTAATGTGGTTATACGAGATATTGTCCAGGAATAAACTATTTCTTTCCTAACGTCATCAGTACAAAATGCAACAAGGACTAATGCAAAAAGCATTAGGGTACAAAAATGATCCTGGACCAAATTATTACTTCCCTAACGTGATAATACGCGATATTATCCAGGATTAGTACGAGTTACTACGAGATATCATCCAGAACCAAATTATTACTTCCCTAAAGTGGTAATACGAGATATTATACAGGGATAATCTATTACTTTCCTAACGTGGTAGGAATATCCAGGAATAGTACGAGATTCGGAGCCGCCAGTTCCGATTGGATCCAGTACAAGACCTGGAATCGACATCGATGAAAATTGAAAGCCCTTAGCGGCCGTACCGGATAAAATAATATAACTATTTGGACAGGTCTCTGAATGCTGGGGAAAGATCCTGCTGGAGAAGTAATCGCTGTTTTGTCAGTGGCTGCGAGAAATCGGGATAAGAGGTAAGAAAGTGCCCAAGGCCAATTTATTAGGTTCAGACATTGCTTGATTACTCATAAGTTGACAAAAGAATTGATAGAATCAAATTAAGATAAGTCTTCTTGACCTACAATAAGAAATAAAAGTTGTATTTATTGTTAATCACTGGACCACCAGTGATTAACAATAAACAAAACATTTTTCAATGATACAATATTTAGAATCCATCTAAATTCGTGCAACTTTTTATTTAATTATTATCGTATTATTATTACAAATTACATATTTTGACAATATGTTGCGTTTCAAAAATCACTGAGATCATTGGTTTGTTTTTCCTATATCATTTAAACCCAAACTTAACTTAAACCCAAATATCGCCAAGTCATGTTGATGTTCGTTGTTGCTGTATGCTCATATCATGATATGAAATATGAAAATGTCTTAAGAAATTGACATATGAATCCAATCAACAAAATAAGCAGCCCGCACCTAAATTTAAAAAAACCACCAATGAAGTTGAGAAAATACACGCCTTCCTCCAACACGACGTACACAAAGGTACGAGTAGCTTCGAGCAGCCAACACGCCAATGTCTGTAGCAGTGCAGCGTTGCCAGCAAAGAGGAGCTCGACTGCACGCGCCTTCACGCATCAACAAGTCGCGTGCTCACCGGCGCCAATTCAGGTACCACACGCTGGTCATATTCAGTACTATTTAGGACGACCTCCGTGGCCTAACGGTTATCACGCCAGACTGCCACACCGGAGGTCCCGGGTTCGATCCCCGGTCAGGTCAAGATGGAAAATGATCTTTTTCAGATTGACCTGGGTCTTGGATGTTTATCTATATCTACATTTGTCATAAAATATGGTATCGTTGAGTTAGTATCCCATAACACAAGTCCCGAACTTACTTTGGGGCTAACTCAATCTGTGTGATTTGTCCGTATATATTTATTTACTAGCTGTCGCCCGCGGCTTCGCCCGCGTGAGTTTCGCTTAGATGAAAAATCTTTTTGTGTACCAAACTGTTTCAGATATTTCGGATTTTCGATTTTTATACGTCTACAGAAAATGTTCATCAGGTTGAACGACTTTTACTAAGGCGCCATTTCCATATATGTTATAGTGTAGCTGGTCTCTTGGAGCTTTTCATCAGATGTTCCATATCTTCAATTTTTATACGTCAGCAGAAAATGCTCATCAGGTTGAACGACTTTTACTAAGGCGCCATTTCCATATATGTTATAGTGTAACTGGTCTCTTGCAGTTCTTCATCAGATGTTCCAGATCTTCAATTTTTATACGTCAGCAGAAAATGCTCATCAGGTTGAACGACTTTTGTTAAGGCACCATTTCCATATATCTTATAGTTTAGCTGTTCTGTTATGGTTCTTCATCAGGTGTTCCAGTTTTCAAAATCAATTATAGCCTATATGTTGCCCAGACTTTATAGCTATACAACAAAAAAAGTTTCATTCAAATCCGTCCAGTAGTTTTTGCGTGAAACGCGTACATACATACAGACAGACAGACAGACAGACAGATAGACAGACAGACAGACAGACAAGAAATTCCAAAAATTTTTTTTTGCTTTCTATTGTTCTTTTTAAGTGTCCCTCTATCTATTTTAGTCAAAAATACTAAATGTACAGACAAAATATTTTTACTGTTTTATTATATGTATATAGATTTATTTTTATTATAATAACTGGCGAACAATTATCGACAATCCAGTATTGCTGCTCTATGTCAATGTGTGTTCTAGACTACTGAACCAAAAATCGTTTTTTTCCTGAAAATAAAATGTTTAACGCCTTATTAACTTGTAATCTCGGTGCCATGCCACCCTACCATGAGTTACCAGATCAATTCCTTTCTCCAGAATTTTTAACACTAAAAATTAAGGAGCTTTTGATTTATCTTAAATTAATGAAAGTTAAATGAATCCATCAATTGTCTTCATTTTAAAATGGAAAAATATGTACCGAATGCCAGTCGGCATTCCGCATTATCAGTCAATATCCCACATTGAACATATAGTAATAATTGACCTTAAATATGTCAACTTTCTGGTGACTTTTCACTTATAAGCCTAAGATTCAAATTCAATCAATTATATGAATTTAACTACTTACTTTGGGTCTCTGCTAGGCCCTGTACATTTTTACCAAATTTTTTGAAACCGCTTTAATCTTTGCTGAGAGGCCAAGCTGGCCATAGGTAGTCTATTTGTTAAATTATTATAATAATTTGTATCAGCTTATGGCGAAGCCCCATTGCTCTGTTGCGTTGCGTTGCGTCGTGACAGCGTCGTCGCAGCGTCGACGTTGCGACATTTTTCATATATTTTGTTGTGACCTGCCCCATCAATGCGTTGCGTCGTCGGACGCGACGTTTTAACAGATCGATGGAGAAGAGACGAAGCGGGAGAAAGGGTGACGTACTGGGCTGTCAACAGTGTTCCCCTGCTTGAGGCAGTAATGCCAGAATAGGAATATTTTGATTGGGAAGTTATACTAGGCCCAAAGATATTATGCTAATGAAAAAGAGAATCATATCCAAAACCAATCAAAATTAAAAAAATTACTCATTAAAATAAATGTAGTATGGCTGTTCACTATTTATTTTGCCGTTCCAAAATTGAAAATTTTCTTTGAATAACCAGTTTCTTTCATTCTGCAACATATCTACGCTAAACATCTACTTGGTATTAAATCTCGAGGATGTAATATTAAAGTATAATTTATGGTTAAAAGAACTTACCAAAGTGAATTTCAACCAAAATTATACGAAATGTTACATCCGAAAAGATTTAATCTCCCAAACATCCCGTTTGACATGCTCGCTCGTAGAACTCTGCTACCATGTCTTTTGTGCCCAGGGTTGCAGAATGCAAACAGCAGCTCTAAAAATAATGACATTAGCTAAAGGTCCGTGAACGAAGGAACTTTATTAATGAGTGAATGTATGATGACCGAAAAAGTTCGTTTTTGTTCTTATTTATTTATAGAATATATGCATTGTATTATGTGGACGGAGTACATAAAAAAATACGTACTACTTGGTATTGAATCTCTTCGGATGTAATATTTCGTATAATTTTAGTTGAAAATTACTTAGGTAAGTCCTTTTAACCATAAATTATTTTAAGCGCCATCTAGTGCCACATTTCTTTGAGAATAGATGGCGTTACTGAAACCCGTATCCAGGCCAACGGGAACCGTATTTTTCGGTATAAAAAGTAGCCTATGTGCATTCCAGATCAAAATCTATATCTGTACCAAATTTCATCGAAATCCATCCAGTAGATGTTGCGTGTTTGAGGAACAAACTCACAGACATACAAACATCGTAACTTTTGCAATTATAATATTAGTATTATAGTATGAAGTATGATTATCTGATTGACGGACTAAACAGAATTTCGTTTTTTGACCCATTCTTCATGCCTATTATTGTTTGTTACTTGCATACCTATAAATATTTTTTTTTACTAGCGGTCCGCCCCGGCTTCGCCCGTGGTCTGTGGTACATACATAGACTGTAGCACTTACCAAAATTATACAGTGTCGCGTTTATGAAATTTATAAAAAAAAAAACAAAATATGCGCGAACGCGGGTTATGAGGCGGTAGGAACGGGGCGGGAGACTGAGCGGCCGGCGGTAGCGCGCTCTGCATAAATATAAAATTTCATAGGTCTCACTTCAAAAATGACGAAGTCATACAAATTGCTAACACCCTTTTTACCCCCTTGGTATCATTTCCAAAAAGCTTTTCTTAGTGGATGCCTCTTAGTCACATTAGACCTTCCTGCCAAATTTAATTTTCATTAGCTCAGTAGTTTTCGAGATTTCGTGATACATGAGTGAGTGATTTTCGCTTTTATATATATGCTCGTAGAATAGATATACAGAGAGCGTAATGTGGGTTCAATAAGGACTGTGTAGTATAAGAAATAAAAATATTTTACACAGTGATATAGCAAACATATTATAATAAATACGGGCATATCATTTATGAGCCTTACGATAGATTTATTATCAATGTAATATGCTTTGCTTATATTTATAAACGTAACTAGTTATAATTTTATTAGGTATAAAATATGCCCGCGTAACTAAGTGGCGGGCAAGTTGTGCGTCTAGCTAGTCGCGTCGCATCTCGACAGTATATGCATGCAAATAAACCAATTACGGCTTTATGGCCCAAGGAACAACGTCTATATTAAAATTTGACTGAAAAAACATATGTGAAAATGAATATCTGTAAACAATAATTGTTTAATTTGATTTCCATGGTAAAAGTATTATGTTCAAAGCTTAAATTAAACATTTTCCAAATAGTTACATATTTTGGTTTTTCCCAAAATTACGAATATTTTTCTTACAAAAATCTGTAAAGTGAATCTGTTTAATTTTTTTTAATTTGTTTAATAAAATAAAACATTGTCCTGAATAAGTTGTAAAACTGCAGTTATCTATTATATCTAGTAATATAAACCAAAAAATCTGAAATTTTGTGAACCTTCTTGATTAATGGTAGTACCGGATGACTAATTAGTTTAATTTTGATTTATATAAATAGAATGCTATATATATTATATAAGATAAATATTTCGACAGAGTTATGTATAATGCTGTAGATATGAAATTAAACTTACTTGCAATTAAGTTATTATTTTTTTTTTGCATTGACGCGCATTTCAAAAATGTTTAATTTTTCTTAATTACATAATAAATAACAATGCTTAATGATATAGAAAAAGAAAATTACAGTTATAGAATTATGTCCGGGTTAAGCTAATTTGATGCGCCTACGTGGCCTAACGGTTATCACGCCAGACTGCCACACCGGAGGTCCCGGGTTCGATCCCCGGTCAGGTCAAGATGGAAAATGATCTTTTTCAGATTGGCCTGGGTCTTGGATGTTTATCTATATATGTATTTATCATAAAATATAGTATCGTTGAGTTAGTATCCCATAACACAAGTTCCGAACTTACTTTGGGGCTAACTCAATCTGTGTGATTTGTCCGTATATATTTATTTATTTTATTTATTTAACTAAATCACATCTGATTGAGTGATTTAGTTGAGTGTCTACAGTCCCCACCACACCAAACAGTAAACGAACTCCTCAATACTGAGCTGAACACAGCTAAGTAGGAGTAAAATGCTTGAAAAAAAAAACCATGGAGGTTAACTTGAATCCCATCAATCCCATTTTGGCTTGCGCAGTGAAAACAGTTCGAGCACCAACTGCATATTCTGTACGGGCAGATATGTCATCTAAAGAGACAAAATAGCTTCCTTAGACAGTCTGGCGCCCGAGACCAGGAGGCAAAGAACTCTAGTCTGGAGCTATGGAAACAAAAAATATCCTTTTTCCCACCCCAATATTCTCCCTGCTGAAAAGCTCCCACTGGGTGGCGATCTCCCCTGGGCAGTTTGGAAGTTCTTAAACAGACTCCGGGCTGGTGTTAGGACATGACATAAAAACCGCAAAAATCATAACCCGTGAAACTGTGGTCCGATTTAATAAATGGACCACCTTCTGGCATGTCCCAACTCTGCCCCACTTCCGGCACTATGGAAGACCTTAACGGAGCCAACGACAATACAATTACCGTGGCCACAGAGGGCGTCGACAGCGTTTTGCCAGTTTCCTCGATCATAGGCTACGCTCTTCACTTCGGGCCAGGTCAACCCGATTCTGCTTGGAACGGCCAACTTTGCGCTTGCGCTGGGGGTTCCACTCCAGAGCTTGCTTCGGGATATGTGAGGGATCCCTTCTTAGTGTTTGACCAATCCATGACCACTTGAGGCTCCTTATTTGGAGGTCTGCTGGCATTTCCCGGTATTGTTCCCACAGCTGTTCATTGAAAATCCTTACCGGCCAGAAAATGCCAAGTATTTAAAGCAAGCAGCGGTTCACAAAGACGCTGGATCGGCGGCGTGATCTTTTTAGTGACTTTTCAAGTTTTACATCGATTAAACAGGATTGTTGATTGACTGACTGACGTTTGACCGAAACATTTTGAGTTTCACTCTGAGGGACTTTACTTTTTGGAACGCCACACGGGCCGGAGCTGTGCAAAGGCTGCTAGCAGCAACATCATTTTCCGCTCCGCCAGACTTCGAGACTACACTTCCGAGATAGGAGATCATCTTGCATCTTTGCGTTGATTTTAAGCCCAGCTTTTACGGCCACTCGCTGTAGCTTGTCCAGTTTAGCTTACATGTCGACGAGCTTGTGACTGAGCAGACACAGGTCATCAACGTAGTCTAGGTCATCCAGTTGATCGGACAACCCCCACTCTATACTTCGTCGCTTGCAGTCGTTCACTATGAGCATTATGCACCCAGTCTGACTCTGGCGTGAACTGCAATATCTGGAGAGATCAGTCCTTTGTGAGCGATTTGTAGAAGTTATTTAAATATAGGGCTTTTAGTAGGTCTCTAAATCTTGGGCGAGACACCGATTTCGTCAAGCCGGTGCCAAATACTATGTATCGAAAGCTTTCTCTAAGTCGACAAACGTAAATTGATTTCACGCTTCCGTTCCGTTGCTTCTTCAAGCATGATTCGGAGTGAATTTATTTAGTCCACGCAAGAGCGGTTGGAGCGGAATCTCAACTGGTCTCATTTAATTCAATTTAGTGATTTATTGCATTTGGATTTAGGGGGAGCATGCCCCCTATAAATTCCAGTTGCATAAATATTTTTTTCTATACTAAAAATAAACCTTGGGAACAGTGCCGGGCTAACACCACGCACTCGACCATATGACCCTTCCCTGACGCGAATGCTGGATCCGCCCTTAAAGGTCTCTATACGTCTTATATTGGACACAGGTCTCTGTATGAATCATGGCTGTATAGCCAATGCCGTAACGAATTGAAGAATTGTAGATTCATAACCAACAAAAAAGTATGCAGTTATGGGACACCCGGCAGGTGTAAAAACATCTGAATATCGTTTGAAACTAGACTTGTTTCATTCTAATCGTGTCGCATGTTTAAAGCCAATATAAACAAAGCCATTTTTTACATTTTATTAGCATTATTGTTAAAATCGAATTAAATTGTTAGTCAAAAATATTAAAAATAAAATGCCTACTATCTCAGCTCCGATATAGTTTAGCTATATGTACTCCATAATAAAGTTGGATCCCTTTGATATATTCAAAATAACCAAGTTTGGTGAGTGGCCGCGAAAATTGAAAATGACGCCAACTTTACCCAAACCCCATTGTAAAAAGGAAATAATTATATGAACAAATGATAGGTTAATATTTGATTCACAAATGACCCGGACTAATTAAGTTTGGAAATCAAAAGTCAGATAAATACATTCATAAGAAAGGCTCCATAATCCCGAAGTTCCATCGTGAGCAAAGACGCGTGAGGCATGGACTGATCTAGTGGCGATAAAGCCACGATCGGTCATGGGCTGGGTGACCAAAATTCATTATTTCAACGAAAAGTCGTCGGTCCCGGCTGTATTTATATTCGTTAAACCCATCCTCGTTATTCATTCAAAAGGCTAAGGCCACACTACAAGGAGCTTCGCGCGATTATCTAGACTCTCAGCTAGGCGCGTCGCTCGCAGTGTGGCCGCTTCGATAGTATGCCATACGTCTGTTCGCTAGGATCAGTCACTAAGCGAGTCTCTTGGCTCTAGCACTAAGCGAGGCTCCTTATAGTCCGGCCTTAGCCTAAGGGCTCGTGCAGCGTGCCGGCGATATCGCGCGACTTCGGTCGCACCGACTCGCGGCGACTTGATTGAACGTGTATAACTAAACGGCTGAGTGCAGCGTGCACGCGACTGGCGACCAGTAGTCGCGCGACTTGCAGCGACCAGTCGTCACAGTCGCTTGCGATTGCACAGCGCAGTACTTAATTGATATTTATTTTTAAAATAAAAATTGATGCAAAAGGTTTAATAGATGCAGTTCGTAGTCGCCCGGCGCTTTGGAACTAAAAACATAGAAAATACCAAGATAGATATTTTGTTGCCAAATTATAATTGTATATACTATATGATATGCTTATTCACGAAGACAAACATTATGCCGTATGTTCAGTTATAACGCCAATAGTTAACTATTGTAAATTGCTATTGATCGGTCGCAAGTAATCGCTGGTCGCTAGTCGCCCGCACGCTGCACTGTTTTTAGTAGCAGAAAGTCGCCGCGAATCGGTGCGGCCGAAGTCGCGCGAAGTCGCCGGCACGCTGCACGAGCCCTAAGGAAAGCAGTGGGGACATCAAAATCGATGTTGTAGTTAGATGCACCTGTATGATGAGGCCGACGCGCAGACGCAGCATCTCCAGGAACAGCTGCGGCTCGGTCCGAATGAACATAGCGAGGTACACTGGGTGCCCTTTGTTTCGCTTAAAATTTTTGTCTCTAATTTCACTTCGCTGAACCTTATTGGCCTAAACTTGTTATGCACAATTATTGTCTCGCCTAATTGATGTTTTTGCACAATAATAATTTAGCCTAATAATTATTAGATGCAATTTTTGAGTCTCTATTATTAGATGTTCTAAAATCGTTTGGCTTTTAAATTTTTACACGTAACGATATCCTCGTATAAATTTGTTTGAGACAATTATTACTTACTATTATAATCACTTCTTATAATTATAACTAATTGAATCATTATATTAGTAAATTTAATTATTACTATTAGTACTTTCTTACCGGCATGGGTACTGTGACATGACTATCACAGCAGTGCCGGAGATAAGGACAGTCCAGTCTGTCGTCAATCATTTTCAGAATGATGTTAGTAATGCACTACTAATAATAATTCCAAAAATTCTTCATAAGTGACAGATCCGACTTAGAGCACCCCGACTCCACGTGGCTCAAGTTTGCCCTATACTAGAGTGTTATTCCTTCGCGCGGAACCAGAAGCTCGCGAAGGAGGTCCTGAGAAAATGAGGGCACGAGGCCGAAGCGCAGCGAGGGGAGGTGGCGAGCGAAGCGAGCCGGCGACCTCTCGAGCGTAGCGAGGTCGAGTGCACGAAAGAATCGAAGGGCCGACGGAGCGAGTCTTCTGGTGGAGCCACCCAGAAATACTTGCATGCTGCATGCGTGCTTGCTTGCTGCATGCCTGCTGCATGCTTGCTTGCATGCTGCATGCTTGCTTGCGTGCTGCTTGCTTGCTTGCATGCTGCTTGCTTGCTTGCATGCTGCTTGCTTGCTTGCATGCTGCACGTTTTAGTTCACATGCCTAATATAACTTTCTTTTACTTCTCGACATTTTTCAAACACAAATCCATCAATGTTTAATTTAAGTCCCCCCTATTAGATTTAAATACTTTGTAATAATTATCAGAAATTATTATAACAGAAATAATTAGGTGTTACACTTTTGTGCTTAATTACTTTGTACGAAATATTAATTAGTATTTGTGAATATTAGAAATAATCAATTATTAGGCCTAATGACCTATTTGGGAAGTAAACATACGGCGATAAAAACTTAGGGCAATCAAAAATAGGCTAAACTAAATTAGAATTCATAAAAATGTACGAAAAAATGTTGTACTAAAAGTTTGTGCACCAAACTACATTAGGAGTACAAAACATTAGGGGAAACAATAGAGACCCAGGTACACTAGCAACTCTTGTGTCAACATCGCTGTGCTCTCGGTAACTCCACCTATTAATGCCTATCCTCCTTCATCCATGAGGAAGGCCAGTGCTCAATGGGGACATTATAATAGTAGATGTTGTATGCACCTGTATGATGAGGCCGACGCGCAGACGCAGCATCTCCAGGAACAGTTGCGGTTCGGTCCGGATGAACATAGCGAGGTACACCAGCAACTCTTGTGTCAACATCGCTGTGCTTTCGTCGTCGCCGTAAGCCTGAGGGGTTTACCGGAAATTTGTTGGTTAACTTAATATTATAGGCATAGAGATAGAGAATATTTATATATACTAAAGGCCTGACATCGGGAGCAGTGTTGCTAAATGCAATTTTTTAAAATCTAAAGGCTTTCGTAAGGCTTTGCTTGGGAATCAATTAAAGTCCGTAGATTGCCTTTACATAAATCCGTAGATTTACCTACAGATTTAGGTAGAGGAGGAGAGAGGTTAAAAATTGAATCTGGCAATACTACTCCAGATTTAGGGCCCTAAATCGGGCAGTGCGTAGAGGCCTTAATATATAAACAAGTTTGTTCGAAGAATTAATCTCTGGTCGGATTTGTTTGATTTATCTCGAAATTCACGCGAAGCCGCGAGTCAGGAAATAAAGATTGAAGCCGTGGTGAGTCACTAGGCACCCGACTGGCGTTACAATATAATAAAAAAGTAAATATTCAAGGGAATCATACTGACTATCCCCACCCACGGTGCGTAATAATGCAAGTTGCCAGACATGGATTTTAAAAATAAAGTAAAACTGGTTCGTACTAATGATGTAATAGGGCGTGGAAATAAAGATGGAAAAAGATGACAAATTGAGAGAGTGTAAGTCTATACTTTGAGTGTGAACTTATTTTATAAAAAAAATATATATATATTTACCGATTGGGAAACATTACCTTTTTGTGTTCATGATCAGAGTTTTCGCGACGAAATGTCTGCATGTAAGGAATTAAAATGTAAATAGTTAGGTAAGGAAATGCTAAATCTTTTAAGGGTCTTTCAGTGCGCTTTTTATAGAGGGTGCGATAGCTTTGTTCAATAAATGAGCGCTCTCCGCCGCATCACGCTGAACTACTGAATTTAGGTGCGGTTTTCACAGTTGTATGAAGGTCTCTTGGGAAATACTTTGATTGCTGATGTGATTCTTTCACTGATAATTGTATTATTTTTATTATTTGAGATTTTTCATATGGGAATTAAAGAAAAATGTTGTCCGGCCCCCTATTTGACAACAATAACCACAACTGTTTATTAGACAATATACACACAGTTGTCCAACGGCTTTGATATTGACGAAAAAGCCGCTTGCGTATCATGACACTACAGTGTCAGGGCAATCTATCACGTATGTAGCTTCCGATTGTTCATACAAATAGAGATTTAATTTGTGTAACCACGGCAGCACCGCTCGCCTCTCACACCCTCTCGATTGCCTCGTGTGGAAGTGTTCATTAAATGACTATGTATTGTATATGAACTATGTACGTAGACTGTGACAAAACTGACCAAATGTAAGTCTGACACTGCAGTCATAGAGCTGTCACGTATGTATGTAGCTCCCAACTGTTCATACAAATTTCAAAATGTAATTATATGAACGAAACACGGGAGCTCGCACCCGCCCCTCACTTCTCACACTCCTCTCGATTGCCCCGCGCAGAGGTGTTCGATGAATAACTGTATGAACCATGTACGTCCGCTGACAATACTGACCAAATGTAAACCTGACACTGTGACGTATGTAGCTCCTGAATGTTTATGGTAATTTCAAAATGTAATTTGAATGACCACAGGACCTCGCCACTCACCTCTCACTTATACTCCTCTCGATTGTCCCGTGTAGTCGTTTGTCGAATGACTGTATGAACCATGTACGTCGGCTGATAATCTGACCAAATGAAAACCTAACACTATCACGTATGTAGCTCCTATATTTTGAAATTACCATGAACAGTCGTTCATGGTAATTTCAAAATGTGATTTGAATGACCACATGAGCTCGCCACTCACCTCTCACTCACACTCCTCTAGACTGCCCCGCGTAGACGTGTTCGTTGAATGACTGTATAAACCATGTACGGTATATAAGTAGACTGTGACAATACTGACCAAATGTATGAGCTGCCGCAGCTCGTTCTCGGGCAGTGGCGCGGTGATGGTGTGCTCGTTGTTGGGCGGCATGCCCACCGTGATCTGCTTCTGGCGCACCAGCAGGTCCGTCACCGCCTTCGCCAGGTCTCCACGCGCTAATAACAAACTGACAATACTGACCAAATGTATGAGCTGCCGCAGCTCGTTCTCGGGCAGTGGCGCGGTGATGGTGTGCTCGTTGTTGGGCGGCATGCCCACCGTGATCTGCTTCTGGCGCACCAGCAGGTCCGTCACCGCCTTCGCCAGGTCTCCACGCGCTAATAACAAACTGACAATACTGACCAAATGTATGAGCTGCCGCAGCTCGTTCTCGGGCAGTGGCGCGGTGATGGTGTGCTCGTTGTTGGGCGGCATGCCCACCGTGATCTGCTTCTGGCGCACCAGCAGGTCCGTCACCGCCTTCGCCAGGTCTCCACGCGCTAATAACAAACTGACAATACTGACCAAATGTATGAGCTGCCGCAGCTCGTTCTCGGGCAGTGGCGCGGTGATGGTGTGCTCGTTGTTGGGCGGCATGCCCACCGTGATCTGCTTCTGGCGCACCAGCAGGTCCGTCACCGCCTTCGCCAGGTCTCCACGCGCTAATAACAAACTGACAATACTGACCAAATGTATGAGCTGCCGCAGCTCGTTCTCGGGCAGTGGCGCGGTGATGGTGTGCTCGTTGTTGGGCGGCATGCCCACCGTGATCTGCTTCTGGCGCACCAGCAGGTCCGTCACCGCCTTCGCCAGGTCTCCACGCGCTAATAACAAACTGACAATACTGACCAAATGTATGAGCTGCCGCAGCTCGTTCTCGGGCAGTGGCGCGGTGATGGTGTGCTCGTTGTTGGGCGGCATGCCCACCGTGATCTGCTTCTGGCGCACCAGCAGGTCCGTCACCGCCTTCGCCAGGTCTCCACGCGCTAATAACAAACTGACAATACTGACCAAATGTATGAGCTGCCGCAGCTCGTTCTCGGGCAGTGGCGCGGTGATGGTGTGCTCGTTGTTGGGCGGCATGCCCACCGTGATCTGCTTCTGGCGCACCAGCAGGTCCGTCACCGCCTTCGCCAGGTCTCCACGCGCTAATAACAAACTGACAATACTGACCAAATGTATGAGCTGCCGCAGCTCGTTCTCGGGCAGTGGCGCGGTGATGGTGTGCTCGTTGTTGGGCGGCATGCCCACCGTGATCTGCTTCTGGCGCACCAGCAGGTCCGTCACCGCCTTCGCCAGGTCTCCACGCGCTAATAACAAACTGACAATACTGACCAAATGTATGAGCTGCCGCAGCTCGTTCTCGGGCAGTGGCGCGGTGATGGTGTGCTCGTTGTTGGGCGGCATGCCCACCGTGATCTGCTTCTGGCGCACCAGCAGGTCCGTCACCGCCTTCGCCAGGTCTCCACGCGCTAATAACAAACTGACAATACTGACCAAATGTATGAGCTGCCGCAGCTCGTTCTCGGGCAGTGGCGCGGTGATGGTGTGCTCGTTGTTGGGCGGCATGCCCACCGTGATCTGCTTCTGGCGCACCAGCAGGTCCGTCACCGCCTTCGCCAGGTCTCCACGCGCTAATAACAAACTGACAATACTGACCAAATGTATGAGCTGCCGCAGCTCGTTCTCGGGCAGTGGCGCGGTGATGGTGTGCTCGTTGTTGGGCGGCATGCCCACCGTGATCTGCTTCTGGCGCACCAGCAGGTCCGTCACCGCCTTCGCCAGGTCTCCACGCGCTAATAACAAACTGACAATACTGACCAAATGTATGAGCTGCCGCAGCTCGTTCTCGGGCAGTGGCGCGGTGATGGTGTGCTCGTTGTTGGGCGGCATGCCCACCGTGATCTGCTTCTGGCGCACCAGCAGGTCCGTCACCGCCTTCGCCAGGTCTCCACGCGCTAATAACAAACTGACAATACTGACCAAATGTATGAGCTGCCGCAGCTCGTTCTCGGGCAGTGGCGCGGTGATGGTGTGCTCGTTGTTGGGCGGCATGCCCACCGTGATCTGCTTCTGGCGCACCAGCAGGTCCGTCACCGCCTTCGCCAGGTCTCCACGCGCTAATAACAAACTGACAATACTGACCAAATGTATGAGCTGCCGCAGCTCGTTCTCGGGCAGTGGCGCGGTGATGGTGTGCTCGTTGTTGGGCGGCATGCCCACCGTGATCTGCTTCTGGCGCACCAGCAGGTCCGTCACCGCCTTCGCCAGGTCTCCACGCGCTAATAACAAACTGACAATACTGACCAAATGTATGAGCTGCCGCAGCTCGTTCTCGGGCAGTGGCGCGGTGATGGTGTGCTCGTTGTTGGGCGGCATGCCCACCGTGATCTGCTTCTGGCGCACCAGCAGGTCCGTCACCGCCTTCGCCAGGTCTCCACGCGCTAATAACAAACTGACAATACTGACCAAATGTATGAGCTGCCGCAGCTCGTTCTCGGGCAGTGGCGCGGTGATGGTGTGCTCGTTGTTGGGCGGCATGCCCACCGTGATCTGCTTCTGGCGCACCAGCAGGTCCGTCACCGCCTTCGCCAGGTCTCCACGCGCTAATAACAAACTGACAATACTGACCAAATGTATGAGCTGCCGCAGCTCGTTCTCGGGCAGTGGCGCGGTGATGGTGTGCTCGTTGTTGGGCGGCATGCCCACCGTGATCTGCTTCTGGCGCACCAGCAGGTCCGTCACCGCCTTCGCCAGGTCTCCACGCGCTAATAACAAACTGACAATACTGACCAAATGTATGAGCTGCCGCAGCTCGTTCTCGGGCAGTGGCGCGGTGATGGTGTGCTCGTTGTTGGGCGGCATGCCCACCGTGATCTGCTTCTGGCGCACCAGCAGGTCCGTCACCGCCTTCGCCAGGTCTCCACGCGCTAATAACAAACTGACAATACTGACCAAATGTATGAGCTGCCGCAGCTCGTTCTCGGGCAGTGGCGCGGTGATGGTGTGCTCGTTGTTGGGCGGCATGCCCACCGTGATCTGCTTCTGGCGCACCAGCAGGTCCGTCACCGCCTTCGCTAGGTCTTCCACGCGCTAATAAAAAAAATACATCAGAAATTATCTGAAAATATTCCACATGCATAAAAAAATATTTGAGAGGGACAGATATCTGGGGGCCGATTCTACTACTTACAAACGTAAATGTCGTGTCTCAAGATCCAAAGAAATTGAAATAAGGTGACAAGATCTCTGTAAGGCTTCTATGTTTTATTACGATTTCTTTGGCCTTTGAGACACAACTGAGGCACGATATCTACGTTTGTAATTTGTAGAATCAAGGGCCTGGTGTGAATGAATAAAGTCATGGATATTTTTTTATTTTTCTGTGTTTTTGTGCGATTCGAAAATTTTGTACAGTATGGACAGGACACTCCTTGTCTGACAAATACCGGGAATAGAACATAAGGGTACTTTTTATCCCGAAATACTCACGGGAGCAAAGACCTGAGGCGCTAAATGCGAAAGTGAGTTTGCTTTTATGTTTGATTGTTTGTCACTTCTTCACGCTTTATCTACTGAAGCAATCTTCCTGAAACTTCGCATACACATAGAACTACTGAGAAGGACGGATAAGCACTGTTCCCGTGGGAAATACACGCGGGCGAAGCCGCAGGCAAAAGTATAATTACCTTGCCGAGCATTCCGGCGGTGTGTCGCACCAGGCCCCACAGCTTCTGAGTGCACGCTTTCTCATACAACGCCTTCAGAAGGTCTTTTACGGTCACTATTTTACCGTTTTCCAGCATGCCTGAAACAAGCACAATCATCTTTATTCTTATACATATCATAATCCTATCCTAATCCTAACTAATATTATAAATTCGAAGTGAATTTGTTTGTTTGTTTATTTATTTATTTGTTTGTTACCTCATCACGCTTTATCTACTGTACCAATCTTGCTGAAATTTCGCATAGACATAGAAGTACTGAGAAGAACATAGAGTACCTTTCATTCCGGGAAAAAGCACTGTTACCGTAGGAAATTCACGCGGGCGAAGCCGCGGGCAAAAGCTAGCCCACGGCCGGGCGGAGAATTTTAGCTAGCTAAAATTCCCCGCCGTATCTATGCTCAGACAGGGATTATTTTGAGTATAGAAAAAATTACATACCAAGGAGGTTCCAGGGGGTCATGACCCCCATGACCTCCCCCTAAATCCGGCCCTGGTCAGGGGATAAAGGCCACTGACCTGTATTGAATTCAAGGCCGTGTGTGTCGACCAGGTACTGCAAGATGTCTCCTTGCTCGTCCAAGCTCTCGGTCTCCCGCAGCGTCGCTAGGAGGTCGTCTGTTTCCGTTTCCGCGTAGAAATTCTGAGTCTCCGATGTGACGCGGTTGCGCAGTATCGACTGGATGTTCTTGTTCACCGAAGCTGTGTATAATGTTGCAGAAGTATGTGAAATAAAAAAAAAATCTAAGTATTTTAACATTGATTACAATGAGTTTTTAGTAAATTGAGTAGATAATTAAAACTTATAGTTATTATAAACGGGTTACTCATATACTGTTAGGTAGAGGATTACCGACTACAGTTTTGAACTCATCAGGAGTCTATTTAACTACCTCAACCTAAACTCCATTTATTTTTACTTGTCCACAATGTTCACAGTACTTTTTTTTAATTTTGTTGAAAATAAATCAAATATTAGTTCAAATCTAAAGATTCTAAAGTAAAACATTTATTAAACACGAAATTAATTTCCTAAAAAGTCTATTTTAATTTATATTGTTGTAAAATCAAAAAAGACATAGTAAGATTGTTTACATGATAGGACAATTAGGAAAAAAAACAGACTTTACCTATGTTTTGTTTTCTACAATAATTTCAAATTGAGCAAAAACTAATAGCTTACCTTCTTCTTTTCGGTGGTGATGGTGAAGTTTCTTTCGTCACTTCTATAGTTGGAGTGGTAACACCCAAGCTTGTTGTAGAGGTGCCCCTAAAATTGACAATTTAATATTTAGCTATATGATGATAATGAGAGAATCGAATCAAGAAGGCATCTCCACCTTTTAAACATGAAGACATGGTCTGAACATTTAATTAATAACCAGAAAAGAGAAACCCTATAGTAACATCTCACATCTAAAAATACCTCTCACATCAAAATCTGTTAAGCCGTTCAAGACTTATAAGTGGAATAAAGAAACTTACATATGTATATACATAAACGCTGAAAACATAATACTCCTTTTTTGGACAGTCGTGTAAAAAAATAATAAGCGCAAGAGGCGCAACAGTCATACTTGGTGAAGGCCTTCTTCCTCGCGTCCTCAGGGGACGGGCTGCGGCCGGCGAGTGCGGGGATGGTGTCCACGTCGAGCCAGGACGGCTTTGCGCTCCAGCGGGGGCCCGCGTACTCCCCTCCATTCCCAGGGTTTCGGCTGAAATAAATGATGAACTCTATGTAGAATTGATCAATTTAAAGCGATTCGAAAGTGCAAAAAATTAATTAGGGTTTGAACGTCCATTTCCCCCGAAAGACCACATCTTGTCTTCAGTGTCTTCTTGATGGCGCACGGACATGCGCCGGCGCAGCACGCTCAGCTTGTTGCTGAACGATGGTAACACTCACAGTCCACGTTGATGGAGCGTGTCTTCTTGATGGCGCCGCGCACGGGACATGCGCCGGCGCAGCGCGCGCGCGCGGCTGCCCGCCGGCCGCGACAGCACGCTCAGCTTGTTGCTGAACGATGGTAACACTCACAGTCCACGTTGATGGAGCGTGTCTTCTTGATGGCGCCGCGCACGGACATGCGCCGGCGCAGCGCGCGCGCGCGGCCGCCCGCCGGCCGCGACAGCACGCTCAGCTTGTTGCTGAACGATGGTAACACTCACAGTCCACGTTGATGGAGCGTGTCTTCTTGATGGCGCCGCGCACGGACATGCGCCGGCGCAGCGCGCGCGCGCGCGGCCGCCCGCCGGCCGCGACAGCACGCTCAGCTTGTTGCTGAACGATGGTAACACTCACAGTCCACGTTGATGGAGCGTGTCTTCTTGATGGCGCCGCGCACGGACATGCGCCGGCGCAGCGCGCGCGCGGCCGCCCGCCGGCCGCGACAGCACGCTCAGCTTGTTGCTGAACGATGGTAACACTCACAGTCCACGTTGATGGAGCGTGTCTTCTTGATGGCGCCGCGCACGGACATGCGCCGGCGCAGCGCGCGCGCGGCCGCCCGCCGGCCGCGACAGCACGCTCAGCTTGTTGCTGAACGATGGTAACACTCACAGTCCACGTTGATGGAGCGTGTCTTCTTGATGGCGCCGCGCACGGACATGCGCCGGCGCAGCGCGCGCGCGGCCGCCCGCCGGCCGCGACAGCACGCTCAGCTTGTTGCTGAACGATGGTAACACTCACAGTCCACGTTGATGGAGCGTGTCTTCTTGATGGCGCCGCGCACGGACATGCGCCGGCGCAGCGCGCGCGCGCGGCCGCCCGCCGGCCGCGACAGCACGCTCAGCTTGTTGCTGAACGATGGTAACACTCACAGTCCACGTTGATGGAGCGTGTTCTTCTGATGGCGCCGCGCACGGACATGCCGCGACAGCACGCTCAGCTTGTTGCTGAACGATGGTAACACCACAGTCCACGTTGATGGAGCGTGTCTTCTTGATGGCGCCGCGCACGGACATGCGCCGGCGCAGCGCGCGCGCGCGGCCGCCCGCCGGCCGCGACAGCACGCTCAGCTTGTTGCTGAACGATGGTAACACTCACAGTCCACGTTGATGGAGCGTGTCTTCTTGATGGCGCCGCGCACGGACATGCGCCGGCGCAGCGCGCGCGCGCGCGCGGCCGCCCGCCGGCCGCGACAGCACGCTCAGCTTGTTGCTGAACGACTTCAGCAGGTGCTCCTCCAGGTAGCTCTGCACTTGGGGGTTCAGCTCTGCAAGTATTTATACTCCATTATAGTTTCGCGAAACTAAAAATATTACAATTTGCCATAGATTTATTGACCGAGCGAAAGAAGCGAACGGGGTGTACGAGCAATGCACCGTACATTTATGTTAAGTCAGCAATGCACCTATTCACCTCATTCTAATGAAATTATAGCCAGTTCGCATTCGGTCATCAAGAGCACCGCGCGTCCTCATACGTTTCATCGCCCATCATAGTTTAGCAGTTTTTTATCAATATAGTTATTTTATCAGTTTATCTAGTGACTTTAATTCAATCAGAACTTGCGGAATCAACCCGTACATTGGTCCTTCTGAGCATCAGGCGGGACCTTGGCGCGTTTTTTTTTTTTTAGTTAAAAAAGTGTCACGTGTTTCGTCTGTGTAATCACGTTGTGGAAAATTACCAGTCCACGTCATCAGGATTTTTGTGTGTGAAAACAAGTTCATACAACCAGGAGCAGCGTACTTGTGTTATCAGGACACGCAAGTACCCCTAGCAGTTTGTCTTGTGCTATCAGGACACACAGGACATTACCAGAGCATCTTTCCTTGTGCTATCAGGGAGCACGGGAATCTTCAGTTAGCAGAGCAAGCATTAAGATCTTTCCTTTTATTTAATTTTATCAATTTTTACTATTTCATTTATCAGGATGTCTGAATTAATTATAACTCAGGGTGTTATTTACGATAGTATGGTTAAGTTATATACAAATTTTCGAAAAGATGGAAAAGACAGGAAAACGGTAGACTATTACAAGAGACGCTTAGAAACTTTAGAAAAGTATTGGGAGGAATTTGACCATAATCACGACAGAATTTCAACAGAAGAAAGCAGGAGTAATCCTTATTTTACTGAGGATCGCTACATCATTACAAAAAATTATTACAAGTCGCTCAAGAGTGCTATAGAGCAAGAGTATAAGGATTTAGTATCAGCACTCAGGCAACCTGGCGGCCGAGGAAATACCCCCAGCGCCGTCAGGATCCGTAGAAAAACCAGCTCCAGCAGTACGTCACTTAGCAAGCGGTGACCCAGCAGAACCAAGCCCCCAGCGAGAAATCAAGGAGCTCTCCGATCGAGGATCTAACAGCAAGCTCGACGAGATGCTAAGAAAACAATCAGCAAATTTTAAGGCTTTTATGAGAACAGTCAAGAACATCAATTTAGATAAAATTCAAGAGAAGTGGGAATTCGAGGATACTTTGAAGAACTTACAATCCAGGTGGTCGGCTATCGATTCGCTTCATTGGGAAATCGATAGTGAATTCTCTCTCTCTCTCTCTCTCTCTCAGCCGAAAGACGTCCACTGCTGGACAAAGGCCTCCCCCAAGGATTTCCATAACGACCGGTCCTGCGCTGCCCGCATCCATGCGGCATCCCGCGACCTTCACCAGGTCGTCGGTCCACCGAGTGGGAGGCCTGCCAACACTACGTTTTTCCGGTTCGTGGTCGCCACTCGAGAACTTTTTCTGCCCCAACGGCTATCTGTTCTACGAGCTATGTGCCCCGCCCACTGCCACTTAAGTTTCGCGATTCTGCGGGCTATGTCGGTTACTTTAGTTCTCCTACGGATCTCCTCATTTCTGATTCGATCACGCAGAGAAACTCCGAGCATAGCGCGCTCCATCGCCCTTTGGGTGACCTTGAGCCTTCTTATGAGGCCCATAGTAAGCGACCACGTCTCTGTTCCGTATGTCATTACTGGCAACACACACTGGTCAAAGACCTTAGTCTTGAGACACTGCGGTATTTTGGACGAGAAGATATCGCGAAGCTTCCCGAACGCTGCCCAGCCGAGTTGGATTCGACGGTTGACCTCTTTCTCGAAGTTGGACTTACCTAACTGAACTGTTTGTCCCAAGTATAGATAATTGTCAACAACTTCGAGTGTAGAGTCTCCAACCTTCAGAGGAGTGGGTGCGACACGGATATTAAACATAATTTTCGTCTTGTCCATGTTCATTTTTAGACCCACTTGTTGAGAGGCTCTACAGAGGCCATCGAGCATTGTGCCTAGGTCTTCCAAGGTCTCAGCCATGACTACGATATCGTCAGCGAATCGAAGGTGAGTGAGGTACTCGCCGTTGATATTGATGCCGAGTCCGCTCCAGTCCAGAAGCTTGAAAACATCTTCCAGGGCGGCGGTGAACAGTTTCGGAGATATCACGTCTCCCTGTCTCACCCCTCGCTGCAACTGGATAGGTTTGGAGCCTTGATCCTGGAGACGGACCGACATGGTGGCGTTTTCGTACAAACACTTCAGCGCTTCGATATATCGATAGTCAATTTGGCACCGTTGGAGAGACTGTAGCACAGCCCAGGTCTCGATCGAATCGAAGGCTTTCTCGTAGTCCACAAACGCCAAGCATAATGGCTGATTATACTCCTCAGTCTTCTGTATAATCTGCCGCAGCGTATGTATGTGGTCTACGGTACTAAAGCCTTTTCGGAAACCGGCTTGTTCGGGAGGCTGGAAGTCGTCAAACCTGCGAGCGAGACGATTCGTAATGACTCTCGAAAACAGTTTGTAGACATGGCTCAGAAGTGAGATAGGCCTATAATTCTTCAATAGGGTTTTGTCACCTTTTTTGAAGAAAAGTACCACCACACTTCTGTGCCATGCCGTAGGCGTTTGTCCCTCGAGTATGACGGAATCAAATAGCTTCTGAAGAGCTCTTAATACCGGCGTTCCACCTGCTTTCAGAAGCTCAGCCGTGATTCCATCATCACCCGGTGCCTTATTGTTTTTTAACTGTTTGGAGAGCCATTCTAATCTCATAAAGGCTGACGTCCGGGATATCTTCGGTGTAGTGTCGGGTCAATCTGGCTCTTGGATCTTTGGCCAGATTACTGACAGGTGTGCGTACGCTGGTGTATAATTGTCCGTAGAACTTCTCAACCTCTTCCAACAGCTCTGGCTTCGACGAAATGATTCTGCCATCCTCAGTCTCTTCAGCTTGGTCAGTTGGCTTTGACCAACAGACAGATCCCTTGCAAACACTTTTTGAGCCCTTATTTCGCTTGATCGCCTCTTCAATACGGTCAGTATTGAATTGGCGTAAATCACGAAGTTAAGGACTTGGAGATCTGTCTGTTTAGACGTCGATACTGAGCAGCATCGTCAGAGGACTGCAGAACCAAGTTTCGTCTTTCTTCCATGAGTTTGTTGGTGAGGTCCGAGATCTTTTTGGTTCCTTTTGAACGGCGGGTTTTGAAAGCCTTAGACCCAGCTGTTTGGACAATTTGCACAAACCTGTCATTATAATCGTCCAGATTTTCGCAGTCTCCCAGGCATTCGAAGCGATTCTGCCAATTCGAGCTGAAAGCTCTCGGGGTTTTGGAGCTGGATAGGCGCTGGTCGGAGCGTAGACTTCATCAGTCGACACCTTTCGAGTTTTATTCTAAGATTCAATGTGCCTCTTACCAATCGGTGATCGCTTCCTGTTTTACGGCATTGATCACAGAGACATCATTAAATATGTGCCTCTTCGTCGACAAGATGAAGTCAATCTCATTTTTTGTAACGCCATTAGGATGCAACCATGTCCACTTTCGCTGTTTTGGCTTTTTGAAGAAGGAGTTCATCATAAAGAGGCCCTCCTTCTCCATAAAGCCGGCCAGCAGATGACCACGTGCATTCCTCCCTTCCATATCCAAAATTCCCCACCCTCAGCTCATCATCGCTTCGTTTGCCCAGTTTCGCGTTAAAGTCCCCCATCACAACGGTATAGTGGGCCTGGGAGCTATGTATGGCTCTAGAAATATCCTCATACATAGTCTCTACCTCGTCGTCGGAGCGATATGAGGGCGGTGCGTATACTTGTATTACCTTCAACGAATACCGTTTGGTAATTCTGAGTACAAGGTACGCTACCCTCGCCGAAACACTCTCGACCTGGACCACGTTGTTGACGAGGGACCTGTGGACGATAAACCCGACACCACCCTGGGATAGTGAATTAAACGAAGACAATCCATTGTATGAAACATCATTCACAAGACATGAAGAAACATTCAATCAGTTAAAAAGAGACATAAATAACAAGTTGTGGTCAGTAGCGCACAGGGAACAGTCCACCCCTAAGCTCGACATCCCCGAATTTAGAGGTCATTACAATCAGTGGACTTCTTTCAAGGATCTCTTCACGGAAGCGATTCACAACAACCCGTCCATCCCCAATGCGCGTAAAATGCAATACCTAAAGGGTAAAGTCAAGGGTGAAGCCGAGAGGCTGATCCAACATCTCCAAATTAGTTCCGACAATTATTCCGTTTGTTGGAATATATTAAACCATCGCTACAATAACCTAAATCGCATTTTCAACTCGCATATAAATATTTTAATGAGTATTCCCGTTGCTCAACAGCAGTCATTACATCATATCAAGCGAATTCATGACACGTCACTAGAATGTTTAAATGCCATCAAGAATTTAGGGGTCGATATCAAGACATGGGATCGCTTTACTCGTCTATATATTAACACAGAAGCTGGATAGCGAAACATACAACGACTACATGGAGTTTGTACCCTAATCCCCGAGAATTACCCGTATTAAAAGATTTTTTGGAATTTTTAGAAGCCAAATTCACTACTCTAGAAACATCAAGGAAGAAACAAGAGAACACTCAGCATAAATATAATCAAACAAATTTCCATCAAGCAAATCAATCGTCTCGGTATCAAAATAATCAACAAAAGTCGAATCTATCTAAAAATACTTTCTCTATACAGTCTAACAATTCTAGTAAAAATAAATAAAATCAATTTCAACAGCAAATATAATTGCCCAGTTTGCAACAACGATCATGGTATATACTTTTGTCCGAAATTCCTAGCAATGCCTCCTTATTTGAGAAGAAAAACAGCATCAAAACTAAATCTTTGTTCGAATTGTCTCTATAACCATCATGGAAAAACATGCATTTCGAGTAATAGATGCAAGGATTGCAATAAAGAACACAATACTTTATTACACGAGGCATTCACGTCACGTAATACAACACCGGACATACGACCTACTTCCAAGCGCGATCACGAGCATGCCTAATGTCCAAAGTAACACACATATCACCCTCGAAAACGACCCTTCCGAAATACTATTAGCTACTGCAGTCATCTCTAGTACAGGCTGCAGACGGCACATTCATCAAGATGAGAGCACTCTTAGATCAGGGCTCACAGATGTCTCTCATCTCACATCATGCTTCCCAACTCCTCGGGCTACCACGTCAAAGATGTAAAGGGTTCGTAGTAGGTATCGGGGGAAACGAAGCCAGCTGCAACGGTTTCATATCGATCAATTGTAAATCAAATGTCAACGATTTTTCATTCCGAACTGATGTTCTCGTGATGAAAAACCTTATCAAGCATTTACCAGGCAACACTTTCCCAAAACCGAGTTGGTCATATTTACAAAACGTTAAGTTAGCAGATCCAGAATTTTACGTAAGCAGGCCGGTTGACATTCTATTAGGTGCGGATATTTATTCAATAATACTCATGGATGGTATCATAAGATCAAGTTCAACATTACCCACCGCTCAACAAACCCAGTTAGGCTGGATTTTAAGCGGACAAACAAAAATTTTCCAATGTAACGTCGTTATAAACAATTTAGAAGGAATCAGACAATTTTGGGAAATAGAAGACATCTCTGAACAATCAAGTTTATCATCTGAAGATCAAGCGTGCATGGATTTTTACCAGTCTACTACCACAAGACGGCTAGATGGGAAATATGAAGTTCGATTACCATTAAAACCAGATTATCAGGAAAAGTTAGGGGATTCAAAAAACAAAGCAATTGCTCAATTTTATCAACTAGAAAGAAAATTTAACAAGGATAAAAATTATGCATTGAATTATAAGAATTTTATGAACGAACATTTGTCGCTAGGCCATATGACACCGGCGGCGCCGAGCGTCGGTAACACGAGCATCGAATGTTATTTACCTCACTTTGGTGTTACACGTGATTCCTCGTCTACCACCCCCCTCCGCGTAATCGTAAACGCTTCGTCGAAAACATCGAGTGGTTATAGTCTAAATGAGGTCATGTGTAGGGGTCCAAATTTGCAGCAAGACCTTCAAAATCTTATCATCAAATGGCGAACTTTTAAATTTGCGTTCACTGCTGACATAGAGAAAATGTTTCGAAACGTTTGGCTACATTCAGATGATCAAAATTTACAAAAGTTAGTATGGAGAGAAAAAGAATCAGATGTTTTGAAGGAGTATAAATTAACGACAGTCATTTACGGCACAAAGGCGGCACCGTTTCTTGCCATGATGACGCTTCGACGTTTAGCTCAAGACGAAAAAATAAACTATCAGGGAAGTTTAGCCCCCGAAATTTTAGAAACTTCATTTTACATGGATGATTTATTGTATGGAGCACACTCAAAAGAATCAGGATTAAGATTAAAACAAGATTTAATTAATCTTCTAAAAGCAGGCGGTTTCAATTTGAGAAAGTGGAAGTCGAATTTATCTGAATTATTAGATGACGATGAAAAACAAGAGAATTTCGATTTTAGACATATGGGAGTCAACAAAAACACTCGGTCTTCGCTGGAATCCGAGTGAAGACAAATTTACATTCCAATCAGATATCATGTTTACATCATCTACCTCAACAAAACGTACCAAGCGCGCGCTTCTTTCAGATATTTCAAAGTTATATGATCCGATGGGGCATTTAACCCCCCTAACAACAAAATTAAAAATTATTTTTCAAGATATATGGAAACAAGACATCCAATGGGATAGCCAGGTACCAGATAAAATTTGGGATGAGTGGTGTAAAATTAAACAAGATCTCAAAAATATTGATAATTACAAAATACCAAGATGGTTACAAACAGATGAAAAATGTGAAGTAGAGCTGCATGGATTTTGCGACGCAAGCACTAAAGCTTACGCTTGCGTCGTATACTGCAAGGTAAACAAAAATGACGGGACTTCATCAGTAGTTTTGATAGCAGGAAAATCAAAATTAGTTCCCATCATTAAATCATTATCAATGCCTAGATTAGAGTTGAGTGGAGCCCTTCTCTTATCTAAATTAATGGCGAAAATCATGCAATGCCTGAGCAATTACAAGATCAAGATATTTGGTTGGGTCGACAGCATGGTCGTCCTAGCTTGGTTAAACGGAGACAGTAGTAGGTGGAAACCTTTTTGTGGCCAACCGCGTTCAAACAATAACATCAGTAATGCCATCTGATTGCTGGCGTTATGTCAAATCAAGTGACAACCCCGCGGACGGCACGCGAGCCGTGGCATGACGGCCTCGCAATTAAGCAATCATGACATTTGGTTTCAAGGTCCAAATTGGCTACCAGCATTTACAAATCAAGAAAAATTCAGAACGGCCTCAGTATACGACGAGCCTAGAAATCAAGAAAAATAATCAAGTAAACAATGCGCAAATATCATATGACAATGACTTTATCGAGAGCTTATTAAACAAGTACAGTTCATTAAATAAAGCAATACGAGTACTAGCATGGGTACGTAGGTTCATCAAGCGGGAAAATAAGCAAGGTTATCTTACAATACAGGAATTAAAGCAAGCTAATGAAATAATTATCAAGGAACAGCAGAAAAAGGAATTTTTAGAGGAAATAAGCAATTTAAAGCAAGGATTACAAGTCAGCAATAAAAGCAAGATTTTAAATTTGGCACCGACACTGGACTCAGCAGGTTTGTTACGTGTCGGGGGGAGATTGAAGCATGCAAACATAGATGAGGACATGAAGCATCCTATAATTTTATCAAGCAGCAGCAGATTAGCAGATCTTATCATTGATCAGTGTCACGAGCTTACTTACCATGGAGGAGCAAGACTTACCACATCATTTATCAGGAGAAAATATTGGTTGTTAGGTGGCAACAGGGCCACAAAGAAGCGATTACGTTTATGTGTTAAATGTAAAAAGGCGGAGCCCCTAAAGCAGTATCAAATGATGGGGGACTTACCTTCAGCAAGAACAGATCCTTCTCGTCCCTTCTCACGATGTGGAGTGGACTACACTGGACACATTTTCGTCAAGGCCAACAAGGGCCGAGGTATTAAGACTACCAAAGGATACGTCGCAGTCTTCGTCTGTATGGTGACCAAGGCCATACATTTAGAGATCGTATCTGACCTCACATCATCAGCCTTCCTAGCGGCTTTGCGTCGTATGGCTGCTAGGAGAGGAACTCCAGAACATATGTATTGCGATCAAGGCACTAATTTTATAGGCGCCAACAATATTTTACAGCAGGAATATAAAGATATACATAACACGTTCAACAATCAACTGATGTCTGAAATTTCTGAATTGGGTATCCAATTTCACTTCAATTGTCCGGCAAATCCTTCGGCAGGAGGCCTATGGGAGTCCTCAGTGAAAAGCCTCAAGTACCATTTGAAGCGTGTCGTCGGAGAACAGCGCCTTACGTTCGAGGAGTATAGCACGTTGCTCGCCCAACTCGAAGCGTGTCTGAATTCCCGACCGCTATGTCCACTTACAGAAGATCCCGACGATCTAAATTACCTTACTCCATCTCATTTCTTAGCAAGCGGCCCCACACTTACAATTATAGAAACAGAAAGAGATCTGCGAACAAGGTGGCATTTGACACAAAAAATATTTTCGAGTATTTGGGACCGCTGGCGTAATGAATATCTTACACAATTAGCAGCTAGAAGCAAATGGCGAAAAACCGCAAAGAAATCTGCAAATAAACGATATTGTTGTAATCAGGGATGACAATATACCGCCCGGCAAGTGGGCCATGGGAAGAGTCGTCGACCTACATCAAGGTAGCGACGGAGTTAGTCAGAGTCGTAACAGTCAAAACTAAAAAACGGGCTAATCAAGCGTCCCGTCGTAAAATTGTCTGTCTTGCCAGTCAAGCAATCGGATTCGGAAGATGACGTAAATCAAGATTTAACAAGTCAACACGACACGCCTCCCTCGTCTTCTCAAAAATCAGTTAACAAGAAGAAATACTGTTTTTCATCGGTAGCAGTATCTTTAGTTTTATTTTTAATTGCATTTATTTCGCCCTCACAAGCATCATTCAACATATCAAGTCTACAGAACAAAACTGGATTCTATTTCGATCACGTTACGGACATGAATATTATTAGAGACGACTGGCGACTGGTTGTCTACTATAACACAGAGCCTTATCAAGACGGTATTATAACGCTCAATAAATATATACAGTACCTGGATACATTGTTTACGAAGATAAAAGAACCATCACACTGCTCTGGAATTATATTACAACTTAAGCACGGGGCGAACGAACTACATCTTTACAAGGAAATTGACGACCTCATGAATAATCAAGAAACAAATATTCTCACCAGACAGCGTCGCGGGTTAGTCAATGGTGTAGGTTACATCGCAAATTCACTCTTCGGTGTCCTTGACGAGCGTTTTGCGGAAAAGTATGAAAAGGACATAGAAATCATCAAGGATAATGAAAAACACCTATCATTGTTGTGGAAAAACCAAACTTCGATCGTAGAAGCTGAATTCAATTCCTTGAAGAATTTTGAAGTCATCATGAATTTACACCACAAAACTGTCAACAAAAAGTTAAATGACTTTCAATATAAGCTAGCAGAAGTGCAATCAGATTTATTATATACCACGGATTTTATCACATCAGCAATAATCGCGAACAATATTTTATATTCTCTGAAAAATATTCAAGACTTATTATTTAATACGTTTACCAATATTAGTCATGGAAAGTTCAGCCTTCATTTGTTATCACCAGATCAGCTGAGACACGAGTTAAACATCATATCTGGACAATTACCCAAGGAATTATCAGTGCCGATCACCAGTAATGATTTATCTGAAATCTACAACTGCCTTCAAGTCCATACCAGAATGTCTGAAAAATATCTTATCATTGAAATTAAAATACCGCTAACTACGCACGATACTTACGAGGTAGCAAGAATCATCCCTCTTCCGCATCAAGTTAACAACAACAAGGTTATCACTATCGTGCCTATACAAGAATATGTAGCAATCAACTTACAGCGAGATACCTTCATTCCGTTATCTGAAAATGATATTAAGTCTTGCATCCAGCAGAAACCTCAACTACTTCTATGCCATCTCAAGAAACCTATTTTTGACATGAAACAAAGATCAAGACCTTTGCAAGAAAAAACCAGGAACAAAATCATGTGAAGTTAACCAAGATTCGTGTTTTAATGTTTGGTCGGAATTAAATACATTAAATAATTACTTTTACTTCTGTTGTAATGTGTGTCACCTGAAGCTATTATGCGAAGATCAAATTACTACCGCTCGGTTGACTCACGCCAGGATATTATCAGTCGGGCAAAACTGCGCTATCAAAACAGCTGATTTCGTTGTGTACACTCATAAACATGAAACTAGCAAACTCAGTGTGAATCCAGAAATTATTCTACCAGATTTATCTCCCATAAACAGCGTCCTTAACTTAACCATACCAGAAAAATATCTTTCGAATGACACCAGTATCGAGACAATAGAGAATCATAAACAACTTTTAGACATCCAAAATAAACTGAAACAAATCAAGGAAAGTGAACCAATATCTGAGCACATATCTCACCACGATGTACATCACTACGCTGCGATATATGTACTATTCGCGCTAATGCTCCTTATCACGATCTTTTACGTATCAAGACGTATATACAAACGCAGACAAGGACAGCAGGCAACCAGAGAGCAGAGTCGTGCAGCAGCTGAAGCCGGGACTTCGGAGGCTGGGGCCTCAGAGGCGGTCTACGCCGCGGTCGCGAGGCCGCGACCAGCCGCCCGCTCTAGCCACGACGTTTGTACTCGGTGTAGTGAAGTGAAGTGTAAACAAAATATCAATGTTGTAGATCAGTGCAGTGCGCGAGTGTTGAAACAAAGTCGTAGTCGTAGTACATCGCCTGTGCTCCGTTCGGTTTATACTATTCCAGATACTAGCTAAATTGTTAATCATGCTTCAGTTACTTACATTAGTTATTAGACGAAATTGTTTTTCATGATGTTAGTTTAAGCTCGTAGCTTACTTACTTTCTTCTGCCGCTCGGGAGCATGTACGAGCAATGCACCGTACATTTATGTTAAGTCAGCAATGCACCTATTCACCTCATTCTAATGAAATTATAGCCAGTTCGCATTCGGTCATCAAGAGCACCGCGCGTCCTCATACGTTTCATCGCCCATCATAGTTTAGCAGTTTTTATCAATATAGTTATTTTATCAGTTTATCTAGTGACTTTAATTCAATCAGAACTTACGGACTCAACCCGTACACGGGGTCTCCGTTTCAGCTTGGCAAAAAATGCTTTGGTCTATCTGTGTGTTCTGTCAACTTGTTGTCTTAGACATGTTTTTATAAGAATACTTGTGTCAGTTTCCTACTCTGACGTAATTTATTTATTTTCAAATGGGGTCAGCCCCATGTGTTAGGCTTTAATATAAACAAACTAGCTTTCGCCGCATGAATTTCCCGCGGGAACAGTGCTTTTCCCCGGGATGATAGGTACCCTATGTCCTTCGCCGGACTTCCAGCTAAGTGTATGCAAAATTTTAGGAAGATTGGTTCAGTATATAAAGCGTGAAGAGGTAACAAACAAACAAACCAACAAACAAACAAACTCACTTTCGCATTTATAATATTAGTTAGGATACCTAGAAAATACAAAAAATATATTTATACTCACTGTCGGGATAACCGTCCTCCTGACTGCCGAGGAAACTCAGGTTTGTTATGGCAGAAGTGTTCAAAAAGTCTCCCAAATTACCCAAAGTGACTCTGGTGCCGTTTATATAGCCCGACTTGAGTTTCTTCATGGTCGTTATCATTGCCATCGGAATTTTACCTTGGTCTGAAATTGTGTAAAAAAATTTAAAATCTAATATACTTAATGATCATAATTAAATGTAGCTTGGAAGCGAGGACGATGGATGATTCATTCCAGATTAGTAATGATATAATGAGAGTTATATTGAGTTGGGTCTCCCTGATTTCTAATCCAGTAATATAAAGACTGTGTCGTAGGTCTTCTGTACCAAATATCCGAAGGTTAAGTGAATATATTGCCAGATTTTCCCATAGTGGTAATTTAGGTAGCTAAGATATAACAATTGCACAACTCCAATTAATTTTTATTAGCCACTTAACTATTCTTAACCATCTCCAGTACCCAGTAATAATTTAAATTATATACAAATATGTTTTTTCGTATAGTACATATACCATTAGGGAAATCCAGTCCACCATATTTAACGATGTAATGCATACAAATGCAAAAGGCTGTAATGTGTATGATAGTAAATGTAATGAATTTTCTTTTGGCATATATCTTCGGTACATGAACGACAAGACGACAATATGCATGAAACACGTAAATGATAAAAGATTTAAATACTATAATACACTTCAAAACCGACCGCATTTCATTGCGTATCAAGGTTTTGTTGAGTAACTTACATTCAACATTTTTTTATAATACATGCAGATTCTCTAATAACGTCACATAAACTGATGAAACACTACAGCCATTTAAGCCTTATACTTCCCTAGAGCTTCTTTTATACAAAAAGAATGACATGTACAAATACCAATCTCTCAATGAACTAAATGATAAAATAGGCAGAGCATAAGTATTCAATGTTAAGTGAAGAAATTATATAGAAAACCATGAGAGACCATCACCTCTAAAGGATAATGTATTTTACGCGTGCATTGCAATATAAAACTCATTACACACCAAAGTCGCCGACCCGCCGACATTTTCATATAGGCCGCCGGGTTTCGTCGGCGACTTTGGTGTATAGTGCGCTTAAGAACCTTCTCTATATGCTCCACATATTCCAAATACTCTTTATAAAATGTTTTGTTTACCTAACAGATATTGCGTAGCGAGTAAGGTGATAGTAGGTCGGCCGAGCATTTGTTTCCAACTCATGCCCAGGAAAGCGACGTTGGCCGTGAATGTACTCGCAAGCAGAGCCGGGTCACGCGACATGTAGTATTCTTCGTAGTCGAAATTCTAGGGCACACCCATGCAGGAATAGGTATATAGTACTAGGTGGGTAACTACTGCCAGCCAAGGATAGTGCGTACGACGATTTTTTCGTAGAAAGTTTTCGCGTTTCCGTTTCCGCACTACCCTAGGACCGACCGGTTAAGTGAGGGAGTAGTTATTTATCAATAAAAAATAACTATGAATGAATTATGACTTCTGTACTCTAATAAACGAATTTTGTACTGCAAGCTTGCATTACAGCTTACAAATATCAGCTTTAAAGCTGTTGTTAGTATATTTCAATTCCTTGTGCTCAAAAAGAGTGAGTCAAAGTGAGTAGACACCATTCTAAATCATTATGAACATATAAAACAATTAAACGGTAGTTTTTACATGGTAACTTAAAATTTATACATCTGGAATAAATACATTATTGTTTTTTGCATTTAAATATTTTAATCAACAAATACAGCATGTTGCAATGTATTAATTAAGCTAATGTATGAATACCAATAAATATATATTTATAAAACTATACAACGAAAACATAAAATTAATTAGATGATACCTGCAATGTGACCATATTAATCACAATAGATGAGTGGGTAAAAGCAAGCAAAAACACATTAGCAAAATAACAAAATAATACCTAAATACATTTGATTCAATGTCAAGACAACAAGCGGGCGTCCAAGAAGGTTTTGCCAAGACGACTTCAAGAAATTAATTTCAGCTTTGAGTGTATCAACCATTAGTTCATAATCGGAGGCAATGTAGAAACGCTTCATATCAGAAAACTAGTAAAACAAACAAAACAATTAGTTAACTAATTTAACAGGAAAAGAATAACTGGAAAGAAAAATTGTGCAGATTGATTTAACCTTTCACCATGCAGAAGAACAGAAGCGTTTTCGAATATGTGAAAATAGAACATTAAATTCTGAAATCAGGTAATGACTAGTTTTACCAAAATTATTACAATATAAAAAAAAAGAAATAAAGACATAGAATAATGTAATTAATAAATCGACTTAATGTAGTTGCGGTGTATACTGTTTTTAAGCAAAACCTTTGTAAGTTAATATCAACATTCTGATAATACAAATCTGTTACACCTGAACCCTTGGCACATTGATGAACTGTCTTTAAATGGATATTCATTGTAAACAACAAAAGATTGAATTATAAAGCGATAGGTACCTGTGGTGTAAAAGCAAATATCCGATCATTCAGTGAATACAGTTTGCTTGTACTAAGAATGCCCACATCACGGGATTTTCTTCCAGATAAGCCCAATTTCTTGTTTCTGCCTGAAAGTTAAACATGATATGACAGAAGGCTATTGCAAAAACTAGTGTCAATTTTAGGAGTACCCTTTTATAAACGTCATGATGTATTGAAATTTAGTTGAAGGGTCTAAGAAAGGCGCCTACCTACATACATGAGTCAGAATGACGCATAGGTGGTTGAGTGGTTAAGATACTGGCTACTTGCTGCTGTTTCATTCTAGCAATGAATCAAATTTCATCAAAATCTGTCCAATAGTTTTTGAGTGACAGAGTAACAAATAACCATACAAAAAAACAAATTCTCACAAAGTTTCCCATTCTTAATGTTAGTAACAGGATAACACCTATGGTTGAAGTTGAAAGGTCACAGATTCAAATCCATCTCACTGCAGTCAAAAGTCCTCGGAGGAAGTATCCATACTAATATTATAAATGCGAAAGTTTGGATGTGAGTGAGTTTGTGAATTTGTGAGGATGTTTGTTACTCAATCACGCAAAATCTACTGGACGGATTTCGATGAAATTTGGTACAGAGGTAGATAATGACCTGGAATAGCACATAGGCTACTTTTTATCCCGGGAAAAAGCACTGTTCCCGTGGGAAATTCACGCGGGCGAAGCCGCGGGCAAAAGCTAGTACATTATAAAATTACCTAGATATGTGTAAAGATGACTCAACACCCTGGCTGGCTGTACTTCAATAGGCGCCACTTCATTGATAGTCTGAACATGCAGGTCATACTCCAGTAATTTGTCTCTTATCTCATTGTCTTCAGCGAGTATCACAATCTGGACAACCACATCAGGCTTCTTCTCTGAGCACAGTCTTCTATTTAGAGGATCCAATTCACCTACAGCTAAGAATCCCTGAAAGTTAAAAGTGAAATCTATGGAATAGTAATTTAAATTATATAACATCAATCTATCAAAAGCATTTATCCTTTGTTCAAACAAGGTTTTAAAATTATAAAATACTAGCTTTCGCCCGCGGCTTCGCCCGCGTGAATTTCCCACGGGAACAGTACTTTTTCCCGGGATGAAAGGTACCCTATGTCCTTCTCCGTAATTCCAGCTATGTGTATGCAAAATTAAAGGAAGATTGGTTCAGTAGATAAAGCGTGAAGAGGTAACAAACAAACAAACCAACAAAACTCACTTTTGCATTTATAATATTAGTTAGGACTAACTTTAGCCCGCGGCTTCGCTCGCGTGAATTTCCCATGGGAACAGTGCTTTTTCCTGGGATGAAAGGTACCCTATGTCCTTCTCCATACTTCCAGCTATGTGTATGCGAAATAGCAGGAAGATTGGTTAAGTAGATGAAGCGTGAAGAGGTAACAAACAAACAAACTCACTTTCGCATTTATAATATTAGTTAGGATTAGGATTAGGATATTTTACCTCTTGCAACAGCTTCCCTAAAATGTACAATGACTGAGCCCATATAAATGGGCACCTGCCAAGTGGCACTCTCTCCTGGCTGCCAGGGTCACTCTGCTCCTGGTCTGCCTTGTCAACTGGCACAGCATACAACTCTGGGACTAACTTGATCCCATCGTCTTTCCTTATCATTATATTTTCTAACTTTTGCATATACTCATTTCCATTTCCTTTATCCCCTTGAAAGCAGTAGTCAAGAATTAGATAGCAAAAGAATAAAGGCCATTCACACTCTATATTTTCAAACATTCTCAACTCCCATGGCTCATAATACAGTCTATTAGGGTCTTCCCTAGGAGTCTTGTGACCATCTCTGAGAAACCTCTTGCATCCATACTTGCCCTGTAACTTAGAAACAATTGTCTCTCGGGTCTTGGTTATCAAGTGTGGATCATCAACAGCAAAAGCTGGATAGCTTATAATAGACAACAGTCCAGAATCTAGTTCTTTGCTATTAGATTCTCTAGGCAACATTGATTGTAGTACAGCCTGGCATTTCTGAGCTTCATCTGCTAACACATGTATGACACTGGAGGGCCCTCCTCGAGCTCCAAATAGGTCCAATTCATTCATAGCTTCCAAAGCAGCTTTAGCCATTCCAATAGAACTTGCATTCAGTTCTGGCAAACCATGATTTGTTTTGTCACCTCTTTCCCAAATTCCATAATCAGGTGTACAATATGCTGATTCAATATAAAAAACAAGATTCTGAATAAAGGCTACTTCATCTAAAGAAAAAACAATTTGAAGGCCTGATGCAGTCATCTTGGGACAGAATAAGCAAGTACAAGGAAATAGAATCTATTTGAAGATGACCCCATTCATTATCTTTGACAACAGTTCGTCCAGTAGCAGATGAGTACTTTGCATGAAGAGAGTCCAACGGATTCTGAGTACTTTTGAATTTCTCTACCTTTTCTTTTTGCTGCATCATAGCCATTAACAATCCTGTAAAGTTAAAAATTAATTACTATAGTATGAATTTGGTAGTAGTAAGTCAAACAGAAAAAATAAATGTGGACAGTATTATTATAACATTTTTGTGAATTACAACAAACCTCTCATTAACTTCACACAGCTTTGCTCCAATTCATAGGTTTTAGCACGATCTTCGTCCTGATCTGCTATCTTCTTGAATGCCATTGAGAGGCCCCAAACGGCCAATATACAGTACAAGTTATCACGAATCCAGGCATGATCATTGTGAGGACTAGCTGGGAACAATCCAGTCACAGGCTGTTGATGATCTAATATTAATTTATGTACCACTCTTTGGTAATAATCTAAACGAACACCAGAATTACTTCTTGTCCTCATCTTGAATGTATAAATGAAATGAACTTGGGTACTTCGGATTTCACTTTTCGATCATTTTGGCAAAAAAATATTTTGGTTTCGGTTCCCCGCAGTTCCCCGTCCGTGGCGTTTTTGACAAGAAAGTCCTATGCAAATGTCATTTGAATGTCATTGTTGTCAATGTCAATATGTCAATTCAAGAGAATAATAGACGTCAACGTCAAAATGTTATGTTTTGTTCGCGTCAATTTTTATTTTGCTAAAACATATGTATTTTTGTAATTTTTCTCTTTTTTGCAACATTTTATCTGTTTAAACGCTTTATTTCTTCTACATTTTAACTAAATTACAAGGTGTTTCAGTGCAGGTGTGATATCTTTCAGCAAAATGATACAGGAGTTTTTGTTTTTTCATATGTTATTTCTGCCTTTCATTTATGCAGCTAATAATACTGTGCAAAACACTCAAAATATAAATGATACAGTACCATTGCCTTTGCCTGATATTCTGAGTAATAAAACCAATAACATACTTGTTACCGAAGGTGGTGCTATTACAAATATCAACTCTAATGTGACCTTGCAATATGATAAGAGTACCGAACTGGCTATGGATAAAGAGTTGAGTACTTCCAAAAACACATCTAGTGTAAAAGCTAGAAAAGGAGTACTATCTAACGAGTTTGCCGATTCTACTGCAGTTAACTCAAC
This sequence comes from Ephestia elutella, assembly GCA_018467065.1. Taxonomy (NCBI): domain Eukaryota; kingdom Metazoa; phylum Arthropoda; class Insecta; order Lepidoptera; family Pyralidae; genus Ephestia; species Ephestia elutella. Next base: position 7,939,898 of record CM031576.1, on the reverse strand, counting down.
AGATGTGAAGGATCACCAAATCATTTCAAACAACAAAGTCAATAATACTACAACCTTAATAAAAAATAATGCTAAGTTATCAAATAATACTGGAGTCAACTCATCAATTGCTGAGGATGTAAAAACAACTGTAATACCACACAAGCCTGCAGTCCTTGTCTATGAAGATCTGTCAGGGTTAAATCACAAAGTACAATCACAAGCTGTACCTTCTTCCAAAACAGTTGTTTCTGATCAAATAGCAAATCCTGTTGAGGATTTGAAGACTATTGAGGAGCAATCAGCCGGGTATGATTATGCCAGTTGTTATTACCATACTGACAGCGCCATTGCTTGTTGTATTAGGATATATGGCATTGAGTCGTGGCCGTGAAGCCTGGAAAAATAGACACTACAAAAGAATGGATTTTTTACTTGACGGAATGTATAATGACTAGGCTTACTTCAGGAATTGTTAGTCTACAATCTACATAAATAATGATATTGAAATTTTATTTACTTAGTAATAAGGAAACCCTATTACTAAGTAGACTACTTTATTTCAATTTAGTCTTAGAACATTGCAATATCTTGAAGCTCAACTTGTAGCAATACCATGGTGCTCCTAGTGCCTTATTAGCAGAGTTTGGAAAAGATGGTAATAGTTCAATGATAACTTTGTATGGTATACACCAACTCTATATACTCATTTCATATAAAGTTAAACTTTTAAGTAAACAAAAATCTAAAATCATATGTATTAATAAATAGGTAATTAAACCAGTTTTTCAGATCTCTGCTTATTAATGAGTCGAAATATATTTTTGTAAAACATATTGAATTTTAATATAAGAAACAATTATTTTGTGATATTTATAGAATTTATATTAATGTTATACATTTGGAGGTCTTGTTATAGTAGTTACCAATATTAGTTTGTCCTTTAACTATAAGGCTGTTTATAACTGTTGTGATACATCCCACATGTACTCATAATATATTATTATGTTTAATATTAGTAAATTTAATTATACAGCCAAGCCAACACTTAGTGCTACTTTATCCCTATTGGGCATAATAGTTCTCTTCTATTAGGAAATAAAATTGTCTACCTCCAATACACAAACCTAAGGATGATAAGAAAGGGTAGATGGGGAAAATTTTGCACCTTAGGCTGTCATAATGAAAAACTTTTTAAACATAGGAATTTCAGGATAGCTATCAAGCCTATGTTTGTCCCATTTGTTTAATTTACTTATTCCAGAGATTAGCAATTTTTAACAAACAAAAAATATTTTAGAAAATTATGGACTTTTCATTCATTTGAAGATATTTTGCAGTTCATCAGCTTTCTGAATGACCCACTGCTGGGTATAAGCCTCATAATTGGCTGTTACTGGGAAGTAATATAAATGATTTATGAAGCTTGCCAGCAATGATATTAGAAAAATAATGCTTGCCAGTAAATCCACTGATTTGATTGAATATTGAATAAAAATGTGTTATACTATTTATGCCTAAGTATAAAATATAGTAGTAACAATATACAGCTGAAAATTGCCTATGGGATATATTTGTAAAAGCTGAAATAACATAATGTATTCACGCATTTATTATGTACATAACAATAATATTTATGATAAACATGGTACCTATATGATTATCTTTAATACTTAATAAACATTTTTTACTTCCACTAAATCTTTTGATTTCTTTTTAAAATCTTCACTGTATTTTCATTTAGTATTTCAAATAAAAATAATTATGTGACCAACTTCTAATAATGCCTCACATAAAGAAAGAATTCATTTTCTACTAATTTATGAACAAGCTAATCCTAACTAATATAAAAGTGAAAGTGAGTTTGTTTGTTACCTCTACAAGTTTTATCTACTGAACCAATCTTTCTGAAATTTTGCATACACATAGTTAAAAGTACGGAGAAGGACATAGGGTACCTTTCATCCCGTGGGAATTTCACGCGGGCGAAAGCTAGTCATTTATACATATAATAAAACAGTAAGAGCATTTTTTGCTGACGTATAAAAATTGAAGATTATGGAACATCTGATGAAGAACTCCAAGAGACCAGCTACTCTATAAAATAAATGGAAATGGGGCCTTAGCAAAAGTCGTTCAACCTGATGAGCATTTTCTATTGACGTATAAATAGATAGGACAAAGAGGGACTCGGGGTGGGAGTGGTAGTACACGGGAAATTGTAGATAACGAGCAGACGAAGATTGTTTATTGAATGAAATATCACTTTTGATTCATTTTAACACCGCGACTATACTACGAGTACCTAATATATTCCGCGGGACACAAGATAACCAAATGGTTGAAATTTTGAGAACTGGAGTTTAAGTTACTACAGTTTGGAACACGAAAAGATTTTTCATCTAAGCGAAACACACGCGGGCGAAGCCGCGGGCAACAGCTAGTTATACAATAAAAACACGACTCTCAATCTCAACTCACATAGCCTATGTTTATCACCAAATACCAAATACTATCTAGAGTACCTATATAGGTACCTATACCTAGTATTTGATGTCACTCAGAGGAATGCAAGGAATCTAAAAATATTTTTCACATGAAAAGCTGTTCAGGACTTACGGGAATAAAGAAACTCACATACATACACAAACCCTGAAATCATAACACTCCTTTTTGTGGTCAGTCGTAAAAAGTATGCGATTCATGGATCTTTGAGCAAAACTAGACTAGTTTTCTAGATGTGAGGACCTGTAAATGGCTACCTATATGTTTTTTAAGTTGTTATCTATAGAATCTATAAGAAAGTTGTTGGTCATCCATGTAAATAAAAAAATTAAAATAAAATAAAATAAATAAATAAATAAAACTACTACTTCGTTAATTTAACTTTAATGGATTTCGTTAAAGTTTTAACACAGTTTAGAATAAACCATTCCATCAACCACTAACCAACCGTTCTCGCGCGTTTCTCGGTGAGCACCATTTTTCTGACGTCACATCCCATGCATTTCATGGGCTCATGAACCATCTGAGTTTTTCAGAGGTTTTTCAAAGGTCTCCCATGGAAGTAATAAGTACTTATAAGTACTTACTTATTACTTCCATGGGTCTTCCATTAAATTCAGAACGCACGCCTTTATTTTTATTATGGCGCTGCGCTTAAGAGATGGGCATTTACCCGATAAATTTCCGAGACTCGGAAAATCCATTTATACCCATTTTTTCCCAGGAATTTTTAATTTACACCGGGTAAAAATTAAAATCAATTAAAATGTTTGTAATTGCGATATTTTATGATATATCGTTAAGATTTATTAAGAAATAAAGTGTTTAAGGTAGTTCCTATTCAGTTTTTAAATTAAGTACTGCGTAAAAATACTTATAAATTGTACAATTTACGTTTTGGTTACAAAAAGAACTCTCTCTCTCTCTCTCTCTCTCTCAGCCGAAAGACGTCCACTGCTGGACAAAGGCCTCCCCAAGGATTTCCATAACGACCGGTCCTGCGCTGCCCGCATCCATGCGCATCCCGCGACCTTCACCAGGTCGTCGGTCCACCGAGTGGGAGGCCTGCCAACACTACGTTTTCCGGTTCGTGGTCGCCACTCGAGAACTTTTCTGCCCCAACGGCTATCTGTTCTACGAGCTATGTGCCCCGCCCACTGCCACTTAAGTTTGGCGATTGTGCGGGCTATGTCGGTTACTTTAGTTCTCCTACGGATCTCCTCATTTCTGATTCGATCACGCAGAGAAACTCCGAGCATAGCGCGCTCCATCGCCCTTTGGGTGACCTTGAGCCTTCTTATGAGGCCCATAGTAAGCGACCACGTCTCTGTTCCGTATGTCATTACTGGCAACACACACTGGTCAAAGACCTTAGTCTTGAGACACTGCGGTATTTTGGACGAGAAGATATCGCGAAGCTTCCCGAACGCTGCCCAGCCGAGTTGGATTCGACGGTTGACCTCTTTCTCGAAGTTGGACTTACCTAACTGAACTGTTTGTCCCAAGTATAGATAATTGTCAACAACTTCGAGTGTAGAGTCTCCAACCTTCAGAGGAGTGGGTGCGACACGGATATTAAACATAATTTTCGTCTTGTCCATGTTCATTTTTAGACCCACTTGTTGAGAGGCTCTACAGAGGCCATCGAGCATTGTGCCTAGGTCTTCCAAGGTCTCAGCCATGACTACGATATCGTCAGCGAATCGAAGGTGAGTGAGGTACTCGCCGTTGATATTGATGCCGAGTCCGCTCCAGTCCAGAAGCTTGAAAACATCTTCCAGGGCGGCGGTGAACAGTTTCGGAGATATCACGTCTCCCTGTCTCACCCCTCGCTGCAACTGGATAGGTTTGGAGCCTTGATCCTGGAGACGGACCGACATGGTGGCGTTTTCGTACAAACACTTCAGCGCTTCGATATATCGATAGTCAATTTGGCACCGTTGGAGAGACTGTAGCACAGCCCAGGTCTCGATCGAATCGAAGGCTTTCTCGTAGTCCACAAACGCCAAGCATAATGGCTGATTATACTCCTCAGTCTTCTGTATAATCTGCCGCAGCGTATGTATGTGGTCTACGGTACTAAAGCCTTTTCGGAAACCGGCTTGTTCGGGAGGCTGGAAGTCGTCAAACCTGCGAGCGAGACGATTCGTAATGACTCTCGAAAACAGTTTGTAGACATGGCTCAGAAGTGAGATAGGCCTATAATTCTTCAATAGGGTTTTGTCACCTTTTTTGAAGAAAAGTACCACCACCCTTCTGTGCCATGCCGTAGGCGTTTGTCCCTCGAGTATGACGGAATCAAATAGCTTCTGAAGAGCTCTTAATACCGGCGTTCCACCTGCTTTCAGAAGCTCAGCCGTGATTCCATCATCACCCGGTGCTTTATTGTTTTTTAACTGTTTGAGAGCCATTCTAATCTCATAAAGGCTGACGTCCGGGATATCTTCGGTGTAGTGTCGGGTCAATCTGGCTCTTGGATCTTTGGCCAGATTACTGACAGGTGCGCGTACGCTGGTGTATAAAAAAACAAAAAGAACTAACAAGATATATCTATTGACTACGGACTATGTGGATATGGACTCACTTCTGATACACAATTAAATAAAATAAAAAGTTTGCAAATTAGAGCGTTAATTACGATATTTTACAATATATCGTTAAGATTTATTATGAAATAAGCACATATTTAGTTTTTAAATTAAGTACTGTGTATAAAAGTACTTATAAAGTGTACAATTTACGTTTTGGTTACAAAAAGACCTGACAAGATATAGGTATCTTTATTCTGACTCATTCGCAGCCAACTGGTTTTAGACGATAAATGTTATGCCGGGGCGACGAACAAGTTTGCCAAATGCCGGAATTCTATTGAACGGCTAGGCGATCATCGAATCGTAAGGCCCGCCTTACACGAATGTCAGCCAACTTAATTACACTCTCTCTCTCTGTCAGAGGAAAGACGTCCACTGCTGGACAAAGGCTCTCCCTCAAGTGATTTCCATAACGACCGGATGCGGGCAGCGCAGGACCGGTCGTTATGGAACTTAATTACTAACTCTCTCAAAAACACGCTTGCATAAAATTTTCTCGATAGAAAAATATTGCGAAGTTACCTCCAAATCCTAACTAATATTATAAATGTGAAAGTGAGTTTGTTTGTTACCTCTTCACGCTTTATCTACTCAACCAATCTTCCTATTTCACATACACATAGTTAGAAGTACTGAGAAGGACATAGGATACTTTTCATCCCGGGAAAAAGCACTGTTCCCGAAGAAAATTCACGCGGGCGAAGCTGCGGGCAAAAGTTAGTCTATAATACAACTGAAGATGTTTTGATTTTTTTGTTAATTCTACTTTAAACAGCCATATACTAAAAATGCATCATTATTTTCAAAATATTATTTGAATACATATGATTTTAAATCTGTTGTACCGAAAACAACTAGTTATTTATCTTCCTTATAATCAAAACACACCTAATATTTATACTTTAATTATTATTTTATCAGTATTAAAGAAAATAAGGATAATTTACTTTCATTTTAATTTCTTCCCGGTATAAATAAAAAATATCGGGTATAAATGGGTATAAATTAATTTTTACCAATTCTACCCATTCTTTCCCATTTTTACCTTCCGGAAATTTATCCCAGCGCCCATCTCTAGCTGCGCTGGATATAAGCTACAGTAGAAAAATAATGTAACTTTAATGGCAACACTTCATGATAAATTAAAAAAAAATAAGTCGCCAAATCAACTTCAACTTGTGTCTGTATTATTTTTACTAAAATTAAATAAGCAACAATCTGATACACCGTGTACAAATAATTAAATAGTGTCTGTTTTTCCAGTCTATTGCTGGATGAAAATATAACTAATGAGTAATGTGATGTGAAATGTTAATAAATTGAAAAAAACGTCGATATACACTCTGTGTTAGGAAAAAATGTAAGTATTTTGTGATGATCCTTGATAAAGTAAAATATTGGTTAAATCTTAATGCATTTGATACCGTAATTTTATTGCTCGCGTTATGTGACATACACTGACTCTGTAAATTCTTTACATGGGATCAGAGAAGGTGATAACTGCATTGTTACTTGATTTACTTGACCTCAGGCCTAGTTGCTTCAAATTTTCAAATTAAAATCCATAATTATAAAATGTTGCAGAATAGTTTTACCATTTGAACAGTAAATATCCACTGATGTAACTTATGATCAACCTTTTAACATTGAGGTGCACAGTCCACATTATTTATGTTACCTATTCTATACTTATCAAAAGGTATACCTACTTAAGTTTTAGTATATTTTTCTTTGTAAATTATAGCAATATCTTTTATCATGCAGAACATTCAATGAAGAACAAAAGAGACATTTGAGTTATACCTCTATTTGTAACATGTCATATTCATCCAAACAATGAGTGCACCAAGTGGATGTGTGAGCTGCCAAGATGGATCTCAGTCAGATGCCAAACATGATGTTGACTGCTCAGAAGGAGAGGATGCTCAAATTCGTCTGGCACCACATGTCCAGGCATACTTGGCACACAACAACTCTACTACCAACTGTTGTGGACTCAAATTGCCAATCGCCTTTGAGAGGGCTGCAGCTGGCACCTGGTGGAATCCTAGGTTTGACTCGGAGATACTTGAAGGCCAATATAGAAGTAGTTCCTTTAGACAAATAAGATTAAGATTTAGGTAAGATATTATTTTAAATTACACTGGTACCTTAGATTGACTTATTATATGCATGGATTAATGTCATAGATTGTATTTACCTAATACCTACTTAATTATGTACTTAATGCATTTTTGATGTTTTTATTGTTTCCTTTTCAGATTTGCACTTTTATACATTTTGATATTTTCTATATCCTGGTTTGTCTACTTTGTGGGCCTTGGCTTGAATGGTGTAACAGTCAAATGGCCATTTTTATGTTCCATGTTTGGTGGAGTATTATTGATAACTTCTGTCATGTTGTTTATTACATTTACAAATATCTATAAAGTGTACACTTTCAAATTATCCCTGGTAATGGCACTCGCACTGTGTACACTCAGCCTCTCACTAGTGTCACTGACCACCCAGTTGCAGCTAGACTCCTTGCAGGCTGCAGACATTAGCCAGTCTGGCCACTTCACTATGAGCATTGAAATTCTTCTCATTATATATACACTTACCCCATTGCCATTGTTTGCCTGTGTTATTATTGGACTTCTGTATTCCGTAGCATTTGAAGTTCTCAATATATTCTTGCATTTGACTGAACAGCAATGGCAGGGTCCCGGAATGTTTGTGAGAGTGTTACTTCACCTTTGTGTGCACATAATAGGTGTTCATATTTATCTCATGACTTTTGTGAGAATGCGGGGCACTTTCATGAAAGTAGGCCAAAGTTTGCTAGTGAGGAGACAGTTGGAGATGGAGAAGCAGTTGAAAGAAAAGATGATACATTCAGTGATGCCTCCAAAAATAGCCAGTAGCCTGATGGAGGAGCAGGTGTTGGAATCTGTTATAAATCTACGGCCACATGACCCTCTTAGCCCAAGAAAATCAAATCCAGATATAAAATCATTATTCCGACCTTTTACTATGAACTCAATGGATAATGTTAGTATACTATTTGCTGATATTGTGGGATTTACAAAAAATGTCCAGTAATAAAGGTGCTGAAGAATTAGTGAATATATTAAATGATTTATTTGAAAAATTTGATGAACTATGTCAAAATCATGGATGTGAAAAAATTTCTACTCTAGGCGATTGTTACTACTGTGTGTCTGGTTGCCCTGAGCCCAGGCCAGATCACGCAACTTGCTGTGTTGAAATGGGACTAGGTAAGTTTTATGAAGAACTAGACTAGACATAGTCAATCAATCAGCTTAACTACACTACAGATTGTGTAGCTTCCCTTACCTTATACATCTTCCATTGTAGGTATGATTGATGCAATACAAGAATTTGACAGAGAGAGAGATGAAGGCATCAACATGAGAGTGGGCGTCCACACCGGAACTGTTCTATGTGGGCTTGTTGGAACACGTCGATTCAAATTTGATGTATGGAGTAACGACGTAACTTTCGCTAACAAAATGGAGTCGACAGGGAAGCCAGGCCGTGTTCACATATCTGAGGAGACCAGTAGATTTCTTGGTGGTTCCTATATCTTAGAAGAGGGCGAGGAAGTTTTTGGTGAGTTAGTCACAAAATATGTTTATTTTTATGTGTTGTGTCGCTAGCACGTTTATTTAAAATTTTGTGTATGTTTAGGTCATAAAACCTACTTCATTGAAGGCCGCCAGCTGTATTCCCCGTACGACTGCGATAATACCCTCACACCTTCGAATCCAATTAACCTGCGCCTCATTATATCTCCCGCAGCATCGCCCCAGTCTGTCCTTTCCTTCAATCATTCCCCTACTCCATTATCGTCGAGAGACAACCACTTGAGAGACGGGAAGGCCAGTTCCCGCATCGCGGAATCCAGCAACTTTTTGTCTCCAAGTCCCTTCAACTTCCGCGCGAAAGCTAGTTCCCTGCCTAGTATACTGGATTCTGACGCCGAGTTAGATGAAAAGAGAGAAAAGGGTTTTCCTGAGAGGACGGACGGGTCATCAAAAAGTCCGACATCTGTTGGTGAGTTATTTACGTATAACAATATTGAATGTTTGCGAAATGACGTGATGCGTCATATTTTGTAGTTATGTACATACATAATGTTAATCTGAAATGAATGGTTGTAAAATGGCAGTAAAAGCAACGAGTTACATTTTATACAATATGTTACAATTGAAGAACTAACCACACATTCTTTTTTTAATTAGTAAGGAATTATAGTAACAACGAATTTATTGGCAATGATAATTTTACACATAGGTACATACATAGTTTATAAATCATGAACTTTAGTGCCGGTTTCCGTTTATTGAAATCTAGTTTGGTACCTATACAAACTCATGAGGCACGAGTAGTCTTTGAACCACTCGACCACCATCGGTTCAATAAAAGAAAGGCATTTTCTCAGTCAGAAACTGAGAAAATGCGTAAAGTAAAATTAAATAGGACAGGTATTATATCATGTTCTGCCACTATTAGCATACAAAATAAAGATGTTCAGCATTTATTCTTAGCAGCCATCATAGTGATTCGCGTGTAGGGTTTGATAGAGCGCGGGTTAGATTAACCGCTGACGGGGTCATAACTCATGTAACTGGAATCATTGCCGCGGTTGCGCGGTCTATATCTATTCCGTTTGTTTACTTGACCATGCTGATTATGTTTTGAACTGTGGAAAAGTCTTAGTTATCAGAGTACAAGGCACAAGTCTGATAAGATATAAAGTGCTCCCGGTGGCACGACACTTGCTCAAATTGCAGATTTATTTATTTTTAATCTAATTAACAATTATACTTGTTAGACTAATTAGATGAGAATATGTCATTTACTTCTTATTAGACGAGATCCACTTGGGTAACCCATTACATCTGCCACACCAGCTGCTGCTAAACCTATCTATTCATATACCCTACTAGCGCCCCGTCCCGGCTTCGCTCACGAAGAACAAACATAAATTGTAGCTATGTCACTCAGGTATAATGTAGCTTTCTATTGTTGAAAGAATTTTTGAAATCGGTTCAGTAGTTTCCATGATTATCCCCTACAAACAAACTCACAAAAACTTCCTCTTTGTAATATTAGTGTGAGATATATTCATGATTTAATTTTTAACCTATAGTATTGAAAATCTCCCACAAGTTTTGGATAGAGCAATCTAGCACATGAACTTATAAAAATATATGATAAGTCTATAATCTAGCAGATTAATGCTGTGGGCAATCAGATTAAAGGGAGTAACCAATTCATCTCAGATGCTAAACGTATCATTTCAAGTACCTAGTAGGTAGGTAGCATAAAATATATCTCTACCGAAGTAGATTCGAACTGTTTTACTGTGTTGGTACGTCTACTAATGTGTATCAAAGTCCCCTAGTCCTATTTATACTTTTTGTAAGTACCTACATAGTAATAAAATAATTGTCTTATCTATTATGATTTTAATGGTTTTACTAATGGTTCTTACTTTAATCAGTTATACCTATTTTTTAGAAACATTTGTTGTTTCGTTCAGTAATTAGGAGATTGTAACAATTTTATCGCTCAAGAAAATTCTCTTGAAATCCAAAATGTGTTTGTTAGGACAGGAAACAGATATTTTTTAAATATTAGGAGAAGGAGATAAAAGTGTTCGCAAATAAAATGCGATCTGAAATTGCTCGTAACGTGTTTGCTAACTGAAATTATCTCGCTCGCTAGGTGTAACTGCTAGGTCAAACAACAATCACACGCTAAGTGATTACTGGGTAAACATATCTGCTCGACCACACTTATTAGCATGGCATCTATCTAGTTGGCTGGTCAATTTGTTCGATAAATTATATGAAGAAGTACTCCCCGACCAAGCGAATAAGACGTGAGCCAAGAATCTTCTGTATGAACGACATTTTTGCACTTTTGCGCGTTGTGTAAACATGCGTAATGGCTTCGAATCAAGTCTACAATAATGGAGCGCCTGTGATACTCTGACTTTTAATGATTCCACGCTAAAAATATATGGTGTATGCTAGTAGACTAATTTCTTTGAGTCATGTGTACAACATATTATTTTTGAAGCCATGATATGTGCGATAACATTTAAATTTGTCGATACCTAGATGACTTTTTTCTACAGTTTATACATAGACCTCATCTTTTGTATATTTGAAAATATATGAAAATTCGTACAGTACCTACTACCTATAGATCCGGGGTTGCGTATCTTTAGATCATGAAGGAAAAAAAAAATGTTCTAAATCTATTAAAAATTAATAAATCAGACGTAATCTTCTAGGCAACGTTTAAAACTTGAGTAGTTGTTCGAATAGCCTCAGTAGATTAGATACTAGTTCTGATACGTCCCGGCTCACGCGGCTCAGCTAATCCTATACAAACATGAAACGTCTATTTATAATCAAGCAAACAGTACTTAACAGCGTCGTTAACTATTGCAGGGAGCTACGGCAAGTATACGAACAAGCTGAGAAATTGGAAAGTTCCCAGATTCTTGAGGAAACATCTCGGACCACCCCTTTACATGAGATCAGAAGAAAGAATTGAACGCAAAGGGGATTCACCTCCTGGAACGTGGCGATGACGGTGCACAATCCAACAACGGATATCAGCAGAAAGTGCCTATAGTGATAGAATCTCAGGACACAATAAAGCTGGGTGAGGCCGTTGCAGAGGTAGCAGATAAGCCTGACGTTGCCACAGAACAACGAAATGGCGTCTTTCGGAAAGTGAAATCATCGATATTCGGTCGTATTGAAGAGCCAATCCAGAAGCAACATGTCAACCCTTCGCGAGAAGCAGTAAGCTATCGGTCACAGTATAGTACAGAACCAACATAATATAGAGGTAATTATTTAGAACTAGCTTTCGCCTGCGGCCTCGCCCGCGTGAATTTCCCACGGGAACAGTGCTTTTTCCCGGGATGAAAGGTACCCTATGTCCTTCTTCGTACTTCCAGCTATGTGTATGCGAAATTTCAGAAAGATTATAAAGCGTAAAGAGATAACAAACAAACAAACTCATTTTCGCATTTATAATATTAGTTAGAATTATCTGTTCGGTAGTCATATATATTACAATATTTACTAGTGGTTCTGTGAGAACAGTAGACCTCGCGAGCCCTTCCACGAAATAAACCGATATGTTTACCGTGTCCTTGGCTTAGAAGAGTTTTGAAACCAACTGCTACCAATGGTACAAGAGTAAGTAAAAAGTGCTCCTTGTGGTTGGTCAAATACCACCAAAAAAATTGATCATGGAAACCTGCCTTTTCCGCCTCGAAATAATATAAATAATAATAATAAATATATACGGACAAATCACACAGATTGAAGTACCAGTTCAAGACTTTTTACGGGATGCTAATTTAACAATACTATATTATTTTATAACAAATACATATATGTATAAATAAATATCCAAAACCCACGTCAATCTAAAAAATATTTTTCCACCTTGACTTACGACCGGGGATCGAACCTTGCTGACCTCTGGTGTGACAGCCGTCTGGCGTGATGATGACCGTTAGGCCACGGAGGTCGTCAAAGTCGTCAGAAATGCATGGTTTGACCTATTGGTTTATATGTATATTTATGTAATTGTGCGCAACAAAATTAAAGTTCAAAAAAGATAGTTCGAATTTGAAATCGAATCTATTATATACATATACATATATACTTACTTTTTTTTTAATAGGATTCTAATCATACCATGAAGTTTGTTTGATATCAGATTTATTTCAAGTGTTCCAGATAATTCCACCAAGCAAAGCAATCCACAATACAATACCATTAACCAAATAAATACTTCAGTTTTTTTTTTCAGTTTGCGTCATTACCACCCTAGATCTCATCTATGCCTTCTCATCAGGCAAGATAGAGGGTCAAACGTACACTCAGTTTAAAAAAAATACACGCAATTCAAACGATCTCATTTTAATCAATAAATCAAGTCACTCTTACCAATTAATTTGCGAGTATTAAAAAGCTTTGCTGCGCCATCTATTGATTTTTTTGTGAACTATCGTATATGGAATTTAATATATGGATTTTATAGCGGCTTTATTGAATTTCAACTATGTTGTTCACGTACAAAAAAGTTGCGTCTTAATAAGGATAACAAGAAATGCCTACGACATTTTTGATTTTTTTTTAAATAGCTGAGATATATAGGTTTTTTTTATATATTATCGCCATTTTATAAAATTTCGAAAAACTGGCTCGACTAAAAAATTCTACTCAAAATTACCGAACCTGCTCACAAAATTTCACGAGAATTGGTTCAAGAAATGCGACCTGTAGGAAAGATAACATCCGGACAGACAAAAGAGCAATTTTCGGCTAGTGGAAACTGGAGACGCTTCGTCGCTGCGCTCTGCTCGGTCGATTAGCAGATCGCAGAGCTCATTATTTAGTCTATCGCTTCTCATACTTATTACGAAATAGTCATCTGAAATTCATTTTAGCCTGGCGAATATAGTTAGTGGTGATTCATGTGCCACGCCCGCTCCCCGTAATATAGTTGACTCATGAGGCGTCTCTATACTGCAGGTTATTGAGCTCCATCAATAGAGGTGATTGATTGAACATTGGTCATTGTGCGAGAAAACATTGTTTTGATGCTGTACATTCTTCACAGATAATACACATGTTTTCCCCGTATCGTTTGTTGCCATCCATCCCCGTACGTTAGTTGCAAGCACGAAGTATGTATGGAGAGGAGATGGGCATAGGCAGTATTTTTAACATATGAAAGACAGTGTCCGCATTGGGAGGGGAGCGGGGACGTATACTTACCGTAGACAGAAATTAAAAAATGAACTCCTTAATGGATAGACATACGACGCTTATTTTATCTAATTTTACAAACTGTATAGCCACCTATTGGCCAGTATGCAGAATTATTTTCGCAAACTGTTTTATTAATTCTCTTCCGAGTTCTGCTATTACTCACTAGATGGCTGTACTGACAGGCGCGTATCCACCGCTGTGGGAATAATTACGTAAAAAAATACTTAATAGAGTGAAAAATATATACTTTTATCGCGTGATTCCTTGTTGTGTGTGGTTACTTTTACACCCCACAATACAGCACTTCATTGTTAATGAGCACAATCTAAAATTTCGCGTAACTTCGACACATCTGCGGCACGTGTTGACACTTATGAAGTGAACTCGCGAATGCGACAATAGTGACGTCTGGTGGCCAATAGTTAGAAGCCCCAAGTTTGTCGAAGCTGGTATTGGACAGGTCTACTAGCTTATGAACAGCTCTACTATAAATGCTCTGTGGTTGCAAGTTAATTCGTTTAAATGTCTCCTTATTTAGG